>JAKGSA010000014.1:103693-186188 GCA_033558755.1 Philaethria dido | reverse complement strand
TATACTAAATATTGATAATTTGTGTTTTAGAAGATTTAAATATTTTAATTATTTGCTAATTTTTAAAAAGTCCATAGTCCTGAGTGACTGATAGACAGCGTACAGGCGAAACTAATGACCATAGAAGGCTGATGTTTTACATGTAGGGAGTATAGGGGATCATTAACGGAGTGTAGGAGGGCATTAGGGAGTATAGGGGAGAGCATTTAGGGTATTTCTTGAAATGCCTAAGAAAATGGAAGCAAACGAGGTCTTAGATTTTATTTAAAGTTCACGCAAATGAAGTCACGGGATAAAGCTAGTCATTAATGTAATCGTTGATTAAGATTTATTTTTTTTAATTATCACATTTTTTTTTTAAATTGTGAATTTACACTTATTTATACATATTTAGGTTGAAATTCGTGGAACAACATACTTTTATCCGGCGAACAATGAGGCGCCAAACGCTACGGCACATGTCAACACATCTGCTATTGGTGAGTGATAATTATATAATACTAGAGTCTTCGTTGACGCGTTAATAACGCGTCTTAGCAACGTATGTATATATCACTTTATATAATAATGGATGTCAAATGATGGTAGTTTGTGTAACATTTATTTCAATAAATGTTCTGCACTCCTTCGCTATATAAACTATAAGTGTGCCAAGTTTCATGCTCCTCCGTCCGCGTAATTTTCGTAAAAAGGGGTCCTGAGTTTTGGCTTCACGTATTAATATATAGATAGGAAACCAAGGGCGAATAATCTGCGGCCGTCTTTTAAATTTTATGATGCCGCTAAGTGTCTATTTGTATTACGGATATTTATGTATATATTCTTTATTGCACTTAAAACAAAACATGATAGATAAAGGTATAGTAATAATGTTAACAATAGGTGGACTTACTCTAAAAGAGATTTCTTCCAGCCAATACCACATTCCACAGGGAAGTGGGTGAAAGCAATATTTAGCGGAATAGTGTGCAATATCCGTATAAATATAAAAATATAAGCATAATATAAATTATAGTAAACTTAAAAAAATTTGGTTAGGTAGAGAGAGGAGCGCGAACAGTGCTTGTAAATGTTAGTGTGTAT
Source organism: Philaethria dido (assembly GCA_033558755.1). Taxonomy (NCBI): domain Eukaryota; kingdom Metazoa; phylum Arthropoda; class Insecta; order Lepidoptera; family Nymphalidae; genus Philaethria; species Philaethria dido. The sequence goes on along the minus strand of JAKGSA010000014.1, from coordinate 185,105 downwards.
TTTAAAGGGGCCCCTTAAACCTACATATTGTGTCTAGAGTCGCAGGCACTCTCTAAACTACTCTCTCTCTGCCACGCAATGAATGCTTGGTGAATCCATGTTGCGCTAAGGAGTTTCTTTTCAGTTTTATTATTTTTTTTGTGTTTATAATATAAATATAATTTTAAATACTATTAAGAATTTTGATTCTGGCCCAGGAAAGTGGAGAACGGAGAGTCTTAACATTAGGTTCTCTCTGCCTACCTGCTATGCGGGATTTTTTTTAAATAATATTTTGATTATTTTTTAAATTTTGTATGTTTATAATTTTTGAAAGTTTTAATGTATTTTAGCTATATAAATATATTTGTATTTCTTTTGGTTTATTTGTATGTATTTGTTTCTTTCTTGTTTTTTTTTTTTTTTTTTTGGTAAAATGAATAATTTTTGTAGATTATGAATATATGGGTGTGCCTGCTTACGGTACTCATATGTATCATCATCACATGCCCTCTACTTATAAAGTGCACTACGGTAATTATTTATTTATTTTTTTATGCTTAATTAATTTTTTTTTATATTCAGACTTCACGCGGAAAGTGGAGAACGGAGTGTCTGGACACTAAGGTCTCCCTGATTTAACTTTAAAGCATGAATGTTCTAGAAATTGTTTTTTTTTATAGTTTTTCATTTTATCTCATAGTAGGGTAGGTAGAGAGCGGTAACCATAGTATTTGATATACACTTTTGTATAAAGTGATATACACGTTGCTATGACAACGAGTATTTTAGCGAATAAAACTATAAGCTTACTTATATATTGAGTATTTATATATTATTTATTACAAACTAAACCCATATTTGGCAGATATATTAATTAATAAACAATTTATGATACCAATAATGTTCGTTAGTATACTATATGTTTTTAAGTTAATTACGCTAAAACACCTAAACAAATTAGTATGAAATTTGGTACAAAGTCAAAGTCAAACAATTTTATTCAAAATAAGAAGTTACAAGCTTCATTTTTTGAACGTCAAATAATTTACCACCGGTTCACTAAATTTAATGCCTCAGACCAGACCGGCGCAAGAAACTCAGCGGGACTTTTTTTTTTTTTATATTCGACAATGGTTTACAATTCATTATTAATGACAATGATACCTTTAAAACAGACTGGAGCGAGCACTTCATTCCCAAGGTGTGTTATCATTTATAAAATCACTAATTAGGTAATAACCTTTAACACACAAACGTCTTTTTACAATTTTTTTAAATTGCAAAATGGAAAGTTCTCGGACGTTTTCTGGGATCCTATTGTAAAAGTATACACATTGTCCCATAAAAGAATTGCGGACTCGATACAATCGAGTTACAGGCGCTGCAAGTTTAAGCCTATTTCTTGTATTTATATTATGTGCATCGCCAACTTTTTTAAAATTACTAATATTTTTCTTGACATACAGTACATTTTCAAAGATGTACTGAGAGGCAACTGTTAATATATTAATTTCCTTAAATTTTTGTCTTAAGGAATCTTTAGGGTCTAAGTTGTAGATTGCACGAATAGCTCGCGTCTGCAGGACAAAGATCGAATTAATAGCGGCTGCATTACCCCACAGTATAATGCCATAGGACATAATACTATGAAAGTAGCTAAAATAAACAAGACGTGCCGTTTCCACGTCAGTCAATAATCTAATTTTTTTAACCGCGAAAGCTGCTGAGCTAAGTCTATTCGCCAATCCGTCAATATGAGGTCCCCACTGTAACTTGGAGTCTATGGTGATTCTAAGAAATACCGTATCAACAGGATCCGGCTTTAACAATTTTTGTATTAGGCGTTCTGAAAATGACGCATTTAGTTATTATTATATAGTTTATTCAATAGTAAGTTATTAGCACTAAACCAATGTACTATTTTAGTAAGAGTTTTACATCGTCATAAACATTTAGACGCCTTTTCATTTTAAATGTTAAGGAGGTATCATCAGCAAATAATACTATATCATGGCTCTTTCCGACAAGATATGGTAAATCATTTATATATATTAAAAAGAGGAAAGGACCAAGAATAGACCCCTGTGGGACCCCCAAATTGATTTGTGATCCAGGAGATTTCTTGCCATTTACATCAACCCTCTGAATCTTGTTACTTAAATAAGAGGCCAGAAGGTTGAGTGCACGTCCTCTTATCGTACATTGATAGATTATAACCTAGGATAAGATTCTACTCGGTGGAATTTTTATTATTTAAATTATTTTAATTTTTTCACTCTACTAAGATAAATTGCGGCGTTGAGTTCCGCCGAAAGTGGAGAATGCAGTGACTTAACACCACTTGTCAGGTTGTGGGTTCGACTCCCCCTCCAGGAAATGTAAAAGTTTAGTATTTTCATATCCTGGACTTGGTAACAAGGCAAAGCGCGGCGTTCAGTTCCACCACTCAACACGCAATCAACTTAAAATATGGGGCTTGGCTTATCATTCGTCGAACACTTATACTTACACTGAACACAATTTCGGGTAACTCTGCAGTAGCATTACTGCTCTCTACTGCCAGAAGGCTGTTGATGACAGTGGCGTGTCACTGTTCCTCTCCGGGGGGGCGCGAGCACGCCTGTACTGGCACGCCCGCGTGACGTAGGGTGTTTCGACGTGCCGCTACAACGTGCTCGCCCCTCTATAAGTGTGTGTATTCAAAAAGACTTTGTGTGAGCAGGTAGAGCTGATGTCGCGCGACGCGCAGAGCGTGCTGGTGGTGTCGTACGCGGAGCTCAAGCACTGCTTGGACGCGGCCTTCGACGAGGTGATGAGCGCCGCAGGTACTGATCGCGACAACATGCCGTACCCGTCCGCCTAGTGTTTCTCTAGGGCACCTGTGGTGCCGCACTGCTGTTACCTTTGTTTTCTGCAGAACAAGTCGTTGCTGCAGTTCTACAGCATGAGGCGGCTCCCGCGCCCGCTCCCCATGCAGCACCCCGTTGTGCTCGCATTCAAGAAGAACGATCCGGGACGTATGCCCCGGAACTGGCATACATAAAGTGTGCTACCCGCGTACAAGTACAATAGCTATGCTGCTGGAGGACTCGCACTCTCGTTTATTTATTGCTTATCGTCTTATATATTTGTAGTGGAAGTAGAAGTAACGAAGGCAGCGGAGAGCGGAGAGTGACGAGCGGGAGCGACGAGTGCGGTCGTATACAAGTGTGCAAAGAAAGGAACTGCCGCCTTATTGTGTAGTCAGTTTTCTCATATTATATTTACAAGTATCATAAGTGTTTATTTTGTTTTTGTTTATTGTGAGCAGTGCGGTGCGCAGGACTACGGTGATTTAGTGTTTTAAGGAGATCTCATTTTTTTTGGTTCAGGGGTTCACGGTTTACATTCTAAACTAACACACACATACATTCAACTCCCAGAATATCCCGGCAGGTGTCGCTACGCAGGTAGCAGCTGCTCTCAGCTTGTCCATCCCGCGATATTCCCGGGAGCAGATTGTATCTGATTGTGCAATACCTTAGCGACCACTACCTACCAGGTTGTGTCGTCCCACAGTAGTCACAAGTTCACTTTCAATAGTTTACTTAATATTAGCTACCACTTTATTGTATTTCAGTACAATAGATATATTTATGACGTGTTAGTTCAACGGTATTGGAAATCCAATAATTAGCGTTTATGTTTTTAAGTTTATAACAAATGTATATTTTTTGTTTTATTTTCTAATAAATCGAGTACTAAATAAAGGTATTTTATTTGGCTTGTCCCGTTTGACTTTTTGAACAACTTTTGAACAGTGTATGGTGTGGGCGTGTGACGACATTGCTTAGAGAGTTAGCTAAGAGTCACATGACACGTCCGGACATCGACGATGTCTGTGGGCGAACGACCATCGTGTCTGTGTCCAGCCAACACATGTCGTATCAAATTTTTCCATTATTTATATTATTTCCTTTTAATTATATCAAAAAGACAATATTTGGTCATATATATAATGAAATTTTGCCCCACTAAGCAACAAACTGACAGATATTTTTACATTTTCTATACAATAATATCAAATCGTCTGAACGAATGATTTTTAATATGATTGCAATTTCTATCTATTGAATTACATTTCAAATATAATATTTAATCTCATTTAAAAAGAAATTTAATAAGATATATATTTTTGTATAATTTTATAATATATATTTTGTTCACTGCAAACACTAAATTGACAGATCTCATTATCAGTCTACTAATATAATTTCCGATAAATTATTTGCTTATTAATTTAAATAAAAGTTATTTTTCTTATTATATTAAGTGTTATTTGATATTTCTTTGGTAGTCTAATTTTATATTTTTCTGCCCTCATCGTGGAACAAAGAAGAATTCATAAAGTCCACACCACTCGAAAGCACACTATACTAATTTATTATATTTATTTATCATGTATTTTTGATGTATTTTACAATATTATAAAAAGATATAAGATTTCAAATAATGTTACCATATACAATTGAGCAACGATAATGTCTAAAGTATACTAATCATTATTATGTAGATCAGTGAGTAGCGTAAAAATCAAAGTAGAATAATTCTTAAAGTAGTATATAATCGAAATTATTGATAAACTTGTAGTATTATATTCATGCGTAAGTTTTAATATAATATGTTTAAATAATTGCCTATAAAATAAATTGTAATATATTACGATTTATATAATGAGATTAAATATTAATATTTGAAAATGTAAGCATACTTCATAAGTACTATTTTTACCATAGCACTCTATTAAAATAGACACATCCAATAAAATTCATAAATAATACACATTTTCTTTAATGAATCTTAAATTAACGATATTTATAAAAATATTTAATCTGTATTTTTATCAAAGAAATTAAGTAATTAAGTTAGTAGTCTTTGTCTATTCCTAGATGTTACACACTAGTGTTGATTAGTATTTCCTTGCCAATTATTTGTATTCTTGGTCCAAATTGAATTTGAAAATGTTATCTATTACCAGTATATATTGTAGCACAAAATATTAACGTAATTTTATTACTAAATTCATTAAGTAAGTGAATGTATATGTATGTAGCACGTAGCATCCGTCTAAAAATATCCTTACCTTACTTCCTAGAAGTAGCAAAAGTAGCGAAGAACATTTAATTGTTTAGAATAAAATAAATAACAACTTAGTATTATGCCTGCGTTTTATTTACCTATACCTTCCAGAAAAAAAAATTATGTAATTAATATTAAAAAAAACATTTGTGGTACAAAAATATCTATATATAAATACGTGAAGCAAAATCTTTGGATCCATTTTTACGAAAATTACGCGGACACGGAAGCATTAAACTTGGCACGCTTACAGTTTATATAGAGGAGTTCAGAATGCTAATATATATTTTTTTAAATAATGCATAAAAAGTGTATTAAATTAATAAAATAAATGTTACACACTACCATGGTTTGACGTGCATGTTTATACAAAGTGACATTTACGTCACTTCGCAATATGTTATTAACGCACTTACGGGGACATTAGCATAACATACATATGAAAAACTATCTTCAAACTGAATATTTCTAACATTACCTAACACACAGTGTGCAAAATTACATTTAGATCTGTTGTTTGTGTGTGTTTTAATCTAGATGCACATGTAAGGATACTTTTTGTCCCTAAAAATTACATGACACGCAATCTAACTGTACGTGATTTACCATCAACGCAGACAAAGTCACGTAGAACAGTTGCTTATAGTTGGTTAGTTTTATATATTTTTTATAATAATTACCAGCACAGCATGGAGATAGTCGATATTCGTTTTTTACTGTAGCCGAGCTATGTAAGATTCGAACCCGTAATGATAAGGTTCAGTTAAATGCATATATGCCAAACATACTTACGTAATGTTTATGTAGTTTACGAAGTCATTTATACTTAATTAGTAAAAAAATATACATCATAAAAATATACATTATACATCTAAATGGTTCATTAAAATATAATATTTAATAACTGTAATTCAAATTTCTTAGACGATATTAAAAACTACCCTCAAATGTCTGCAATCGTAACAAGCAAAATGATTGCAAGAAATGGATATAGAAAATAGATGTAATTACAGAACTTTTATAAATTAAATACTAACTAACTACTTCATGACGCTGAGAAATGCATTCGAAGTAAAAAAGAGAAATACGTGTTCATATTAATTTCTGGAAGCTTCCTCCCACGCTAGTCCTTGACGAAGTAACTACGCAGAGGATTTACAGCGCAGGTGCAAATATTCTATTTCTGGATGCGCCCAGTAATTAGTGCATCCTGATTGGTCGTTAACTTCGGCTGATAAAATCAATATTGCGCAGTCAGCTCATATTAAAGCCAAACTTTGTGCCGGCAACATTTATTCGCCGCTCAGATAATATCAGGAAGTGACGCAACTTGGTTCAAACCTGAGGTAAACTATCCATCATCATGTAAAGCAGTAAGTAGCATACATTTTAACTCATATTATAAATATTAAAAAGCGATTTTATAAAATGTGTCAACCACACTGCTGCTGTGCTTAATTGTAATTACTTATAATATGCATAAAGACGAATTACTTGCAAAACGCTTTGTGAATTTCTTTTTTTTTATAATTTTAAGAAGCGTTTCTTTGCTGTTACTGTACAACTTATATATAATATTTTTTGAACAAAAAATATATTAATTAGCTGTTTGGAGAGGATGTGTTATGGTCGGTACCGTCGAGAGTGTGTAGTCTGCTATCTGTCAATTAGTTAGACGTCGTGCGTCTAACGAGTCCTGACGTATTTGACGTGCGTCAAAGTAACTGGTGACTGGCAATACTGACTGCCGACTGCTGGTGCTGAGGGTTACTACAGTACTGTTAGAAAATGTCCTCCGCGCAGGCACCGACACCGACACCGACACCGCCAGCCAGAGACTCGCTCATGTAAACCATCAGATATACATTTGAATTACAAGTTGCATTATGTAAATTATTCATGAAAACGCTACTCCGTCGTGAACATGTGTGAGCGGGCCGCGGACGCGGATGTCAGTGAGCGCGATCAATAATACAATTTGCCTTGTAAATGTGAAGTTAGGCGCTGGCGGGAGTGGCGGGAGCGGCGGCCAAGGCAGTACCTCACGCACCAGCCGCGGCGGCCGGCGTGCTCGATGTACTCGCATCAACCTTACTGATCCGTTTTACACAGCAACTTCGAGAAGCCAACATGAATTCGGTTTGCTACAACGGCGGCAACGACCGCCTCATACACGAAGCTGACCAACTAATATCATATATAGAGCGAGGCTCCTCTGTTCTCAAATTTTATCCTCGCAAGCGCCCCGAGCGACGCACTCTGTCAGTGCGGCGAGAGACGCACCAGGTCATCTGGCTTAGGGGAGGCTCTCCTCAGCGCCCGGCCTTCGAGGGAGCCCTAGACATAAGGGACATCAAGGAAGTGAGGGTTGGCAAGTCATCAAAGGACTTCGAGAGATGGCCCGAGGAAATAAAGAGGCTTGAGAATTCCAAATGCTTCACAATATACTATGGCAGTGAGTTCAAGCTGCGTTCCGCCTCCTTTGCAGGTAAACATTAAAACAAGTCACGGCCGTATGTTAATAATAGATTTACGCAATCATATCAGGTTATTTGAATCCCATCAAAGTTTTGATTACTGAGAAGTTGTTTAAACAGTCATATTTTTAGCTCGGCACATGTATGAGTACTAGGGTGAGTTAAACTTATGTATTATATCAACAGCTCCAACTGACAAGGAGTGCGATGCATGGAGACAGGGGTTGTGGTTCTTGATTGAGGAAGCGGTAAATGCTTCTTATCCTTTACAAATAGAAAGATGGTTAAGAAAAGAGTTTTATTCTATTGAGAATGCTAATGAAAAGTAAGTAAATTTATACTTTTCTATAATTTTTTTTATTTATTTAAAACAAAACAAATATTAATTGAATTTGTTATTTTAGAATAACAATGAAAGAAGTGAAAGGGTTCTTACCAAAAATAAACTGTAAAATTTCCACAAGTAAACTAAGGGATATCTTCCAAGAAGTAGATACTAACAAAAGAGGTGAAATTGGCTTTGACGACTTTTCCATTCTCTATCACAAGTTGATATTTGATGAAAATGTAAGTATACATATTTAGATGTTTATAATGTTTTTAATAGTTTTATTTATGTTTGTATTTTTTAAGGCAGCTTGTATTTCTAAAAACTTTACTATGATGTTTTTACTTCATATATTTTTGTCAGATGTCAACAGGTAGGATTGCACTAACAAGTCAGGTAAAAATGTATTTAAATGACATAGAAACAGAATTCCCTGATAAATTTAAGAGAAAATAAACTTTCTGTTAATAATCTAACATTATATAAATTTAAACAATAGACTGTTTAATAATTGTGAACTATTGACTGAAAAAAAAAAGTCTCGCTGAGTTTCTTGCGCTGGTTCTTCTCAGGCATTAAATTTAGTGAACCGGTGGTAAATTATTTGACATTCAAAAAAATGAAGCATGTAACTTCTTACTTTGAATAAAATTATTTGAATTTGTCTTTTATGAGCTTATATATGAATAACTAAAGATACTAAACCAAAATGTCTATACATTCATTCCTAAGCTTTTGTTTTATTTTAGCAAGAGAACTTCAGCCATTCTTTACAACGTTCCAAAAAAATCTATTTCAAAATAAAAAAGTAATAAAAAATCTTAATTGTCGTAAAAATGTATATTTATGATAAATTGCCTGAAATTTCTTATAAAAAGGAAAACAATGATTTCTGAGAGCATATCATTCTAACTAATTTAAAAAAAGGACATCTCTTTTATTTATCTATGTTGTAGAGATAGTTTTTTTGAAATTGCATGTTAAATGGCAGAACTAAACACTGCACTTTGTTCTATAAGAGCAGAAAAATAAAAGTAATTGAGATATAATAAATCATACTTTTGTTGTAATTTAAATATTTTTTTTTTGTTTTAAATAAATAAATAATCATTTACTTGAGCAGAGATATAATGCATAACTGTTCAAATTACACTGTCCCACTGCACCATGATGGCCTCTTTCTTGTTATATAAATATCAGACTAAATTAAATTCACTAACTAGCAAAATTGTTACAAATAACTCAAAAACTACTTATCTTAACTAAACATTAAATGTGATCAGAAGCATTATCTATTATTTAAAGAAAGAATGATCGAAATTGGTCCACCCAGTAAAAAAGTTATATGATAACACACAAATAATATTAAAAATATAATTCAATTGACACCCCCTTTTGTTAAGTTAGCTAAAAATAATATTTCCAACATCATTAGCTACAATATATATTTTGCTGCCTTGCAATGCGACCGCCCACTTCCATTGCTCGTCACGGCGAAAGCAATATTATTTATATATATATATATATATATATATATATATAAACGAGAAATCCTCTCTTAGTGCTCCCCTACACTTCCCAAGAAGCTTACATGCGAAATTTCATGTTTCTATGTCCAGTAGTTTCGCCTGTACGTTGTCTGTCGGTCACTCAGTAACGCAAGCGTTTTATATATATATATATCGAATTTGGAACCCGCGTCCGAGCTATTTCGCCGAAACAAGTATTAATAAAATTCGATTATAATTTAATTATTTTCATGAAAGAGGGTTGGTGCGTTGGAAAGGTGCGTAGGGGTAGTTTATGTTACTACAGCAGTATAGTATGAGGTTCGATTTTAAAAAATGAAAACGGCTTCACGTTTTATCCCGTATAACAGGGTTGTCAGAGAGAACCTAGTGTGGAGACACTCTTCAGTTTCAGTTCTAAATTGAGAAATTCCGTATTGAGTAGCAAAACTGGACGGCGCGAATTTAAATATTAGTACCTGAATTGGGGATCGAAGCCACAACCACTTGCGCTTGCAAACAAATTGCTCACTGCGCTACGTTGATAAAGAAGTTTTTTTCTCTTCTTGATATAGTCAATTCCTTTCAGAATGTCCACGACATTTTCGACAAGCATTCCTTATATTGTTCTAACGGCACTACAATCACGCTCGAGGAATTCAAAAGGTTTCTACTGGTAGAACAACACGACAAGCTAGGAGAGGACGAGGTCCAGGTGTCCCAGTTCATCCGGGACTACCTCAAGGACCCACAGAGGGACATCGCGGAGCCCTACTTCACGCTGAACGAGGTGAGGGAAAATGTCATCTGCTAAAATTAGCTTTTATAAAGTCAAAGTTGAAATGCCGGGGACGTATATGGAGTGGGCGGCTAACCTTTTCAGTGTGTATCGTGTGACGTGCTTGGAATAATCTATTTTTGGAATTGATTTTTAATTAATGGATATTTGTTGATTAATTTACTTTTATATCTAATAGTATGTTCTTGTGAAACAAATAAAGGTGGTTTCATAAGACATTTCAATACTTTATTCCTTAAATAAGTTTGGATAGTTGGATATTTACTGTTCTTATAAATAGAATATATTTCAGTTTATCGAGATGCTGTTCTCAAAACAAAATTCAATCTGGGACTCTAAATACGACAGCGTGAGACAGGATATGACGAGACCTCTCTCACACTACTGGATCGCGTCTTCTCACAACACGTAAATATTTAACAACGAATGCTCTTGTAATCATACGAGTATATTATATTTTATTAGGAACTACGACAATTAATAGGCACACAATTTCGTTTAAGGTACTTGACAGGAGATCAGTTCTCTAGTGAATCATCACTGGAGGCGTATGTCCGATGTCTCCGCGCCGGGTGCCGGTGCATAGAGCTAGACTGCTGGGATGGCCCTGATGGATGCCCGTTTATATACCACGGGCACACCTTGACCACCAAGGTGAAGCTCATGGATGTACTGAGAACCATCAAGGAACATGCCTTCGTAATCTCGGACTACCCACTGATCCTGTCCATTGAAGACAACTGCTCACTACCCCAGCAAAGAAGGATGGCCAGCGCCTTCCAAGACGTCTTTGGAGAACTCCTGCTGGTTCAGCCGTACGAAAAGAACGAGACAGTCCTACCATCTCCCCATGATTTACGACGCAAGATTATTCTCAAACACAAAAAACTTCCGGAGGGTGCTGAGGAAAACTCCTTCTCAATCCGCCAGGAAGAAGTCAAGGACCTCGACCTTAGGAATACCATCAAAAATGGTATCCTACTGCTTGAAGATCCTGTGGATAAAGATTGGAACCCGCATGCTTTTGTTCTGACTGAGAACAAGTTGTACTACACAGAGCATTATAGTACGCAAGTGGAGACGGACGCGGACAGCGAGGGTGAAGGGGACGGCTCCGAGCCGGGAACTAGTACCAGTGGGGGTGCCGGACCGTCTGGAGTTGTTCCGGGGGGTGCTGTCGGGGTGGTGGGGGTGCCGCACGATGAGCTCCACTTTGGTGAGTGCTGGTTCCATGGGAAGCTGGCCGGAAACCGCCAGGAGGCAGAGGAACTGCTACGAGCTCATGCGCACCTCGGCGACGGCACTTTCCTGGTCAGAGAGAGTGTCACCTTCGTAGGAGATTATTGCCTCTCGTTCTGGAGACAGGGCAAGGTGAACCACTGCAGGATCAAGCTAAAGCAGGAGAGAGGAGTCACTAAATACTATCTAATAGAGAGCATGTGCTTTGATAGTCTTTACAGCTTGATAACGCACTATAGGTCCCATCCGTTGCGAAGTCAGGTTAGTTTTATATAATAAACAATAGAATATAATAGACTCTTTAGTGGTAACTAAAAGAGGGTCATGACATCAGAACGTCATGCCATTTGCCGTCATGCCAAACATAAAATTTTAACACCTTTCACAGGAATTCCTAATTACCCTCAAAGAGCCAGTACCTCAACCCAATAAGCATGAAGGTAAGGAGTGGTGGCAACCCAACTGTTCCCGAGCTCATGCTGAAGAGCTTCTGAGAAAGGTCAACACAGATGGCGCCTTCCTAGTGAGGCCCAGTGAGAAGGAACACGGATCTTATGCTATTAGTTTTAGGTAAGACTTAGTAAAATTATTTTGAAACTTTTTATATATGTTTTATCCTGTTAGCAGAGAGTAAAGAAAAAAATTAGGAGCTTTTAAAAAAAACACTAAAAAAACATTACGAATAACTCAAAAACTACTGGTCAGATCTTAACTAAATTTTAACAGGACCACAACAGAAGCACTTATCATCAAATAAAACAATAATGAAAATTGGTTCACACAGTAAAAAGTTATGCGGTATCATACATTTTTACTACATTTTTAGCTATTTTCTTACACATAATAAAATATATTCTCATTTCTACATGCAGGAATGAAAGAGAAATTAAACATTGTCGCATAAGACAAGAAGGCAGACTTTATACCATAGGCACAGTTAAATTTGAGAGCCTCGTAGAGTTAGTCTCATACTATGAAAAACATCCTTTGTATAAAAAAGTGAGGTTGTGGTACCCCATCAGTGACGATGTCGTAAGGACACTCATGACTGTGAGTATTTGTATACATATCTACTATAATGGTAATGCTGCGTTGAGTTACGCGGGCAATTAAGTGGCAAGTGGTGGTTGGAAGGTATGAAAAATATTAAATATAAAAACCCCCCATGGCTCAAGCGTGCGACAGGCTGTGGATTCGATTCCCACTCTAGGAAATGAAAATATTAAATAATATTTAGTATTTTCATTTCCTGGTTTTGGTAATAAAGCAAAACGCGGCGTTGAGTTCCGCCACTTAGCACGCAATGCCTCAATTCAATGGAATGTTGGGCACGGAAAGAGAACAAAGTGTTTTAACACTAGGTTCTTAGGTTCCCTCTGCTTACCCTGTTATGCGCGGGATACAGCGAGAAGCTATAAAAAGGTTATGGTTATGGTAAGTTGCGGCGTTGAGTTACGCTGTGTTTGGTGTATTTCAGTGGGGGGTAACGGAGTGTCTGCTAGATTCTCTTTGCCTATTTGAAAATGTTGTATTTTTTAAAATATGTACTTGAGTAGAGAAATATAATAAATTATTATAAATTGGTTGAAATAACTTCTTGTTATTTGTAGTTTATTAGTTGTTTATAGCGATTATAGATAACTTATTATATTTCTTTATATATTTATTTTCTTTATAAATTTACTATTTATATAATATACTCGTATAGTATACAATATAGTTCCAGTAATTGAATTATTATTTATTTTTAGTATATGTAAAGTATTACATTGAAACACTGACCTAATAGAATTGCTAATTTCAATCTTTAATATATAAATTGTAAATTTAAACCAAACTGATACAAAATGTAACTTGTTGAAATACAAAAAGTAGCAAGTCAAGGTTAAGGTTTTTTGCAATATCATATCATTATAGTAAGTTTTAAATCGATTGTTGTGTTTTTTAGCAATTGGTCAAGATCGAGTATTGTCAGTGGCGGAACTCAACGCCGCGCTGTGTTTAACTAGAGAAAATATAACAGCTTAAATAAAATCATTTCTTCGATTGGGAATCGAACCCAAAATCATTTGTGCTTATACTCAGACACTGTTCCTTTATTAAATTAAATTTTTTTTATTGATTTTTTTTAAAAGATGAATTTGAATATAATAAATAAAAATATTATTTTTAAAAAATATTATATTATTACATACACATAGGCAATGAGAAGGTAGAGTGAGGACACTCCGTTATCAACATGAAATTCTGACCTTTATATATGTATTTCATAAAGAAAACCTAATTGCTGTAGTTATATCGGATGTTGTATTTAGTCTAATAAAATTGCTGTTTAAATTGATTCAAATTATATGGATTTTTTATCATTATCATTATATTATCAAGTCGCTTCACTCTCCTCAGTCTCCTTTTCCAGCCAGTTTTAGAGACACTACATATTAGTTGCAAAACTTTTATATAAAATTGAAAAAAAATATATATCTTTAAGTAATAATACTTTAAGTAATATTTAATTAAACTTCCTAAACATCTATATAACATAGAAAACATAAAATAATTGAAAGTCAAAAAATTGAGATTCAAATCCACACCTCTTGGAAACCGTCCAAGGGCTCCGACGCTGTATAGAGAACACGCGAAGGAGGATTGATCAGTAAAAAAAAAATACTATGAGAAATTGCTTGTTTAACATAAATCCAAAACATTAAAATTAGGCAATCGGCACAATACATCACGGTTGTCAAGACGCCATCTTGTTTTTGACTCGGAAGTAGTCGTTGACGCTCTTTTCACTTCCTAATCGATTGACCGTCTTCAACCGATATAAATAAATATTTTTCGATATGATATTCGAAGTCGCTACCAACGTGTTTAATAAGCAATAACTGTACCATAACGGTGCAAATTAAAGCGTTATTCCCTTTAATATTAAAACGTGTCCTTTACATGTCTAGAGGTTGACTTGTGGAGAGCTTATTAGCATCGGAGCGAGAATAAATACATGATATTTTGAATCTTTTAAATAGTACTTTTATTTGCCTTTTAACCGACTTCAAAATAGGATGAATGGAAATTTTGATGTGTCTTTTTTTTATATATGACAGGTAGTGATTCTGATGTTGTGTCTCCTTTAAATTTAGTTTGGATCTAGCCAGTAGTTTTTGAGTAATTTGTAATAATTTAACATTTTATTACATGTTATTTGAAGTCGGTTTTAGTTTTTTTTTGTTAGTCTTGATAATTTGCCTATATATTACTTTTTTTTTTCTTAAATTATATAGAAGAAATTGTACGGCTATATGTGACTGCTTAGTTATTTAGTAAGCTTGTAAGCAAAGTGTCAGTTCTGTCAGTCGTCAGTATATATTTACAACATGTTTTCTATAGGAGCCAGATGACAGCTCTGTATATGGAACACCAGGTTATATGGACCCTTCATCTTTTACTTCAAAGGTAAGGCGGAAAGTGGAATGATTTTTTTTTCTTTTTTTCTTTGTGGGTACAGGTTGTAATATGTCTTACTAACACATAATTGTAAATATATAAATAAAAATAATATCGATACTTACATCAATTGAATTGATTATTCGATCGATTACGCTCATCGAATAATTAATTGATTTTCATTGATAATAAAATTGTATACCAATATTTATATATATTTGACTTTATTACATGTATATATGTATAAATAAATAATAAAATAAAATTAATTTGACCCATATCTGCCATAGCAACAATAATTGAATGGTCTTGATTGATGTAATAGATCGCGATATGACTCGGGTTGCGTCTGCGGTGAGAGTCCTTAAAGAATAAAGAAATATGTTTGGTATTTACACTTTTTGTGTATTAGCATGATTCATTTTTGCTTAAATGCATTTAGGGTGGGAAGAATGATTATAAAAAAAAACTAAAGCTTCATTATTTATTCCGGATAGCAGGGTAGTCAGAATTTTTTTTTTATCGTGAGGAAATCCGTTACGTATACCAGCCCGATTGGGGACTCGGATGGGTTATGTGGGACTCCGGAACGGCAGATGTCATCCGTATACCCACTAAAATCTCACGGTGCTCTTCCTCACCGCCACTAGCCGAAGCCACGGGGACTCCCCAATCTTCCATGGACCTCGACGGCTAGTCAGAGAGATCCTAGTGCCAAGACACTCCGTTCCCATCTTTCCGTCCCAATTGGAGACACTGCGAGTTGAGAGGTGGAACTCGATCTCGGGTTTTGTCTTACCAGTATGAAGAAATGAAAGTAATTTATATATAATGATTTCCCCGCGTGGGAATCGAACCCACAACTAATTGGTTTTATAGACTGACGCAATGGGCTCACGATCATATTTAAATTACTTTAATTTCCTTGCTTCGGTGTCGGATTCCGTGGGTGTAATGTTTCAAATTCTGGCGGGAAGTAGAAATGGAATGTACACAATACGTTCTCTCTGACTACTCTTCTGTGCTGGATAAAGTGTGAAGCTCTTTAAATGCATTTAAATGTAATGTTTATTTGTGAGTACTGGGCAAACATGTTTTTGGAAAATCAGTCCTTTTTCTTAGTTTTTATTCTCTAACTACCCTCCTGTGAAGTAATATTTTTTTAATATATTATATTAATTTAAATTTTTTCTATGTATAAAGTACTTGTCTGTTTGTTCATGTCTTCACTCGTTTTTTTAAAATAACAACTTAAAATCGATAAAAATCTACATTAACACATTCATAATCGATTAAAGTTGTTCACAAAAATTATGAAACCAATCGTTTTGTGATGTGACTGTAAAACTTCTGCGACGAATATGTTTATTATAAACGGCAGTGTATATTTGCTTTTTTCTTTTTTTTATTTCTTTAAACATTTTTGAACTTAACTACTATAAATATTACCTCAAAAGTCCTGTTCTTATTACCTTTAGTGTCCTGTCCTAATTATCTTAAACATCCTGTCTTAATACTACAAGTGTCCTTTCTTGATTACCTTTAGTGCCCTGTCCTAAATACTCCAAAGGTGCCGTTCTAATAACCAAAGATAACTCTGTTTACTCAAACTTTGCTTTTTTACTAACAAAAAGTCCTTTTGTATAAGATATCCTATCTTTCATAATTCGCCGCTTTGCCAACACATTTCTTTTAAATATTTTTTTATGTCATATATTATATTTTTTATCTATGTGTTTATTGTCTTCTTATGTACATTTTTTTAATCCTCGGATTTTGCTTTGCTACTAAAATCGCTTTTGGCTTTAATTGAATTTAAATTAATTTATTAAATAAATTTATAATTTTTCTAATTTATATTTTACTTCATAATTTTATCAGTTGCTATAGATTTTTTTCGGCCACTTTTATTTTACTTTTGTTTAATTTAAACATCACAATCTAAAGTAATAAGTCCAATTCTTGACTTCAAATATTATTTGATTTCGTATAAAAAAACTCGGCCTATAAAAAATCTTACCAACGCGTTCAAAAAGACCAAAAAAGAAAAAGAAACTTTCGGGTAATAGATAACAGTGAAGGCGCTATACGATTACCGCGCAACGCAAGACGATGAGCTCTCGTTCTGCAAACACGCCATCATCACAAACGTCGACAAGCCCGACGAGGGCTGGTGGAGGGGAGACTATGGGGGGAAGAGACACCATTGGTTCCCGGCCAACTATGTGCAGGAGATTGAGACACCACATGTGCCTGATATTGTAAGTTTTGTTTATAGCATTTGATTAGCGCGGCGTTAAGTTCTGCCAGCTAGTGTCCCGATTTTGGCCGAAAAATGGATAACGGAGTGTCTTGACACTAATCCGTACAATTTGGAGATCTTCAAATGAAGAGTTAATGGTTATCTTCTATTCAAGTGCGTGACATTTTAGGCAAAAAAGTTCCTCCCTGACTCTATTGTGCGGGAAATAGTATGAAAAAATTATACATACCTACGTAAACACTAATACAATCTTTTTACGTTTTAATTTCGTTAGCTAAACACAGGCCCTACCTTTTACTATTTTTTATTAAATATCTACATTCTTTCGATATCGCTTAGAATTAGACTTTTATGACTAAAAAGATAGTTACTGTAAGTCTATAAGATACATACAGATATTTGTGACCATTGAAATTTTGTAAGAAAATTAAGATGCATTACATTTTTAAAGAATCGTGTCTTTAGGTTTCTTAAAAGAGCAAGCAGCAAGAAATCCCCTTCAAGTGGATCGCCTGTTCGTTTACTTTCAAAACAAAATTCTCGCACTCATACATACATACATACATACATACATACATACATATATATTTATACATACATATGCAAGCAAACACAGTACAGTAACAAGGAGAAAACGATCATCATCTCATCATAATGGAAGGTAATGTAGGTAAAACTCTGCGAACGTAGTTGGATGTGTATTTTATTTTGCAAATATAATGTTACAGTTTTAAGTTTTGCTTTTTGATTCGTTAGAATTAGTAGTAGTAGATATGTGACAGGTAAGTTTTGGTAAATTAGGATTTATTGAAAATTTGTTTTAAAATTTCAGGTCTATATTAACAATAATTTCTTAGTTTTTATCTAATATAATTTCTTTATTCAGGCTTGCTTAGAGAGCGACTCAGCGCTGGGGTCCCTACAAAAAGGCGTAGTAGATGTACTCGGAGCTGTCGTAGAACTAGTTGTGGGAGAGGAGAGTGGTTCCGCTCGTTGGATCGTCCGCATACAGAGCCCTACAATGTGTGCTCCTTTCGAAATGGCAGCACCCACTAGAGAAAACGCCTTAGAATGGCTGATGGCCATAAAGGAAGCCGCCCATAGTGCTAGCGCCAGGTCCCTCATGCATCGCAAGATGGAACGCACTTGGCGTATCGCTAAAGAGATGTCCGACCTCATAGTCTATTGCCGCTCTGTTACCTTTAGCCAAGATAGGTTGAGGAACATCGGCTTCGTCTACTACGAGATGTCCTCCTTCCCGGAGACGAAGGCCGAGCGCCTCATGTGCCACCCCGATGCATCCTTCTTCATCAAATACCACACGGTCCAACTCAGCCGCGTCTATCCCAAAGGGCAAAGAATCGATTCGTCGAATTACAACCCAGTGCCATTCTGGAATGCTGGCTCACAAATGGTCGCCCTAAACTACCAAACCCCAGACAAGCCGATGCAAATAAACATGGGCAAGTTCAAGGAAAACGGCAACTGCGGCTATGTACTGAAACCTGATTTTATGTTTGAAGACGGCTACTCTCCGTATGATAGGAGGAGCTTGGAGGGTAAAGTGACGTCGGTTATAGTGATGCTGCGGGTGGTGGGCGCGAGGCATCTCAGCAAGTCGGGAAGGGGGACTGCCAGCCCCTTTGTGGAGGTCGAGATCATTGGCGCTGAGTATGACAACTGTGTGCGACTGTGCACTAAAACAGTCAGTGAGTATACTGAGTTACTTAAATAATGTAATTTATTTATATAAAGATAGCTGAAAATAACAAAACATTTGTAATATACAAATAATTTAAAATCGCATTTTCATTTTCAGCGGACAATGGCATAAATCCAATTTGGAACGACATTTGCGAGTTTGAAGTGTTCAACCCGGACATGGCGCTCATTCGCTTCTTGGTGCAGGACGAGGACATGTTTGGGGACCCCAACTTCATAGGCCAGGCTACCTACCCCCTGAAGTGTCTCCGAACCGGGTACCGCAGCGTGATCCTCACAAACGGGTATTCTGAGGAGTTGGAACTGTCCTCACTTCTAGTCCACATCTCGATTATACCGAATCACTAGGGTTTGCTTTTTGCTAGCTATTACGCTAGCAGCCGCAGACGCAAGTCAAACTGCAGTTGCCACATTTCTTAAATGTACGGCGCAGTAGTTCAGCGGCAACTGACGATGATAAGGAGTTTAAATCCGACGTAGTGTCTTAAGTCTACACAATACACAGAGAGAGAAGCATTACATGCAAAACGATTAGTGAGATCAATAGTTTTAAATTTCTTTAAGGTCCATGTTTCGTAAACGCACAATTTTAATGTTTAACGAATTTAATGATCGGAGAGACTGACGTTAATGTTTATTATGGCGTGAGTGATTGTTAGTGTGTAAGGCTAAATATTATACTACTACGACCTAAGTACACTTCTATACTATACTATACTATACTCTACTGTAGTGTACTGTAGTGTACTGTAGTGTACTGTACTGTACTGTACTGTACTGTACTGTACTGTAATGTACTGTACTGTACTATAATTATGTGTAGTTTATTTTGTTTTAAATATTATATATATAACAAACTTTAAATGCATTTCACAAGTGGCCTATCGTAACTGAGGAATTGATAGTGGTGGCAAAGGCTAACCGTGGTTTAACTAACTTAAAGTTACCCTACTGTGGTTTAACTTAACGTTATCTCGCTGATGTGATGATTGCGACTGCTATTAAAGCGTCTTTGTTATAATCATAAATTCTTGATTATCACATTCTATGACGTAAATTAGTAAAAGAAACTATTTACATAAAAAAATATTATAGTATATGTAAGTACACTTACTAGCCGATGCCAAACTAACGTCTAAATGATGGGGAGGAATAAAATAAATATATTTATATATGACATTTACTTATATATTTATTTAATAAAAAAAATCTCGAATAATTTTATTTTTCCCCAATAACGTTGTTTTGACAGAGGCTTTATTTAAAATAAGCCATTCGGCAATTAGTGGAATTACCTATATAAATATTATATTCAATAGAGATCCAAATTATCCGCCGGCTCCTAGACTATAATATTGAGATGATTATCTTAACAACCGGCAAATTATCGTTAGTACATTTGTGTGCTAGCCACAGGTGGGCTCAGGGGTCTAGGGGTCCTAGTCTAGACATAATTTTTAGACATTAACATCTAAGACATTAGCATACGGAATCTCTTGATGTTTGGTCTCGTATATGTGGTCTATTAATATAAAGTTATTGTAACTAACAATTGGAGATATCAAGTTATTCACTCCTAAGGTACGTAGATTCAAATTAAAAAGAATATATAAAGAATAATCATATTTTAGATAATAATATTATAATCGATATATGTTATTTTAATCAATGTTTATTATATACGTACTCGTAAGTACTCGTATGTAGTTGAAAGCTATTAATAATTCAAATTTATTATGACTATATACTTTATAATATTGACTAGTTATACTGTCTATATACTCGTATGTGCATAGTGTATAGGTCTGTCAGTGTTCGTCTGTATATTCGTGTCACTTATATCCAAAGTTAAGACCAACTTGTTAAATATGATTGTGTTTTGGTGCACTCGTTGAATGTATGACATTTTGACTGTAACCCTCCATTTTTCGCACCTCAAAGAGGAAATTTCGAATAATATTTCTCTGTTATAGAAATAAGTCATATATTTTTCACTTATATACATGTCATGTCTACTATATTATAATGTCATGTCGCGAATTAGACACTTCGTCGGATCACAATATAATAATAATAAATTTATTTATTTAGTCTAATCTGAATATATTTATTTAGTTAAGTATATCTTATATTGATAACTTAAGCGATTTTATTCGCTCGCTCTATATTGATGTCTAATTAATTCTATACATTTCATGGGGAACTATTTAAAATATTCCAATAGGATATATGTGCCAATATTTATAAGCTGAAATCTTTTTCAGTTAAATAAGGCCTGAATTTTTTTCAATCTATTTTGAACCCCTTTTTCAGATCTAGACTACTTTCGGTCTAGATTCATCCTGATATAGAATAAGTTATGTAAAGGTTCTATCTTTGTAATGGATTTTCTGATGCATTTAACTTTTTTTATCTATTTTTGATATATAATATAATTTTGTAAGTACATCACAGACACACACAATTTTTTTTTATACAAACTTTTATTATAAATGTTTTACTTTAAATAAGATGAGATCTCTATTCTATCTTTCTACCACTTTATAGTAAATAAGAATTTTAAGTAATATAGCATATCGATTCAAAAAATGCATAATATCTATTAATGTTAAACACATACTAATATTTTAAAAAATAAAAGTAGATGTATTCAATGTGAACTACAGTTGTTTCCAGTTCGATTCCAGCCTAGTCTAGATTGCAACTATAATGTATCCTAGCTATATAAATAATTTAAATTTCATGTTAAAATTGGGTGTTTAATGTTTTAAAGTATACAGTAAGTAAAGTTTTATGACTATATATGACTATAGATGTTTATAGATGACCTCTTTGAAAAATATATGTCAGCTACTTTGAGACAGTATTCCTTAACCTACGTTGCTCACATAGTGTTCTTCTAGTCTGGATTACTAAATAATATTGATATATACGTATTTTTCTTCAATTTACCCCCAAACTTTTTAGATGACTTTCCCAATATTTAGATGATTGTGGTCAAAATCCGTTTCATTACTTGTAGATGTTTGAACCTATTGTATTTTACTTTTACCCATGTTATTTCTGTAGAATTATGATACATTTGAAAATAAATATATTTGTTGTGTCTATTGTTTGTTTCTTTTTTAAACTCTTTATTTATTATTGCGTAAAATTGTAATTGATTAACCTCAAATCGATTCGATCGATTTTTAACTAGTATCTCTATTATACCCTAGGATAGTATCTCTATTATACCGTAAGACAAGGTTTGATTAAAAACGATTGGATGTGGGTTCGATTCCCACTCAGAAAATTATTACATTTAAATTATTTTTATTTCTCTACTTGGATACTATTTCTATAGACAAAGCCCTACGTTGAGGTCCGCCATTTATCAAGTAATGCGGGATCAAGCGTGAAGATGCTATAGTCATTTTAAGTATGTAAAATTATAATGAAATGATCACGATTTTTAACACGCATTTCTTATTAAACAGGGTATGATAGAAATTATTTTCCCGAAATTATTTTCTAAATACAGATATATTACCGGTAAGGAATCGAACTCCCATCTATTGCGTTCAGAGGCTATCGTATCGCAGTGGGAAAACGTTTGACTGTAAACGTGATCAAGGGTTTAATCTCATTCGGCAGAATGTTTATATTTTATTTTTTTTATATCTTTGCTCTGAGAAGATAAAGAGTTCCACTCAACACATATGTCTCTATTTCGGGCAGAAAATGAAATACAGAGTGTTTTGTCACTAGGTTCTCTTTGACTACCTCGTTATGCAGACAAATGTGAAGCAAAAAAAGAAAAAAATGTTGAAAAAATCATTTAAATATACATTTAAAGTAAAGTTTATCTTACATAATATTATTATAATTAGTATACGTGTACGAGGTCACACACAAAATATTATTTATTTATATAATAGAAGTAATATCGTTGTCACCAATAGGTATGTTATTGTGTTATCAGTTCGCAAACATGACCCAATAACGCGCGGAAATCAATTATTGATACTTTTGTCGTTTGTTTTGTAGTAAAATGTTATATTTACCCATTTGTGAGAAAATTTACTTTGAAAATATTTATATTCTTATTGAATATTAGATTTCTGTGTGCTTAATTTTGATTACGTGATTTTTGGTGACTTCTTAATGCCTTGGGTAAGTGAAGACAGGAACATAATATTTAATCAAAATGCAGTAGTAATTTGGTTTGCTTATAATATATCAAGTGTTAATAATGTTTTTGATTAAACTAGTTCAAGTTATATTTACTTTTGTGTTATATTATAAAAACAATTTTCACGCCTTATTACTTATTTACTTAACAGCGAAATAAAATTTGAAAAAAGGTAATGGAAATTATGACATATATTATAAGCAAAAAAAAAAAGATAGATGGCTATCTTTTTTTTAGATATTTATTTGTTTATTATTTAAATTTTGTAATAAATGTGTTGATGATGGCAATCAGCCGCGCCCGCTTTGCCGTATGGCAACACCAACGTTTTATCTATGACGTTTCACCACTAGTTATTTATCTACCGGAGAGAATTTATTTTATTATTACATTCGTTTTATATTTTGTATTATTATAGTGTTTACATTAACTTAGCAAAATACAAAAGCAAAACGTAAAGCAATAATATTTACTGTTGATACAAAAATGTCATATGTTCCTTTTAGAACGTCCCACTGGCAATGGCCGTGTCGCCCGAGCGTCGATAAGTGTTTGAATGTCGACTAGATTGCTATGCTACTCCTCACTGATATTACTATGGGCAGCCTGGACTGGAGGAAATGCCTTCACTTGTTGATACTCCTTCTGTTCTGCAGACTAACCTATGTGCAAGGTGAGTGCTCTGGTCTAGAAGTCCACCCTAAATAATGGTTTGGTACGTTATTTATATAGAAAAAGCGGAAATAATCCTAAATTATTCACAATATGCTGGTTAAATAGTCAATTTTATTAGGCAATCGTTTTGCCGCGTAATTTAGCCTCTGCTGCTTATACACAATTACATCACAGAGAAATAATAGTATTTAGCATAACATTACTACTGATAAATACTCAAATTTATATATATAAAAATATTGTATAATTATTCTATGTTGATTGTTTTTGGTAAGTATATTAAAAAATTGTAGTTATGTTTGTACAACTATACAGCATGAAGCAATATATATTGTGGTACAGTTACAAAAAATACAATTTACTGGAAAGCAATTTAAAAGTTCCTCAGATTGTAATTTTGTCATTATTTTCAGCAAATGAATTATTTAAATAATGAATCTCTTAAATTATGATAAACATAACAATAATAAATCCTTCACATAGTGACAAAATTACAATCTTAGCACCTTCAAATGGCTCACCTGTAAAACTATGCTTGGGCACTTGTATCAGTGTACATATGGCCCATTGATATGATACCTGTTTTACAATATATAGTGTTGTTTATTAAATCTTTTGATGGTTGGGTAAAGTTTAGGGTACATTTTTGTGATGACTCTAGGACTGAAGTGTTACTGCAATAGTGACAGTCCCAGTTGCCCCAACTCTACATGTGAGACCGATGGCTATTGCTATGCCTCCACCACCCTCGACAATGGTGTACCAAAACATACATACCAGTGAGTAATATATATATATACTTTCTATTTTTGTTTCATGTATTTAAGTTATATTATAGAAGATTTGTCAAAATTATTAACGGTCAATTGTATAGTAGTGACTGACTGTACCTTATACAAACTTCTGATTTTCAATTTTGTAAAAATTAACAAAAAAATCAATAATTTATTTTCTAACATGACATAAATGTTTGTAAAAAGCACAGTGCAGATATGAATATGTTTTGAGGTACATATTATTAAATTCCGAGTGTACAATGTCATGTAACTTGTTGAATTAATTGGCAACATATCAACACAAATCTCAATCAATCAATTTGGTGGCTCCGAGGTGTGATTTTAATCAATTTGTGTCAAACCATTGACTTGTGTAGAGAGGTGGCCTTAAGCTGTTTGCACACACATGTAGCCCTGTTCCCTCCAGTGTATCCGGTGAAGTGCAGACAGCCGTGGGCCTATTGCTGTAGTAACGATCTGTGCAATACGGGCGAGGCGTACCGCCGCCGCGTAGGCAAGGCGCCCGCCGCGCCCGCGGGTAAGCCACGCGTCCGCAACCCACTGCCGACTTTGTTTGATGTACTCTAGACATAATGCAGTTTTGTGTTGAGATGCCAATCTAACCAGCGCTTCCGAGTTACCGACTTGAATATGTACCTACTAGCCACTAGCCACTAAGCGAGAGAGACAGTGCGTTTGAATGATGTGCCGTCCGTTAACCGTTTGTCGACTACCCCCGAGTGTGCCTTGGTCCCGCTTCACATAACATAACAACTAAACATGATGTATGGTGGTTTCACCGCGCGCAGCTGTATCGAGCTCAAAGCGCTGATACCCATCGAGCACCCCTTCGGTTGCTCCACGACGAGAACTAGGAATGAGTCGGTGGTGATTAAGTGTTGTAAGTCGCGCGACATGTGCAACCGGGAGCTGCGCCTGGAGATACACACCAAGCCGCCAGGTAGCCGACGTGCCCCTACGCCCACCCCCACGCCCACTGTAGCTTGTTGTAGACACGCGCCACTCCCCGCCGCCGCCGCGCACCGCGCACCGCATGGCTAAACTCCGACTTTCTCTGTGTTCTAATAGTACTAAATCTCCTTCCCGGCATTGATCACGTCAGCGTCACTAATCCCGGAACCACTTGTGTGTAGATGTTGGCACCGCGAGAGCATATTCCCTCCCGGCGACAGGCCCATATGGTGCCGCCAGGAGGAATCCCCGGGTATCGTGTGCTGCGACACGGACCTCTGTAACCGCGCCCTGATCCGCGCCGCCGGTGCAGGTACGACCGTCACCACTGTGCCGTCGGCGTCCGTCCAACTCCACCACTGGGTAGCTTTATATCGTTGCTAGTGATGTCCGACAGTTCACATTATATACTACTCGTTGCATTGCATTGCGATGACGTCATCATACGCGACCAGATACAAATATATATATCTCATATACTATTATATTACAAAATGCATTATGCATGAAAATATTATTAAATTTGGGGGGTTATTATTATTGTCTAAATTCACGATGTTTGTTGCTGTTGTGTCCAGTGCAGTCCAGCGCACCAGCGTCATGGAAGTTCACTTCATTGTAATCAAAATAAAGGGATAAACATGTTTAAAGTTGAATGAAATATTACCCGAGCCCTTCAGGCCTTCCAAGTACTGAGTAGCTTCATTTTTGTTGTACCGGGTTAGGTGTAACTTTGTTACGTTTATAGGAGTATTCGAGAGGAGAACGTCGTCTTATCGTAAAACGGATATGTAGGTGCCGAGAGGCGTCAGTACGTGAGTGATCATACGCCGGTATTTCTTTCAGCATGACCTTACTTTGTACTAATCGCATGCTAACATCGACCCCCGATCACTTCCAGTAGGTGTCAGCTCCTCCGGGCAGGCTCTGGTAGATCAGCTAAGCTGTAGTAACACCTAGGAAACCCCGTTTTATTTACTGTTATTAATTTTCTTGCAATTACTTAGGTGCACGATAACGTGGAGCTATGCAAGGGCTGGGTCCAACGCATAGTTGTAAGCTTACTAATGGTTGTGTTTGCGCTTTCTGCATGTCGGTGCATTGTGGTTTTTTGTTTTTTTTTTGTTTTTTGTGGAATGCATTTTGAGTGGTTTTGCTTTTTAATATTTTAATCACAATGTTCATTTTATTAAATTATAAGTCAAAAGTGGAAGACATTTAAAATTTGGAGTGTTTGTGGAAACGCTAGCCTTATTATGAAAATATTTGGGGAGTAACAACGCGTATTCGTAATGTATGCAGCTCCAGCCTCCGCCGTAACTACATGCGGAATGTTTATTTATCCCGACCGGCTCAGGGCCTCGCGCCGTCTACCGTCTACCGTATTCCGTTCAAATTAGTAAAACATCAATTGCTATGGTATCAAGGGTAGCCTTTCCACAGACTTTTGTGTTTTATGTATTATCATATATATAATATTTGGGTGATAACACGAGACGCTCTAATGCAAAGGTTTGAGATTTTCTTTCCAAGAAAAGAACTTCCCAAATAATATGGGCGTGTGTTGAATAAAGAGACGAGTCCGACAGCGACGGCGTGGCAAGTGTTGCCCTGGATAATGGGTTTCCTAGTCCTGAGCGTGTGCGTGGCTATCAGCTGCTGGTGGGCCAAGAGGTCCCCCAAAACAATTAAGAGAGAGTCCAGGTCTCTGTTCGCACCCGAGGACTCGTTTTGTGAGACACGACATCCGATGATGACAGCTACTATAAAGGATATGATTGAATTGACCACTTCCGGTTCCGGTTCTGGTAAGTTTTTGGTTTTTGTATTTTCTTAGTATATGTTATAATGTGTCGTAATTTTATTATACTTATAAAATATTCCTAGATATATTTTTTACTTAGACTCAATTTTTTATTGGGTTATTGTAAACTTAACACACAATATATAGATTCGGGAGGAAAGGAGAACGGAGTGTCTTAACACTTTATTGTCTCTGATTACTTTAATGTATTTTTAACGAGGTTTCCTTTATGTGTTACCGCATAACTTTTTACTGGGTAACCCGTCATAAATGATTATTTTTTATATGAACTAGTGCTCGAGTGGTCCTAAAATTTAGTTAAGATCCGATAAAAAGTTCTTGAGTTATTCCAAATTATTTGAACAGGCAATCATTTTTGGTTTCTCTTTATCATTACCCTGTATTCCAGGTCTTCCGTTACTAGTTCAGCGTTCAATAGCCCGTCAGATCCAACTCCTGGATATCATAGGTAAAGGTCGTTTCGGGGAGGTTTGGCGAGGCAGGTGGAGGGGGGAGGACGTGGCGGTCAAGATATTCTCCTCCCGTGAGGAGTGCTCGTGGTTTAGGGAAGCGGAAATATACCAGACTGTGATGCTGAGGCATGAGAACATATTGGGTTTTATTGCTGCTGATAATAAAGGTGAGTTTGTTACAGATGGGTATAATTCAAAACACACGTTACCATGGTTTGACATACATGTTTATATAAAGTGACATAAATTACTAAAGACAAAGCGTTGTTAACGCGTCAATGGGCACACTAGTATACATAATTTTATGAGTTACAATCAAGGACAGATCTAAAATGGTTAAACCTAATTACATTTGCTTTGCATTTTTAATTTCAAGGTTAGCTTATATAACCTATTTGGAAAATTAGGTATCTAGTTCAAGGATTTTTTACATATGGCGCAGTGGGAGAGTGTCTGACAACAAACGCGACGTGGGTTCGATATCCAAGGGGCAATGATTATATTTAAAATTAAACTTATCGTAATATTTTTTTTACCAAATTATACATCATTTTTGTATAAATTGTAGCCTATGTGTTATTCTCATATATAAGCTATATTACTGCAAAGTTTCATCTAAATTCGTTCAGCAGTTTGTACGTGAAATAGTAACGAACATCCATTCTCAACAATTTCCGCATTTATAATATTATTAAGAATTTACTATTTTACTCATAAATGTGTATTTAACTCATAAAAGCGCGGCGTTGAGTTCCGCTATTTAGAACGCAATGCCTTAATTTCAGCGGAAAATGGGGAACAGAAATGCTAAAATAGAACGGAGTGTCTTAACATTAGGTTCTTAGGTTCTCTCTGTCTACATTTCTAAGTGCGGGATACAGCGTGAAGCTAAAAAAAAACTCTATTTATGAGTTTTTTTTTAACTTTTTTTCTATTCAAACCATAAAAACTTTTTTAATAATATTCGTAAGTTGGCATTCTACGCATTATGCAGTTGCCGCTACTGTTTTTATGAAAAAAAAAGAAACCTCCTTGAACACGTTGTATAATATAGTCTGTTTAAATTATTCAGTATGCCAAGAGATACTATTTTGCATATTTAAAAAAAAACGTGCCCGTCGATAGTATAGTATGTACAGTCTTTTTATGCAGTTGTTATGTGAATGACGTATTCGGTGGTCGCGGGTTTGAATACCTTTTGGGTATGGTTTCTCGACTTTTCTTTTTTTGGGTGAGATTACCCGTACTTTGAATAATATTATCATGTTCCTCCCCTTTATATTTCTAGTATATTTTTGTGTTCTAGTGTCCCCGTAAGTTACTTTTATAACGCATTACGTAGTGACATATATGTCACTTTATATAACATGGGTGTCAAACCATGGTAGTGTGTGTAACATTTATTTTATAATCTTTAATAAACTTTTTATACTATATTTTATACTATTTTATACTTTCCGCGTAATTTTCGTAAAATAATATGATGTAGGATTGACATAAAGGTACGAAATATACCTTAATGTTTGACCTTATTCACGAATTCCTTAATAGCCTATCAGTAATATGATCGCCGGATACATTAATTTTCTTTACTATTCCTGTTTACCGTTGTAGACTGGGCCCTATTTTTTTAGGGCAGAACTTAGATTGAAAACATATTTTATCTATATATATATATATATATATATATATATATATATATATATATATATATATATATATATATAAATATAAATACGTGAAGCGAAAACTTTTTTACGAAAATTACGCGGACGGAGGAGCATGAAACTTTATATAGAAATTCATAATTTATATAGAAAAGGAGTGCAGAATGCTAATATTTTTTTAAATTAATGCATAAACTGTATATTAAGTTAATAAAATAAATGTTACACACACTGCCATGGTTTGACATCTATGTTTATACAAAGTGACATATACGTCACTACGTAATGCGTTATTAACGCATTTACAGGGACACTAGTATGTATATAAAACATTTGTGTAAGTCACTCAGTGACACAAATGTTTTATATTTATATAAGATTGACAGAAAGTAACGAATAGAGAGTTTTAACACTACTCTCTCTGATTTACAGACAACGGTACATGGACACAATTGTGGCTGATCACGGATTATCATGAGAATGGATCGCTTTTCGACTTTCTAAGCGCTCACACAATCGATGCGAATACTTTGGTGAAGATGGCACTGTCCATTGCGACTGGACTCGCTCATCTACATATGGACATTGTTGGCACTAAAGGTATTTTATGTGTTTGTCTCATGTTTATGTGTATGTTTTTTGTGTTTTTGTTTGTGTGTAAATGAGTTGTGTTTATTTATGTGTATGTTAATTTATTGTTAACTAATTTGATGAAGATGACACTGTCCATTGTAACTGGACGGTTTTATCAACATATGGACATTTGGCATTAATAGATTTTTATGTTTATTTGTATTTAAATGAAGTTTGGAATCGTTTGTTTTTTTCAATTTTGAAATTATATTAAAGATTGTGTATGGCGTGAATAACTTGATAAGTCTATAATGTATACTTTTCAAGGCAGTTTGAAAATATACTTAAGTTTCGTTTATTAATTCTATTAAGATATGGTTTACCTCAAAATAATTGATTTGCTTGAATGTTTCTAATGTTAATTTATTCACCCATTTCCCAGACATTATTTACAGCATAACCCTTCCAATTCCAGGCAAACCGGCAATAGCCCACCGGGATCTAAAATCTAAGAACATTCTAGTAAAATCTAACTTGACCTGCGTCATAGGGGACTTGGGACTGGCTGTTAGACATAATGTGGCGAGCGATTCTGTTGATGTCCCATCTACTAACAGGGTCGGGACTAAACGATATATGGCACCTGAGGTATGTTTCTTTATCTTTTTATTACCTTTTTTAGCTTCACGCTATATCCCGTATTTAGCATTGCGTGTTGAGTGGCGGAACTCAAAGCCGCGCTTTGCCTTGTTACTAGCGCGACGAAATGAAAATACTTAATATTATTAAATATTTTCATTTCCTGGAGTGTGTCTCGAACCCACAACCTGTCGCGTTTACAGTCGCAAGTTTGTGCCTCTGCGCCACGATAGGCGTTACGAGTATATGGTTTCCCATTCCAGGAAATGGAATATTTCATTTCCTACTATATGCGGAATACAGCGTGAAGCTATGTATGTATCTATGTATATAAGTATGAAATTATTTAAGTTTTTAGATATTTTTGAAGTTTTGCTATAAAAATGATAACAAAAAATATGTATGTAGAATAAGCTTCTGATTGTAAATTCAATAGTGGGTTCGATTCCCACTCCGGAAAAGAAATTGAAATCTATATATAAATACGTGAAGCAAAAACTTTGGATCTCTTGTTACGAAAATTACACGCACGGAGGAGCATCAAACTTGGCACACTTATAGTTTATATAGAGAAAGAGTGCAGAATGATAGTTTCTTTTTAAAATAGTACACAAAAATATATAAAATTAATGAAATAAAATGTTACACACACTATCATGGTTTGACATCCATGTTTATATATAGTGACATATACATACGTATAAGGCGCGTTATTAACGCGTCAACGGGGACACTAGTTATATTAATTTCCTCATTCTTGTAGAAAAAAGCGCGGCTTGAGTTACGCCACTCAAGATATATTGTTTCGTTTTTAGGTAGAAAGTGGAGTGTCTTAACACTAGGTTATCTGTGACTACAGAACGCTTGAATTTCTTAATAATAAAAATATTACTTTACTTTTTCGTTTATATATAAATGAATGTCAGTCGTGGCGCAGAGGCACAAGCGTGACAGGTTGTGGGTTCGATTCCCAGTCCAGGAAATGTAAAACTTATAGTATATTAATTTCCTGGGTTTGGTAATGAGGTAAAGCGTGGCGTTGAGTTCCGCCACTCAGCAATGCCTTAATGCGGCGGAAAGTGGGTAACGGAGTGTCTTAACACTAGGTTATCTGGTTCTTTCTGCCTACCCTGCTATATGCGGGATACAGCATGAAGTTAAAAAAATTTAATTTAGTAGGTGTCTATTGAATAGTTATTTATAAAAATAATGTTAGACGATATTTCTTAATATATCTTTCTTTTATATACATATATTGAGATTTTTTTTATATTATAGTGATTGATATAATTGTTATAAAAATCATAAATTGACTGTATATTTTATTTTTTATATTTTGATCGTTGCAAGCGAAAGTTAACGAGCGAAGCGAAAAGAGTACCATATTATTAACATATAGATTTAGTTAAAATATTAATAATTGCTAAATTTAATTATTTAATCTTTTGAACAGTGATTGTTATTCATATATATATGATTTTTATGGCACATGCGATTTTTTATATGATTTTGTTATTTATGTTATCGTTATGTTAGGCAAAATTTTTATAAATATAAATCTATGTGTACTTCTGATATATAAACTATATTACTGCACAGTTTCATCCAGTTCGGTTCAGTAGTTTTTGTGTGAAAGAGTAACAAACTATCCATCGTCACTAACTTACACATTTATAATGCTATGACCTTTAAGAAGTTAACGTACTACGTTTTCTACGATACATCATGTGCATTGCGGAACTCAACGCCGCATTTTCTACTACCAGAGCGAGGAAATTAAAATAATTAAAATATTATCATATCCCCAATTGTGATTCGAATCCACAACCAGTCACCCTTACTTATCATTGAAATTATATTATAAAATCGATTTTTGCAAAATTCTTGCTTTGCGAATAATATTAATATTTTTTTTATAAATCTAAGCTATTTATTGTATCTATATATAAATACATGAAGCAAAAACTTTGTACCCCTTTTTGCGAAAATTACGCAGACGGAGGAGCATGAAACTTGGCACACTTATAGTTTATATAGAGAAGGAATGCAGAATTATAATATTTTTTTAAAATAATACATTAAAAGTATATTAAATTGAAATAATAAATGTTACACACATTACCATGGTTTGACATCCATGTTTATACAAACTGATATATACGTTGCTAAAGACAACGCGTTGTTAACGCGTCAACGGGGAGACTAGTTAGTACAACAACCGGAGAGAGTCTAGTGACTCTCTATTCCCCACTTTCCGTCCTAATTCAAACGTATTAATTAAATATGATCATTTCCCCAAGTGGGAATCGAACCCACAACCGCTGGTTTACAGTAGTTTGTACCATTGAGCTACGATAGCCCAATTTATTTTGTTATTTATTATATAAGTATAAGAAATGCAAATATATTTATATCTGCATATGATTATAACGGATTACTACTTTGCGAATTGATAACAGCTTATCAATATTGATGTCTCTTGTGGCGTAGTGGACGTGAAATTATATTAATAGATGCGGGTTCATTTCCTCGTATTTCTGATGTTTAAAGTTAGTGTTTGATATATATAGTTAAATTATTAGCACTATTGATACCAATCTTAAAGCAAAATAAAAATATAATCATTTTCTGAGTGGGTATGGAATCCACAACCACCGTGTTTGCAGTTAGAAGCCATCCCACTGTGCCACGATGGTCTCTAATTTATATTTATTTAGTTACATTGGTTTATTTAAGCAACGGATATTAAAAAAAAAACTTTATTGGGACTTAGACTTATTATAAAAAGTGGCGGTGTTCAACGCCGCTTTTTATCTTTTATTATATGTACAATAATAAGATGCTATCCTTTATTTTTTAATACATTCACATTTAAATCGCTATCGCTACTAATTTAAGTTTTTATTTAAGTATATATAAATATAATAGCTTTAAAAAAACGGTCTGAGCCTATCGTGGCGCAGTGGGACTGACTGACTGTAAACGCAATTGGTTGTTGGTTCGATTCCCACCCGAGGAATGATTATATTTAAATTATTTTAATTTTCCTGATGACACAAAGAGCAACGTTTAGTATCATAATTCAATCACAAAGTATTTTTTACCTTTACTCTGTATCCCGCATATAGCAGGGTAGGCCGAGGGAACCAGAGAACCTAGTGTTAAGACACTCTGTTCTCTTTTTAATAATTTTGTGTTCCCACTTTCCGCCGAATTGAGGCATTGCGTGCTGAGTGGCGGTTTCAACGCCGCACTTTGCTTTGTAACCAGAGCGAGGAAATGAAAATACTAAATATTATTTAATATTTAAATTCCCTGTAGTAGAATCGAAGCCACAACTCTTGCGCTTACAGTTGCACGTTTGTGTTCGCTCTACAGGCTTCACTATATACTTTCGCAATATGACGAATCCAGACCAAAAACCAGAGAATGGAGTGCCTTAACACTAAATCTCTCCCTGCATAGCTCTTTCGCCTCGTCCACAGTTATTAACCTCTTCATGCATGCTCTCCGGGGAGTCCTCATGCTTTTTACGTGACCTTCCTCCAGTATCATTGATACTGTGTTCTCGAAGGTCAACCGAGGTCTCCCCCTTCCTCTCTTGCCGCTCACCTTAGCTTCAAAAATCGCCAGATAATGGCTACCGTAATCTGACCGTCTGCCGCGTGACGTATTTAGTGATAACCTTGTTGATAACTATCGATTTTGCCAGACGCCACTGATAACAACAATATTGTTGTTTTCCACATGATAAGCAAGATGTTTATCGTTATATTATGCCCAAATTATTTATAATCTTAATTAATTGTAGCGTATGTGTTTTTTTTATATACTGTAAACACGACAGGTTGTGAGTTCGATTCCCACTCCAAGATATGTAAAAGTTTAGTATTTTCATTTCCTAGTCTGGTAACAATGAAAATCGCGGCGTTGACATCCGCCACTCAGCACGCAATGCCTCAAATACGGCGGAAATTGAGGAACGGAGTGTCTTAACACTAGGTTTTCCCTCTGCCTACCCTGCTATTTGCGGGATACAGCGTGAAGTTAAAAAAACTAAATATTCGTTGCAAAATTTTCTTAAGTAGATATTAAAAATATAGGTACCGGCGAAGTTATATATATAATTTTTATGAAAGTCTGAATTTATCACGATACTTGCATGTCATGCTATTTTTGCCTTTTATTACTAAAATAAGTTATACATATATGTACATATATTTAAATATTAATATTGATAATATAATATTAGTTACTTTATATGCTATCTTTAATTTCACTTTCGGCGGAAGTTCATATAATTAATTTGCTTGGCGAAAATTTTATGTATTATATATTTATTAATTTTGCTTCAAAGCTTTCTATGATTTACTGACAGTACTGACAGTTTTATATAGTCTTAAATATATTTATTCCATGTCCCAGTGAGACAGTGACTGACTAAAAACGCGATTGGTTGTGAGTTCGATTCTCACTCGGAGGAATTATTATATTTAAATTATGTTATTAACGCCCGCCGTGGCACAGAGGCACAAGCGTGCGACTGTAAACGCAACAGGTTGTGGGTTCGACTCCCACTCGGGTTTGTAACAAGTTTGGATGCAGCGTGAAGCTATGTATGTATGTATGTATAATTATTTATATGTAGGTACATTAATATAAGGGTTGCTTATGACTTGGCTTTTTTAATCATTTATTTTGTTTTTTTACTGCTTATGTTATGCACAAATGGTATTTTTTATACATATATTATAATTATCGAAATATTTATAAAATTTCTACGCATATATAAATAAAGCCGTAATACGTATAGGCAAGTGATTCTATGTATCATATATATATATTGCGCGTTGCGAACGACGATTGAGAGAATTATTAAAATATTTATAGAATTAAAATGTCCATTTAGGCGATTTTATTCGTTGCAAAATGAGGTTGGGGAGCGAAGCGAAGCGAAATTATAATTATCTTTACACTAATAATGGTCATAGTTTCATTATAATAAAAAAACCCATACAATACACTCATAATTAACAAATTATCCTCTCCATCATGACAGGTCCTCGACGAAACCATGGACGGTCGTCAGTTCGATCCCTACAAGCGTTCAGATGTATACTCCCTGGGCCTGGTCCTATGGGAGATGGGTCGGAGGTGTTCCCCCGTGAATGAGGAGTACCAGCCTCCCTATCATGACTGCGTACCTCCAGACCCTGCACTTGAGGATATGAGGAGGGTGGTGTGTGTGGAACGACGGAGACCGGTTGTTCCTAATAGATGGCATTCAGATCCGGTGAGTGAAATAATAGGTGTCGATGTGCACTCGCATCCATAATGTACGGTTTTTGTTAGTGTTAATAATTGTTGTTGTAATAATTGCTATTAATTGGCATTTTCATATACTCTGTGGTGTTTTTACTTATCACATATTCAATTTTAACAATAATAATGTTTTTTTTATTGCAATTTATTAAATAAAATTATCTTTCCTATTTTTTTCTTTCGACAGAATATTTATTACTTTTCTGAGTACTAGTACTGAATTGTTAGCGAAAATCAATGCCACATTTAAAAATCCGCTTCCCTAATTTCCAGGTGCTATCAGCCATATCGAAAGTGATGAAAGAGTGTTGGTACCAAAACCCAGCGGCGCGACTCACCGCTCTCCGCATAAAGAAGACACTAGCCAGTGTCGCCGCAGCGGACCACTACAAGATTTAACCACAAACATGCCTGCCACAACCATGGCAACCTAAACCATCCCAGGCCAGTGCCATGGCATTCATGTAAGCCACAGCTGTGGTCATACACAAGGAAACTAAAACCATGAGTAGACACATGGAAACCACAGTAACTTGAATAGCCATAGTAACTATACCATGGGAAGCAATCCACAGCCTTGGTCAAACAAGAAAGAGAAACCATGGTCAGAATCATGGTAACCACAGAAACTAAAGCAACCATAACAAAAGTAACCACAGCCAGATATGGCATGCCACAGCCACAAGCCACGGCCATGGCCCAGTCAGACATTGTGTTATGTAAGGGCAATTGTGAAGTTAATTATACAATATGGATTATATATAAACTACAATATATTATACAATACAAGAAATTAAGTAACCTAATGTTCAAAATTATAGAAATTGCAATAAATATATAGAATGTGAAGTGAATACCACCGCGGTACTGGTGAAAGAGTGAAACACAACCACTGAGCAATCACGTTCAAATTATTATTATAATTGACTACAATCGGTAAAAATGTAGGCATTTATGAATTATATAGAAAATGTTATATAAATAGCATGAAATGCTTTCAAATTTGTTTATATGATGAATTAGGGAATGGAAATTTTGTTATTGCCGTGAATAACTTGACGTCTCATGTTGTTATTGTTATTAACAATAGTTAATAAT
Source organism: Philaethria dido (assembly GCA_033558755.1). Classification (NCBI taxonomy): domain Eukaryota; kingdom Metazoa; phylum Arthropoda; class Insecta; order Lepidoptera; family Nymphalidae; genus Philaethria; species Philaethria dido. The sequence goes on along the minus strand of JAKGSA010000014.1, from coordinate 148,052 downwards.
AATAATAATCTATTATTAATAATAATTCAAAAACGTCCCTTAACATATTATTGTATAAGTCTAGTTCATTTAATTAGATATAAGTGAAAATTATATTTTGTATGTAAATATGTATTCGAAGGTTTGTTATTCATATACTAACTCGACTTCAAGCAATAACTGACATTAGTATTAAGACGAACACGCGGTTATGTTCCGCATTTTTATATATATATATATATATATATATATATATATATATATATATATATATATATATATATTTATATATATTAATATTTATATAGACAAAGTGTTTTTTACAATGTTTTGCATTTTACAAGCTTAAATATTTTATATGATAGATAACTGTTGAGAAGATGCAACAAACACAAAAACAAACACACACACCACTTTTTAAGGGGCGTTTTTCGAATTTTCTATATTTCGTAACAAATGAACGGATATACATTTTTTTTTAATTTAATCGGTCGATGTTGGCTGTTTGTAATTGATTCTAATTTTTTTTTTAATATATATATAATGTCACACACTCTGGTATTTTGAAATTAAATGGCGGAGCTCAACGCCGTATCTATATAAATATGTTATTTATATAACTGTGATATTTTCTTTTTTTTTTTTTTAAACAGTCAATGTCGACTTTTATAATAAGGAAATTATCAAAGTAGGTTATATTAGTCGTTTTTAAGCTACTTTCGAGTTGACAGGACGCACACGACGATAGATTTGACATTTATTTTTTTTTATTCTCTAATGAATAGTGCATGGAATTTCTTATAGAATACCTATGGCTTTTTACATGCGATTGGTTGTAGGCTCGATTCCTATTTGAAGGAATGGCTGTTTGTATTATTTTTAATTCTATACTCTGGTAGGATACGCGGCGTTGAGTTCCGCCATTCAGCAAGTTATGTTAATTTAAATGGAAAGCAGAGAATGGAGTGCCTTGACACTAGGTTTCTAGATGAGTTCTTTTTTTCTGTGGAAGTTTTTTGTACAAGATAGTCATTATTAGCATATTATATGTTTGTTTATATTCAAGATTATATTTGATATGGTGAAAAGAAAGAGAGTTTCTTTAGGAATTCATGAAAATATTTGTAAGAGAATCGAACCCATAACCACCGCGTGTAATGATTTTTTAAAATTATTACTAATTCGTTTATTATAGTAAAAGTTCTGTGCACTATTATATTTTTTTTTTGGGAAAAGATAAGAAAGAGATATATATTGGAAAAGTAAATGTTATTATTAAGAAAAATAATTGAATAAGTCATCTAAATTATAGATTATATCGAGAAATTTTATATATAGACATACATACAAACATACATATATATACATACATATAAATAAAAAAAAATGAATGTTAGTGTATACTATTGGAGTATCTTTGGACGAATTGTGTAATTAAAAAAAAAGCGTAAGGTCAGTGACCTTCGGTTTCGGTTTCTAACTCGGTTCCGAGTCTCAAGGTTATTATTACTTTCGGTTCAGTTAGTTCGTGTTATAAGGTCATTGATCTTCGGTTCGGTTCGGTTGCGTGTTACAAGGTCGTTTTCGGTTCGGATTCGGTTCGGTTCGGTTCGGTGTCCGTGGTGTGCGTCCGGTCCCCCTTTCCCGATCCTACCTCTTAGTGTATATTTGTATCGAAAGGAGCATTTATTATATAATGTTATTGAATTGTAGTGATATTTTTTCGTTACCACATACTTAGGTGTAGGCTTTTGTTAAGCGGATTCCGGTTTTTTTTAATATTATTCGGTTTTTGTTTCTGTATTTAAAGATGACAATGGGGCGAATTAAAAAGAATTGCTTGCTCTATGACGTCATATCTGTCGATATGTCAAGTTAGCTAGTGACGTCATAAGTTTTTTATTTTGATGGGATTTTTTTTGGAATAGTTGTGGTTTGTTACTCGATGTAACGAAAATGCGTCACGATAAATAAGCAAAGTGTATAGGATTCAGTTGAAAAAAAATATATTACACAGTATTCATAGTGAAATGAAATGTACTATCTTTGACATTTACATTAATTTATTAAATTTTAAATTCTTTAAACGTTATTGACAAAACATATCGTTTTTTTATAGATATATTCTTTTTTTTTCGTAAAGTCCAAAAACAATAAATGACTTAGAGAGTATAAAATCAAACCTAAGACCATGTCTACTACGTTATAATAGTATAATTTTTTTATTATTGTTTACTATCACCCCATCGCCTTTAGTTTGAACGCAAAATGAACATATTTTCTTACTAGTTCAGAACTTCACGGAAATTTAATGTAATTTATGTAAATATTATTATTAATAAGAGGTTTTTTTATAATCGCCATACGTTATGACATTTGGTTTTTTTTTGAAGTTAGTATTCGTAAATCAGTCGCACGCTCGCTGTTAAAATTCGGTATATAGACCGTACAGACGTAAATTATATAATACATATACATATAAAGGCAGTTCTCGTAATTACGTCATGTTAGGTTCTAGAAACGCGACGTAAATCGAAACGACGTAATTTAAAACATATTTTTTAATATGTTATTTATTGTTATTTAATATAACTTAAGGGCTAGGATCCCTACGGACATGAATTGTCATATGGAAATCGAAACAGTTGACGTAACTTGAAACGACGTAAGTCGAGTACTGCCTGTATACATATACATATATATTCATATATATATAGTTATTTGCAGTTCTAGTAGAAATCTTTTTGCACTAGAGCACCCTGTATAAACATATCTTATTGCCTTTTCACAGTCGCTTTAGCTTTTTTTATACACACACAATGTTTAGTTAAATATTATTATAATTAAATAAGTCTAGTCGATACGTATATATAAAGTGCCCATTCAATTCTGTTATGAATATGACGTTCCGATTTTGATAGTAATCGTGAGATTGTATAGATTGTTTGGTGATTTATAATATTTAAGCAACAATGAGCAAACACATAGCTTTCACATAACTTTACACACACTGTATTAGTCAAATTAGTTTTTATATACAAATATACATATATATAGAGAATGTTTACACTTGTCCGAGTGTTAAGTTTTTGACGTTGGCAGAGGGATTTATAGCAAAACTAAACAAATCCCTTGAAAAGTATGAAATAATTTATTAAAATATACTTTTTTAATATTTGCCACGCCTATATATGACGTCATAACTGTTTATTCAATAGTGAACTAAGAGTTTTAGTGTTTTCAAATGGTTCGGACTCGTGTATATGTTACAAGTATATACAAACGTTAAACACTACTGTACGCTATTGCCATACACCCTCTCCCCGTCACTCCCCCCTACTCCACTTTTCCCTACTCAGAGAGATTTGTACCTACCCTTAATCGGCTACCTCGACTAGTATACGATTATGACTACGACTACGACTAGACGTTAAAAAAATAGAGTCCACAGATTTTACAACTCATTTTAGTCGTTACGATAATAATAACGAGCGAACAAATATGGCCGCCTCGCTTAAATTAAAATTGAGCGGTTTTCAAAAAGAGTTTGTGAGTTTTATGTACTTATGTGTATTGGTACGTCCATCTGATGTGTTGTATGACACTCCCCTCCTCACTCCCTCGCTCCCACTCCCTCCCACTCCTCTTTCCCCGAAATAGTGATAAGCCGTTAGCGTGTTCTGTTAGTTGGCATTGCGTTATGTAGATAGGCTTACAATTAGTTGGTACGTAACAATAGCAAGGTCTAAGGCACATGTCTTCCAAACGGTGTTTTCGATATTCGACAGTAATCGTAGACCTCCTCGCTGCTAGCGTGTAAGTTGTAACGTTTTTTCAATGTGTTATTATGTGTTGAGGCGCGCGGTCGCGGTCGCGGGGTCGCGGTCGCGCGGTCGCGGTCGCGCGGTCGCGGTCGCGCGGTCGAAAAAAAAAAGGTCGCGGTCGCGCGGTCGCGGTCGCGCGGTCGCGGTCGCGCGGTCGCGGTCGCGGTCGCACACACTTTTACATATACTATATACGTTTTTTATACAGTAATCTAAAGCAACACGTTTTACCTGAAGTTGACACTCAAGCAATATGACATTTAGTGATAGTGATAGTGTTCGTAGTGATGCCTCACTCCCTCCCCCTCCCCGCTACTCCTGCCCACTCCCCGTTCATCCCTCCCCACCACCCACAACTTCACGCCCCCGTGGATATGTCGCCGTATATTATCTACACTAATTATAGGGTAATTGTACATTTTTAAAGAGTTTTTTTGTCATTTTTAACGTGTAAGGGGAGTTTTAGCCGAACATAGACATACATACGAGAGTTAGTTTATATTGCAAGTTGTAATTTTACATTGTTCTGTTTAGATGCCGCTAGTCAGTAGTCGTGTCTGGGGCTTTTGTTGTAGATGTCGATATAAAGCATCGTTTTTCATATCATAGCTTAAAAACTTGTTTATAGATTAAAATGCCAAGGAAAGATCTAGAAGGAGTTAAGTAAAGGAGACAGTACCAACAATTCTCATGGTTCTAGTAATTTCGTTCGCTTGGTTTTCGATAGCTTTGACGAAGTTAAAGCGTTGAATATCGTTTAGTTTTCGCTTAGTGTCAAGCATAAGTGTAGAGTATTTAGTGTCGCGTAGAGCAGTGTCACTACGACACGACACAACTTGTCACGATCTCTAACGCGCTTAAAAATTACGTTATAGTTTTCGCTTAGTGTCAGGCATAATTCTAAAGTAATTAGTCTCGCGTAGAGCAGTGGCAACACGCCACGACACAGCTTGACACGACACGACACGACATTAGAGCTACGGTTAGATTCTGTAGGGGTTTTAGATGAATTCGTTATATTATTAATAATGTAATGATAAAAGTTATATATAAGTAAGTCATGGTTGTTGCAACTGGCGATACTGCACACGCTGGCAACACTGGCCGGATTAGTTCTCATTGAATGTCTAAATTCACCTCGTTAGGTGCTATTATACCCCATAATGTACCCATTTTTGATATTTTTTTACACTTTTAAAGTGTCCGGCCAACGTCTATCTAGAATTGTAACTAACGAATCAATATTGACTATTTATGTATTTGTAATAGTGTGCGTTTATTCGTATGTATGTCACAAAATTAAGCAATGTTGCCATTATTTTCAATTTTTTCTCAATATATACGAATAAAATCACACTGTTGTTGAACATGTAACTTATAATGTATTAAGAAAAAGAATTAAAAAAAAGAAATCGTTTATACAGGTGTTGCAATACACTTGTCTATTTAGATCTAGGACATTTGTGTAGATCTATCTAGAGCGGTGTCAGACACTAAAACTATTTATAAAGGTTGTTCGTGTGTTAAATGTGTTATATGGTACTTATACATCGACGTAATGTTTAGATTTAAGATAATATGTACGTGAATGAGTGAAACAAAATGTGATATAAATAATTGATATTTATTAAAGTGAACAAGAAAGCAAGCAAGCAAGCAAGGAAACAAACAAACAAACGTAAGCTATTTATGTGTTTAGGATAGACGTTGGTCGTAGCGTGCGGTGTCGCGAGGCAAGCCATGTTATTATGCTACCTTGCATTTTTATCTTAACATACTAAAAAATTAGTTTTGAGAAAGTAATATAAATTAAAAAGATTTCGGACATTCTGTATAAAATAGATTTTTGAGAAAATTATACAATTTAAATAAATCACAAACAGTCTGTACAGAGTATGAAATATACATAGAAATTGAATTTTTAGCCAAAAATAACATGTTTTGTTAGTTATATAATTTAAATAGATCATAAACATTCTGTACACAGTATGGAATATATTTAGTATTCTAGTTTTGAATTTAAAAATGCGGTTTTAGAAAGTTATATAATAAAAAAAGATCACAAACATCCTGTATACACTAAAATAAACATAGTAACTGAATTTTAAGTCAAAGAAACACACATTTTGAGAGAAATGGCCATTAAAATACATTTAAATATAAAGTATTCTTCATGAATTCAATTTTTATATGATTTTTAATATAAAATGATAAAAATGCAAGGTATAAACGAGAAACTTAAGCAATAAGTGTACAAGCGCCAGCAATAACCGGCAAGCGTCATATCAGTCGCGGAGAGCGGAAGCGAAAGCGGAAGGCGGAGTGCTGTGTACCTACCCTACTTTATTTAATTATCCATTACATAAGATATATGAATTGTTTACGGAGTGGTCTAATTTAATTGAATAAAACCAGTGTTTTTATAAATGTCGTTTTATTAATCTTTTTATATATACTAGTGTTCCCGTTGACGCGTTGACAACGCGTTGCCTACGTGTATGTCACTTTATATAAACATGCATGTCATACCATGCTAGTAGTATGCCAAGTTTCATGCTCCTCCGTCCGCGTAATTTTCATAAAAAGAGGTACAAAGTTTTTGCTTCACGTATTAGTGTATAGATTTTTTTATTTATAAGCATATTATCACACAAGAACAAAGCATGGCGTTGAGTTCCGCCACTCAGCATAAAATACGGACGAACGGAGTGTGTTAACACTAAGTTCCCTCTGCCTACCCTGCTTTATGCGGGATACAGCGTGAAGCTATGTATGTAAAAAATAAGGTTCTCGAATCGACTGTATTTTGCTTTACTCTTCACTGGATGAAATAATTTTGATGATATTTTTTTTATATGTTAGCTAGTGCTTCTGTTATGGTCTAATTTAAATTTAGTTAAGATCTGATGTACAGTTTTTGAGTTATTCGTAATAATTTTAGCTATTAGTTCAGTTATTAATAAGTAATTTATTAAATTTAAAATGTTCATTTAAATATTTGACCATTTTATCTTACTATACAATTAGTAAAAAGTGGTAATGATATTGCATCCAGCGCTGTATATTTATTATCGATTTCCATTTCATAAATGTATTTTGGATGGTCTAGTGTAGCTTTAAAAAGTGTGTTTAAAATTATCAAGCTACAAATAAAATTTATATATATTTTTCAAATAAACTATTTTTAATTGAAACAATAATTCTTAACTAAATATTATTTTAATTATTTTGTAATTTTTTAAGTCATACTATAATAACAATTGTCAAAATATTAAAAAAAAAAGAATAAATATGGCGGGTAAAATTAATAATTAAATTCTTTTAATAATTTTTTAAGTAATTTGATTAATTATAACTTTTAACACAAAAAAACGTGCAAAAAGTGATAGTAAATGAGATCATCATGACGCAGTGGGACGACATCTGACTGAATTATGAGTCTAATCAAAAAAATCATGAATTTAATTTATTGCCACGAAAGGACTTAAGACAACGATCATTATCGACTTTGATTAAAATAAGAATATACATTAAAATATAATTTTAAAAAATCTATTCAAAAAACTTAAATGTTTTTTTTTAAACTTAAATTTTTATTTGACGTTTCCCAAAATATGTTTTTTTGAAATATGTCACTTTAATTATAAAGGTGCGATGGTTGTATTTACTGGTAATGGTTGTATTTTATATTTTAATTATTTTCATTTCCTTGTTCTGTTGAGAGTAGATAGCGCGGCGTTGAGTTCCGCCATTCAATAAGAAATGTTTATTTCTTGAAATCAGGTGAAAAACGGAAAGAGTATAATAGTGCCTTGACTTGAGATCCTTTCTGCCTACATTGCTATGATACATAACAATATTACCAAGAATTAAAAAAATACTTGTATATTGAAAAGGAACCACATCAGAAGCACTAGTTAGTAACTATCATAAAAAGAATCATCAAAATTGGTTTAATCAGTAAAAAGTTAGTATATCCTTATTTTTTTCAAGTTGGTTAAAAAATAAATAAAATAGTTAAATAAAACACCAATAGACAGTTAAATTTATTTTATTTAATACCAACCGGTATATATTACTAGTGTACACACTGTAGTCCGTCGGCAACATTGATAAATACACATCAATACATTTAGTATATTTCTACTAACATTTATAAGAACAACGGGAAAGGGTGAGTTTGTGCACTTCAAACTATACAAAATAACTCTTAAATCTAACTTAAAGTTAAAAAAATAGACAATAATTGGACGGAGGATTGCGAAACTAACATACTGGGGGGAGCCGCTCACTCCCATATCAAAATAGTTAATTTATTATTGTCATACTAAAAAAACAGCAAAAATAACTATACAATATGTATATAAAAATGCCTGAAATATTATATATAATAGAAAATATAAAGTGAACGGCCCACCACATTGTCAACAAAAAATTGACTCGAGAACTAAGATTCTAGTAAATGCTTCAGTTCCTTTCCTTCTGTCCAGTCTTAGAGCCATCATTGGACCCGTCTTGCTAAGAAAGCTGAGGACCAAAACAAAGTCGGAAATAGAGGTTCCTACACACCTATGTATATCATAGACACTTATAAATACACTTTAGAAGTAATACTTGGAGCAAATCTAGTGATTTGTGCTCCTTACAGCTAATATAGAGTATAAAATAAAATTTCTAAAAAAATAAAAAGGACGGAGGGGTTACATAATGAAAATAATTTGTAATTAGGCATAAGACACCTTCTGCTCGTATGCTTCATCTTCATTCCAGAGCTCCGTCTCCACGAAGGCAGAGTGGCGCAGCTGGCACCACCGAGCCCCAAACCGCAAAATCAACAAGATAACCATGAGGACAAACAAGGCGAGGACAGCTAATGCAGGGTATATCATGAGGAAAGACATTTTAAATGTCACTCTCCCTCTTGTGCAGCTCGAGGTACTCCTGGGAGGAGGTAAGCGGCTGTCGTGAGATAGATGCGGGGATCTCAGAGTGGTGGTGGACCTCCTGGTACTCCTCACTGATGTAAGGGATATAGTGCATCTGCTGGAACTGGCGCTCGAGTTCCACGAAATCAAGGGGTGGCTGCTTATGAGGGGTTGATGACCACACTGACACGATCCAGCGGTTACCTTTAAGGGAATTAAAGGGGAATGATTTATTGCTATATGGAAGTGTGTTTTGAATACAATGGTTAAGATTGATTGATGATTATGTTATTATTGTTAAATGATAATATTTGTATATAATTTAGTATACATGAGTGGAGATATAAGGCAATTTATTATAAAACAGAGACTGTTAAGTGTCTTGGTAGCAGGGGGGAGTTATAGTATATAACATAATATGAATGCACTCACCAGTGTGTCTATCCAGCCAGTATTCAGAGTATCTGGAGCAGCAGCACACGAAGTTCAAGATCAGTAGAGAGCCGAGGATGACGGAGCAGATCGCTATAGTAATATAGAACGGTGTGAAGTCACCCACTCTAGAAATTATCGGATTTATAGACTTGTACGTCCCATTCCCTGTAAAGTAAGCGTGAGAGTCATATGCCGACATTTTCGTATTAGAACCTGCCGAAGAAAGAAATTAAAGTTGAGGTGCGTGGACCTTCGAGAGATATCTACGAGTGCGAGTGGCGCATGCCAAGTGCATCTCTACATGCACTAATTATTGATCGATTGAATTCAGGGCGTGGTAAATAGGTCAGGCTAGACTAGCGACTATGACAACAACAAGGGAACTATGCTCTATGGGGCTATATAAAGCTTTTTAAGTGAAATAATTAATATATTATATATGTTACCTGTACGTTTTTTTTATAAAATGTAAATATATTTTGAAAATAAGTAATGTCGCGTCGTTTAGAGCAACTTGTTAGTATGAACTGACAGTAATGACAGTTAGTGACGAGTGCGTTGTTTCGGGTGAGGCCGGCGACGCGACACAGATTATAAATACATGATATGATAAATGCTATTAAAAATTCGATTTTAACTCGCATTAATGTATATAAAATATAATTAATTAGTTATTAACTAATGAATTCACAATAATCATTTATGATTATATTATATTATTATTTTATTTGCATGAACCCCGTTACATTAAATTAAATATTTATTAATTATAATAGGAAATTGCACTTAATTATTAGAAAGAGTTTTAAGATCTTCACTATATGAAAAAAGTATGTTATATTTAAACAATTTTGTTAGTACGAATAATGTAATAGATTAATTATAAGTTATTTCCTAATTCATTAACATTGATAACATAGCATTTTTGAATTATTATTTTTTTCTTCAGTTTAATGGAAGAAAATAGGCGATACGACTGATAGTACTGATATCTCTATATTAATTAAGAACACGAAAAATTTTGATTATATTTTAAATAATATACAGTGGGTAAAAAAAGTGTTTGCTCACCTAATTTATTTCATATTACACCTAAAAAAACAGAATTATTTCAGTTAATTATTACATTTAATGGCATAATCTATATATATTTCGAATCGGTTAACAAAAATTATAAGAAAAAAAAAATGAAAAAAAACGACACGGTAAGGACATATATTTTAAAGTCAAATAAGTATTTGCACACAAGCCATTCTCGCCAATTTGTGACATCTTCATTGTGATTCTCACTTTATCGGGTGACTTTAGGTAAAATATTTACGTTGTTCGTACACACATGGAGACCGGCTAACGTATCCTAACATTGAGAATTTAGTTAAGTGTACAGCCGAATTCTTGGAAAAACCATGTCGAAAAAGTTTGAATTATCGTTAACGACACGTAAAAAAAGTATTTCACTCCAGAATAAAGGTCGAAGTTATCGTCAAATTGGAGCAGATTTACAGTTAAACTACTAAACAGTGCGATACGTTATAAAAAAGCGAGAAGAAACGGGTAGTGTTGAAAATAAAATAAGGTCCGGTCGTCCGAAGAAGCTCACTGCAAGAGATAGGCGGCAAATTGTAAAAAACTGCAAGAAACAAACCGTTTACAGGTGCTCAAAGTTTAGCAAATGACATTGCTTTAAGTTCGGGTAAGGTTGTCTGTGCCCAAACGGTAAGAAACGTGTTACATAATGTTGGTCTTCACGGCAAAACAAATCGGAAAAAAACTTTTATAAGTGAGGCCAATAGAGTAAAAAGGCTGATATTCGCAAAAGAATATATAAATAGGCCAATAGAATTTTGGAAAAATGTTATATTTTCTGATGAAAGTAGATTTTACCAGTTTGGATCGGATGGACATAAATGTGTGTGGTGCAAACCAAATACCGAGCTGCAGATGAAACATGTGCAGGGTATAGTCAAACACGGCGGTGGCAATGTTATTGTTTGGGGCTGCATGGCAGCAAGTGGTGTCGGAAACTTGGCTTTCATCGAAGGTAAAATGAAAGCAGTGGATTATGTTAAGGTGTTGCGCGATAATTTGCGCATCAAAATTAGGCATACATGAGATATACCACTTTCAGCAGGACAATGATCCAAAACATACAGCGTTAATCATTAGGGAATGGTTGCTATACAATGTCCGTAGAATGCTCAGAACTCCGCCTTAATCGCCAGACATTAACCCTATCGAAAACTTATGGCATCTGCTCGATTTAGATGTGCGAAAAATTAAAATATCTAATAAAAATGATTTGAAACGTGCTTTGTTGGAAAAGTGGGCTCAAATCCCGATTCTGACAACGTCCCATTTAGTGGAATCGATGCCAAGGAGATTACAAGCTATCATTGATGCTAATGGAATGTACACAAAATATTAATCAACTTTTCTTTCATTCACTATAGAAGTATTAACAAAATACGTACAAAAAGGTTGATGTGCAAATATTTATTTGACTTTAAAATATGTGTTTTACCTTCATATTTTTTCGCTTCTATTTTATAAGGATTTCTGTTAACTAATTTGAAATATATACCTATAGATTAAGTTATTAAATGTAATAATTAACTCAAATAATTCTTTTTTTTCTAGGTGTAATATGAAATAAATTAGGTGTGCAAATACTTTTTTTACCCACTGTATATTGATTGACTTAACATGACTCATATCATATCTGGAGAAAACAAGGTTACAACAAAAGTTCCCTTTTCCTTTTTTAAGAGTACTGGCTTTATCTGTATCTATCTACTTTTGTAAGAAAATTTTGCAGCTCCATTTTGACCCACTTCTTGAGGTATAATCTGCTTGAAAATTTGCACACTTTATAGAAAATAACAAATTATTTTAAAAAAGAAACACATGTTTCTGGAGACGATAATATAGAAAATATTATTTCAAATGGCCTATTATGCTTATTAGCCCTTAATCATAGTGCGTAGTTCGTCAGTTTTTAACTGTTTTACAACGATTTTTAATCACAAAATATTGTAAATATATTTAGTGTTATATTAATTTGAAATTAAATGTTATTTGTTAATTTTAACGAAATAATAAATTATATTTCCACTATGGTTGAATTTTCAAATTCGATTTGGATAATTTTTTCATCGTCATATAGTAGTCGCAGCTTGATATAGAAAGCCTGCTGTCAAAACACTGTTCTTCAATTTTCGCTAGAATTTGAAACATTGTATGTGTAAATATCGGAAGTTAAAGCCCCCACATGGGATTCAAACACACAATCATCGTGTTTTATTGGAATGAACATTTTCGGTTTATATAAAGTAATATTTTGGTCAATCATTGCTTGCAAAGACATGCGAAAATACTGTATTAGGATTCATTAATGTATTAAAAAAAACAACATTTTTTCTATTTATACATAATATATTTACAATTATAATAAATATACAATATTTGAGAGAACACAATAGTCGTTTGAGAATACTCCATTCGTCGCCTTACATTATAATACAAATAAATCTAACAAAACCTTGTATTGTGCGGGTTCGTATCAGTTTTAGGGGTATTATATATATATATATAACTACATATTTTTTTACATTTACCCAAAATATTTGGACAGCTAAAGATGATTTTGCTAAAGAGTTTTCTCACTACCGCCAAATCACCAACTTTTTGTCTAGTATGAATTAATTTTAATTTTATTTTAAAATATGTAATTTGATAGCTTATTTCAGAATAGCTCAAAAATTATGCCATTTTGAAGCTATTATCATAATATTATATATAAGTATATGGATTCATTTATTTTAGCTAAATTTTTGAGCTTTTATGTAAAAAACGGTGGAAATTACAGGAATTATTAATCTATATTAGCTATTACTGTATTATGTTGTATATTTAATTTAGTTTTAGTTACAATGACACTCAGAGACGATAATTAGCGTTTAACTGATGTATTTCTTATTATCTAATTAATGTCAGTTACAGGCTAATTGAGTTTTGTGAGTGTGGATGCAGTTCTGAACGAATTGCCAATTAACATTTTAGTTTTAAATGCACTTATACTTAGTGAATATGTATTATATTTTTATTTATAGCAGAATTTGAACCTGGGACTATTCGTTTTAAAAAAACATAAGAAACTAGTTGTATATCATTTAGTGAGACCGCTTGGACGCCATTTTATAATTGAGGCAAAATGAACAACCTTTTGTCTACTATTAATTCATTTATTTAATTTTCAATTTATTTTAAGTTATATTTAATTGGCAATAGCTTAGCTTAAATGATTACTGTCAAAAATTATGCGATTTCCGAGCTAATGTCAGGTTTTTATAAATCCACAGTACATGGTTCAAATCCCGCTAATCATTATTCAGTTAAATAAACTAGTTTATTTAGATATTTCTTTTAGATTTACGCTTTATCTCGTAAAGCCGGGTACGTTTAGAAATTCCAGTGTCCATACTCTCCGTCTTCGTTTCCTACTCGATTTGCGTGTTGAGTGGCGGAATTCAACGCCGATATTATTTATAGAGAAATAATTTTAAATGCGTATCCTAAATATTAATTGACAAATCACTCAGATTTTCGTTTTTAATATTCGTGTAACTTATTATAATAACCTATAAATAATAATGACTAAGACTGTTGTATTCCCTCTGGTGGTCTGAAACAAAAAAAAATAAGTATACTTTATTGGTTCGTTCTTTATTTCTATACCATAAATTTGCCAATAACGGAATTTAACGTCGCATCTCTCTGATACATCTAATAAGATCGGGAAAGTACTGTTTTTAACATTTAGCTGATGGATGAATTATTTTTGAAGTTACGCACTAAGGATTAGAAGTGAGAATAAAATGAAAGTCATTATGGTCAATACAGGGTATAAAATTCGATTTTCGATATTCATATCGTTGACTGTTAGTTAATAATTATAAGCACTTTTAAATCGACGATTTGAATTAAATAGACAAGTACATGCAAATCGTTGTTACCAACTCAGGAAATGAGAATACTAAACTTTTACATTTCCTGGAGTGGGAATCGAACCCACAACTTGTCGCCTTTAGTGTCGCACGCTTGTTGTGCTTCTTCGCCACGACACTTATATTATAGTAAAATAATAATTGTATGCATTCTCACCCGTTGGCGGTTTGCTTTCCGGGCCACGACTGATGACCATCCAGCGTCCTGTTTACTGTAAACCAACCTTTTATTATATATACATCTTACACATTTATTGTACACATATAACTAACATATAAATAACTACTCTACTGACAATCGCTACTGACACAACTTACTCGTACATTAAATACTATGATATAAGCTGTAATACAAAAAAACTATATACATTTATTTACATGACAGTCACAAGATAGGGTTATCAAATACTTATTATCGATTAAGAAATCGATATTATAATCAATTATTTTATACAACGTTGACAACCCTACCTCATTATACAAAACTACTGAATTTAAATATTAAAATACGTGTAATAAATTTAAATGCATACAAAATGTCTAAAATTACTTTATGATGTGTATATATCTACATAATTACATACTTACGTCTAACTAATATTATTAATAAAATATTATACTAATAAGGCATATGTCTAAGTCTGAATATGTCTAAAAGTCTGAATCATTATGTCTAAAAGTCTAAATAACTTTTTAAAATATATCTTATGTTTAAAAGTAATTCTATTATTATTATAGAGATTGATTATTTCAAGTAATAATGATCCAAAATATATACAATATACATATTTAAGAAAAGTTATTATTAGGCATTAATTTAAATTCCAATAATTAATGATTAGTTCGAACCTCAAAATCTAATTTACATATTTACACTATGTTCCTTATATTTTTATTTTTATCCTAATAATATATTCGCATAGCGCGTATTTACATACATACAAAATAATTTAGCAGTATCATACATTTTTTACAATAATTCGCTTGCTTAATCACTATCATGAGTAAGCTTGTTAATTCTACTTATTACAATGATTATGATTATGATTATTAAGTTAGTGATGATGATTATTAGTAGAATAATTAAATGTATATTTATAATATTATTTTTACAAGTTATTTTTTAATAAGTCTTGGCTCTCTCCTTTATTATATTACTAATTATAATAACTAAGAAGTCTCTTTGAAGGTGGGTTACACTATCTATCCCGGACAGGCCGTGTAGCGTAATCTTAATAATAATTTATAATTTAATTTATAGTTTAATTCGATTAATATTCTAAATTTGGTATCCTGGATTTTTTCCAGATTTACCATTTCCCGGGAAACGAATTTCGATGAAAATTCGAAATTTCTTCGCTATATCTAAGAAATATTGAGAAAAATCTTATTAATCCTATCAATTAATTTAATTATTATTATTTATATTAATTACCTACTTTATTATTTACATATATTTAAAATTTTATAAGAAATAGCAAGAATTTTAAACACCCTGTTTCGACGCACTTGCCTGAAAGTAGAAAATTCTGGGGCCAAAAAGGCGAGTTCAGAACTTCATAGAGATCTTGTTCAATCCTCTTAATTATTTTGTTGTGTCTTTTAGATGTTTATGACAATTGAAGAAAGTCAAATTTTTCAGTAACGTGTACAATTTATTTCAAAATTATATGTATATGATTGTTTTTCACATATTTAGGACTAGCTGTGCCTGCGACTTTGTCCGCATGGAATTTAACAATAAAGTTAATTAAAAGATTTTTTCTAAATTAAAACTTGCTTTAGTTACTCTTTATTACATCAGCTACCTGCCCGGAAAAGTCCGATCTAAATCAGTCCAGCCATTTCAGAGATAACAAAAATATTAATACAGAACCTATAAAACTTTGCACGTAGCGGGACTACAACCAGCTTCTCTTAGATGGACGGCAACGTGTTCAAGGCAATTAAGCCATATGCTCATATCCCGCTACTTCTTTTATGTTTTAAAACAATTTTTTTTTAGTATACTTTTGTTACTTCTAGTGGGGAAGATTATTATTTTTAAAATATTATATTTCAAAATTGAATCCTAAATTTTAAAATATATTTGTCCTAGATTTTGATAAAATAATTGCTTAAAAATCGTATAGAAAAATCGCTTTTGTCAAATCTTGTTGATAATAATATTTAAGAGGATTGTACAAGAGAAGTAAGAAAGAAATGAATAGAGACTTCGCAAGAAAGCTAAGGAGCGCAAGTCTGAGGAAAAGAAAGAAGTTGGGGACACTCTGATTCCTTTTGGATATTAATTCACCGATAAAATTTTTAAAGTATCCCCAAAATCGGTGATGAGCTGATAGAAGCTGGTAAGAGCTGTATCTCCAGAGTGGAGATGAAGAGATGCTGACAGATGCATGGGTTACTCGCCTCTTACGAGTCACTTTCCCAGCGGTGGGAGGGAAATGTATTCTAATGCCGTCCCTCCACGGCGAACGACTATAAACGACTTTTTAATCTGGTTGGTTGGTGGTTTTAGACTATACATATTACAAAATTATTTTGATTTGGGAGAGAAATTTTGCTTAATTTTTTTCCATATTTCTTGCATTTTGCAAAATTAAAAGAGAGCAAGTGCAGCAAGCAGCAACAAGTGGTCTTAGAAATTAAGTAGCTTTGTTCGCTATTTTCGCCTTCTACTATAGTCAAAGGAGTGTTTTGATATTCAGTCCGAGGAAATGACAATATTTTTACCATATGTAAATTGAATTTTATACCAATTACTATAGCTACGATATGTATGATACGTCCCTTTAACGGCAACATGACGTTGTTTTATATTTAAATATCGTAAGGAGAGTTCAAATTCACCTATATAATTGAATGACGTAATAAATAACATTACAAACATAATTAATATGTATTTTTATAAAAGTGTATCAATAACATTTGTATATAATAATAATCGGCACACGTTTTCAATCTCAGTCTTTCTGTTCCATGTTTAAATTTAATAATTATTTACTGTTTGTAGAAATAGTTATTTTATGTTATTATATTATTTATTCATATTTATCTTAATATATACACAATAACTATAATATAACTTCTTATAATGAACCATCTAAATGTGATACGTTTAATGATTATGATGACATTGATATGATGCATCACAATTATTAAAATGATAGCTAATGATTATAATGAATGTAAAACTACAGCAATTATATATACAAGACTATTTATATAATTTATTCCTCAATAGTCCCTAACGTGGGGTCGCCCAGGACCGGGAAGTCGACAAAATGGTCCGCTGTTAAATGATGCATGTGAAAAAACACGTCAAGTTAAATTTATTAGTAGAGAAATATACATTTTTTTATAAGTTTTAAAATAAAACAATAGTTTTTTATAATAAAAATACTTTTTCATAATTTCCAGCCATATTAAGTTAATTTTTAAAGATTTCAAAAAAAGTTACGTCGTTTTTTTAATTATAATTATAGAAAAGATGCACAGAAAAAATTTGGATTTCAATTTAAGCCAATTGTAAAAAAAAATAATCACAAGTTAATTAAATCTCCAAAGTTATTAAAATTAAATACATTTGTTTCGATTCTAGCAAGAATGTAATTGAGCATTTATGATAAATGATTTAGCAAAAATTACATTTATCTAGCAATATCTATAGCTATATAGTTGTGTGTTATTTATTATTGAATTGTCGTGTTATTGTGATTGTTAGTGATGTTATTGTTATTTGTATATGATTATAATTATTGTTAGTAAGTTAATTAGTTATTTACAATGTTATTGGGTTATTTACAAAGATTTTAAAATTAATAATAGCATGTTTAAGATGAAGAATCGATAAAATTTTATTACTTTATTTATTAGATTTAACATAGGAACTTATGCGTAATAAATTAATTCGCAAAGTCTAATAATATATTAATTTAAAGATTAGTATTCTAATACTAGTATAATCGTAAATAATTTAGTATATATTTCTTTTTGTATGTATATATGTATAAATGTGTGATTGTGTGTATCAATATATGATATACATATACATAGTTCCGTACTGTATGTGTGCTTGTGTATTTAAAGGTGTGTTTGTAGTACAATATATATGTCTATAAGGGGAAATGCGTAGAATTGTGTTGTACATGCCTTAAATTTGCGCCTGTCCGTATTTTTATAGGTATTTCTGTGTGTGTGTTGTGTTTGTGTGTTTGTCTGTGTGTGTGTGTGTTTGTGTGTATTGTGTGTGTGTCAGATACTCACGGTTCATCCTGTCGGCGAGGCGGATTCGTCGTCGCTCGCGTTGCGCGGTGCGTCGCGTGCTCGTCGCCGCACGCACTAAGTTCACAAGCAGCTCGTCTTCGTCTGCTTCTTCCCCGCTGTTTTGTTTTATTATCAGTTAGATTGGTTTCCTTTTCGGTTTTTATGATCAACTAAGTTTTGAAATTTCTTCGTTATGTAAATAAAATATTATTCTCATAATTCGTATATACAAAAGTCGTTATCCTTAACAGACAAACGTACAACAAAAAGTACTAGACGAAAATCTAATATTTGTTATAAAGGTACTTTTCAAAGTACCTTACATGAGTACATGAGAGCACATAACAGAATTGTTTTTAATTCTTAGGAGGAGGGAATATATTGGGATTTTACGTTTTAGGGCATTAAGCCCTTTAGTTTAACGTTTATTTATTTATTAGTTAAATAATAATTATTTTAAAGATTCCTACATAAAGTAACATTATTACGAATAACTACTTGTCCTATCTTAAATCAATTTAAATGGGACCACATCAAAAGCAGCTAATATATAAAAATAAATCGAATTGAGTTTAATTTGATTGAGATTTGAAATCGGTTATCTATATAAATAGCATTATAATAATTATAAACAATTTATATGTATTTGGATATATAATTAACTATATATTGTCTTACTTGGTGGGTTTCGATGGTTTTCGTCTCATGTCCGTGTCAGGTCTGCTCTTGAGGAGCTCTTTGAGTGCGCTGTCCGCTGTCGCGTCGCATTTGCTTCCATAGTTGCTTACCTGTTTGTATAGTTTTATTTCTCATATATCATTTGATTGAAATTACATATATAAAAAGAATAACGTGGCGATTAGACGCAATTCAAAAATCAACGAAACAAAAACGTCCTCTATTTCTTTTTATAATATTGAACAAAGAAAAAAATAAATTAAAAAGAAAAGAAAAGAGAAAAATTAAAATATTTTATGTATTAATGATTATAATTTAGATTTGGCAGCGGAACTTAACACCGTGCTTTATCTTTTATCTAACCGGAAAGGAGAAAAGAAAATATTTAGTACAAATATTTTTCGCGTGTAAATCGAACCCACAATCAATGGCATTCATAGTAAAACGCAATCCTACTCCGTCTTATATTAGGACATACTTACGTCAATAATCATTTTTCCCCTAGTTTTATTTCGTTCTCTGTGATTGGCTCTCTTCTCCAACTGCTGGAGGACCCTTTCCCTGGTGGTCCGGAACTCTAAGGCGAATTCTGCTATCACCTTCAAGAGGTCCGAGGGTTTGGTCTTCGCAGCGTCACTGGTAGGTACTCCCAGGTAGAGAAGGAACTTGACATATCTGGAAAACAATTTAGTTCTAACTACGCTTAGATTTAATCTTAATCTGAAACTTATGTAAACCTTAAAAAACTTTATTTGAAACTCATATTAAACCTAACTAGTTATTACATAGGCTAGACTCTGTTGGAGTATATTGTCAAGCATTATTCAGTACAAATCTTAAAGCAAGAAGTTAATACTTCTCTGAAGACAGTCGTGGAGCGGGGAAATTGGAACAAGATTCGACTGAGTAATAATACTTAGTACGATCTTTAGACTACAATCAACCTGTTCCAGGAGATCAAACGCTTTGAACTAGTCATCGATTAAAGGCTTCCTTCTAAAACGCACATGTCGGCACAAAAAAGATAGCAAATATTTAGAAACAGCTAGTTGCGCAGCAAAACTGGTCTGGAGTCTGAACTCGGAAAGTCACTAGGAATGCACGGTCTTCTAGTCTGAGCTTTACGCAAGGGCGCTACGGAATGTGGCAGCCAGTAACAAGCGAAATAGTACCAATATCCCAAACGACTCCAGATCGTAACGAGCAAAATAGCTTCAATGTGAATGGGGTAGAAAAAAAGCTGTTATGGATCACTTTGGAGCATTAAACTCCTGAGCGCAGAAAATTATTTGAATCGGATACGTTAAGCAGCTACCCGTTCTATAACAAATCCTACACTAATACTTAGCATCCATCAGGGTACACAATAGTGTATTAACAGGAGTACTATAGACATTGCCTAAGCTTTTTAAGACATATACCCTGGTACATGCTCTTCAAAAAACACTGTACATTACTTCATGAAAAACATTAATGCGAAGCCAAGAGAAAGAAGCTCTAACCCACATATTGACAGCTTCACCTATCATGAGTAAAAGCGAAAACGACGATCAAACGATTTAAGAGGAAACGACGAGAAGTATTTTTGAATACAATCTGTCGTGTGTATTCTAGCTACTACCTGTTGTATATACCAACTGTAAAAAAATAATAATATTGATATAAGAAAAGTTTAATAATTGACATTCCTTTAATATAAAAAATATAGAAATACTCGTAAAGAAAATAGAGATACGGAAAGATACAAGAAAAATATATATTAACGCTTGCTAAAATATATTTCGCTTAAATAATAATTCGCTTTGTCATATTTTCGCTTCATTTAGTATTTCGCCTTCACAATGCACGCTCAGATTTATTTTCAACATATTAAAATATAAGACTATACCATTTTGCTTAAAAAATAAGCAAAAATAGCTAAAAATAAAGAAAAAGGCAGCTTATTTATATAATGTGGGCTGGTTACCTAAAACAATTTGAAGAAAAGAATATCCTATTTAATATCAAACAGTACTATAATGGGGATCTTTCATAAACAATAATGGGGACATTCATATAAACTTTAATATTTAAGAAATGGTAAATAGAAACAAAACGTGTTATTTATTAATAATGATAGTGACGTCATAAGTTAAATTATTACTTAAAAATTATAGTATAGACAAATATCATCTATAAAACATCCCCATAGTTAATGTTATGTACATGACAGTATTATAATGGGGACGTTCATATAAACTTTTATTTTGAAAATATAACAAGAAAATGCATTAAACAGGTTATCAGTAAGAATAGTTTTTTATTAAAAAATAGATATAATAATATTAAACATCCCAATTAGAACCTCATTGCTGTTCACATACACACAGATCGACTTACCTATATTTAAAACTACTTACCTTAGCTTACCTTCCGATTACCTTCAGCTTACCTATAGCTTACCTAAATTACTCTATTCTTACCTGTTCATAACCCTCTTCTTAACGATACTCAGCAAGATTATTCTCTCTGCTGCATCGGTGAGGAACTCGTTCATTTTAGTCTTGAACATTTGCGAGCCGTCGTGTTTGGCGACTCTCTTCATGTGGTCCCAGGACGCTTTGCAATCTGCTTCTAACTTCAGCAGATTTGAACTTAGGACGTCGAAATCCACTTTGGACGCTCGGATAACTGGACCCACCTGGTTTTTGGTGATTGGTTTCGTTTTGTAAATAAAATTTAAAATATGTAATGTGTCAATATTTTATTGTTTGTCTGTAGAACCTTACATTGTATTGAGACTGGTCATGTTTACTGGAAACTTTGCAAAATTATTTATTTTATTGTCAACATCTATTAATTTAAGATTATTATACGAGTATACTCTGTCTGTGTATTTCTAATTAATTTTAGACTTATTGTATTGATAAATATTCAAACAATATAATGGTTGCGTGTTCGTGAAACGTCTAACTGTTATGTTGGTTGTGTATTTCTCCAGTCAATAATGAAAATATACATTTTAAACATAAAAAAATCACCAAAACGTACCAAAAGTTAGTGTCACAATAGAGTGTTTTAACACTACGTGTCTAAACTTACCTCACTGAAGAAATCAGTAGTGTCCGGAAACTTTTCGATGATCATTTCGCATATATGATATAGAAGAGGATGTTTGTGTACGGTGTCTTTGACTTCCATGACTTTGGACAAGTATTCTAAACGGAATCCTTTCACCGCGGTCCCGTTTAAGAAGGAGCCAACTGAGCGGAGAGTGGAGAGAATCACTTTAAACGTCTTATTGGCTTTCAATAGCTCGATACCTTGTTTCAAGTCCATTAGAGGTTCAGCGATTTCTTTCTGCATAGATTGGAGTATGTTTATTTTAGTATGTTCTTTTCAAAAGTACGAAATTAAAAAAAAACTTATGATTATTAACTGGCTTTAAAAAAAGACAGTATTTTTTATGTGCGTTACCGCATACATTTTTACTGGGTGAACCAATTTTGACATTTGATGACCAATTCCTTTTGTAATGTAGTCTCATTTAAATTTCGTTGAGATCTGACTAGTAGTTTTTGAGTTATTTGTAATAATTGTAATTTTTTAATACATTTATTTGAAGTCGGTTTTTTATTCTTTTTAATTTTAATTGATTATTTTCCCAATTATATACATATGTATGTCTATGGTCTGTTAATATTTTCTTTTATTTATATATTGTTTCTTACTTAATATACATTTGTAATGTATTTTAAAGCTGATCACTTTTTACCATAAAAAACTCTACGACATAAACAAAATAAATGATTTAGTTATTAAAAAACGGACTAATAAAGAGATTCGGGATTGTTAGGATAATTGCCAGTATTGTCATTATTACTAAATTATTATTTTTGTATTATAATGTAAAATATTAAAACATACAAACTACATGCTATATTCTATCTCATTCTTTAATCGACTTAATTTCATACATTTGTGACGCACAACCGTTACATTACAATGATTTTCAAGAAGTTTTACTTCAATATTTTTTTAGATATAAAGATTTATTTCTGTTACTTACCTCAAGATTATCAAAGTCAAGTTTGAACACCCAAAGTTTGAGCCGTGAAGGCAACTCGTTGATAGATGCCAATGTTAAGAGGAACTGTTCCGCGCTTCCTAAAGGTAAGTCGGGGTTTGCGAACTGGGAACAAAATATATGCTCAAAACATGACTCACATGAAAAGGTAAGTCAAAATTTGTCGACTGGGAACAAAATATATAATGTTAGAAACCATAATCTATAGTGAGGGTAAATAAAGACGATTGAAATTACCCTCGAGTCTTTTTGCCGTCGACTATCAACTTGGAATCTTCGATGACGTTACTTTGACCGATTAACAATTTTAATTTCTAATTGATTGAGAAGTTATTATTCGATTTTAACTTAATATTTTTCATAATATCTAAGAATACGTAAAATATATACTTAAGTAAGTATATAAAACTTAGAAATAAAAATATATTCAAAATACGACTTATTATTTTATAGAAAGTCGATATAATCGAGAATCGATATTGACATTTAATATTTTTTATGTTACACTTTAAGACCATCATGTATTGCGATATCTCCTGACTGTAATCGCGATTGGTTCTAGATTCGATTCCTACTCAAGTTAATGACTATATTAAGTTATTCTCATTTCAATCCTCTACTAAGACAAAGCACAGCGTTTAGTTCCGCCATATAATACACAATATTTCAATTAATTCTCACACAATGCGATATACAGCGAGAACCTTTTTTTCTTTTTAGCTTCACGCGGTATCCCGCATATAGCAGGGTAGGCAGAGGGACGAACATAGTGTTAAGACACTCCGTTCTCTTTCAATAATTCCGTTCCCCAGTTTCCGCCAGAATGAAGCATTGCGTGTTGAGTGGCAGAACTCAACGCAGGGCTTTACCTTTCTACCAGACCCAGGAAATGAAAATACTAAATTTTACATTTCCTGGAGTGGGAATCGAATCCACAACCTGTCGCGTTTACAGTCGCACGCTTGTGACTCCAAGCCATGGCAGGCAAGGGAACCTGAAAATAAAAATTTTATTTCATTTTAATAAAGACTCTTTTTCCTCACCTGTGCTTCCTGTATCTTTAATTTTTCCTCTTGTGTTGGCAGCATTGTCAGTAATTTCTCAATACCCTCTCTTCCTATGACTGTGGCGTCCATCTTCATGATGGCCACCTTTATAGTTTGTGGTGTTGGTAGCTTCTTCATGGCGATGCTTATCGCGTTTGACCGCTTTGTGTCCAATATTAGGTTTCTTTTTGGTTCCATTAGTTTCTGGTAGAATAACATAGTTTTTGTTATATATTTATATATATAACATTTTTTTTTAGCTTCACGTATGTCGCATGTAGCAGGTAGGCAGTGGGAATCTGAGTACCCAGTGATAAGACACTCCGTTCTCTTAAGACTTTTGATTTCCACTTCGTGCCGAATTGTGGTATATATTTTAATTATTTTCGTTTTAATAATAATTTGTATTGGAGTATTGTAAATATTTGATGTTTTGTAGTTACGTTTATTTTTAATCAGTATATTAATACGTTTAGGAACGTTGGATTCCTTTTTATGAAAACTATGCGAGTGAGGAGTATGAAATTTGGCACAGTTAAAGTTTATATGGTCAATCACAAAAAACGAATATTATTTATAATAAAATAAATATTACACACTACTAATATATTGATTCGATATACACTTTTGTTTAAAATGACATATCCGTTACTAAGGTAACGCGTAAAACAGGGCATCTAAATTAAATTAAATAAGTACATTAAATGTTTATTTAGTAGTGTTTTCAATACACAAAAAATTTATGAATAATACTTACTTCCTGTTGAGGTCACCCAGGTGATACATGAAAAAGAAATAAAATTAAAATTAGTTAATGAAATTATTTAGAAAGGCATAAATATTTGAATTCAGTCTTGCTAAATCGAACCCGCGCCTCTTAAGTACTGTCCAAGGAATATAGCTAATTTGTTGATGACAATTTTAAAAAAATATTAAAATAATTAATTATATTTATTTACATATAAAAAATTTAGTATGTCTTATAACCCCAATTGAAGATTGTACCGACAATTATCGCGTATACAGTTTGACAATTGCTGAATGATGGCGTATCTTGTTGAGCATTTCATGTATAATTATTTAGAACCAGTAAAAAGTTTTTGCCTACCTTCAAAACTAAATCATTAGTTCTGGCTTCAAACAGATGTTCCAGGGTATTAGTGTCCAAACTGACTTCAGGCAGATCGTCCCAAATGAAACCTCCCACTTTAGGCCTCACTGGCGCCGGCACCGGGTTCTCTTGTATCTCCCTCCAGAACAACTTCACTGTTTTCTTATTCTTCTTCAACGTTGAAGATTTTTCTGATGGCGAATCAGTTGCTGATGTCGAAGGAGTTGAGGGTAAGTGCTTGGGTAAGCTGAAGAAGGTGTTAGAAGGCATAGGGGGAGGGGCTCCAACAGAGAACATTCCAGGGGGTGGAGGAGGAAGCGTGGGGGGTGGAGACCCCACAGGCAGTAACATCCCGGGGGGTGGAGGAGGTAGTGTAGGGGGTGGTGGGGGAAGGGCACAGGCCCCAGCAGATTCGGTCTCCTCATCAGAATCATATCGTAAATCGGAAAAGTCTAAATCGCATAAGTGGAAATCGCGATTCTTGCAACTCTTCTTCAGTTCTTCCCAGTGTAAGTCGTTTTCTGTTGCTTTTAATTCGATTGTCTTTGGGCTTTTTTCTATTGATGGACTTTTGACTATTTCTGTAAATACATTAGTGAGTTATGATCTGGCTTATCTATTTATTATAAAAAATATAAAGTTATTTCAATTGTAATTCCTTACCTTTTGACTTAGATTTGGCTAATTCTTCTTTGGCTTTAGATACGATACCCGCCATTTCGGAGACCCGTATAGGTTTCTCCTCAGTGGGGCTCACAGTACTCGTGAGTCTTTGGGTAAGATCTTTAATAATATGTTCACGATTCAACAGGATCTCTCTGTCGTCTTTGGGTTCAGGAGAGAAGTCTAATTGTCTCGCGATGGACAGAGTGTCAGTCGCGCTCGCACTGTGACCTAACGACCCACCCTGCATCCTTTGTTTTATTCCCGCTGTGTATCGATGATATCCTGAAGATTTAGGACAAAGTAATAAACGAGAAATTACAAATATATAGTGTGAAACAAAAAATAAAAAGAAAAAGCGCCATATTGTATGCTTAATTAGTGTGTTAGCAAGGCACAAACCGTTCATCAAAACGTCTGGCAGATTATTTTTCCTGTATTTCTCGTCTTCTTGTCCGTTGAGATCATTGGAATTGTAGACAACTGTACCGTTGGTACCTTTAGTACCGTTAGTACCATTAGTCCCGTTGGTACCATTAGTCCCGTTGGTACCATTTGTATATTTATGTATTGGAGTACTAGAATATATGCCGTAGCTCTTATTTGACCAATCATTCTTTTCTAATAGACCATTGCTTATGTTAAGCAGTTCTTGCTGTTGTGTAATATGGTGAGCTTGTCTCGCATATCTATCTCTCCGTCTTTTCAATGCTGTACTCAATTCTTTATTCTCTTTAGTGTCTATTATCGAAGGTAATTGTCGGGAACTAAGTTTTTCAGGCTCAGGAGTGACCGGAATAACTTTGTTAGTCAAATGCGGCGATTAACGCGATGCGTTGAAGCAAATGAAAAATTAAAAAGACACAAAAATAAAATTAAATAAAATAAAATTAATAAATTAAAAGAAAGCAAAAATGAAATCCAGATTATTGCGCATGCTATAACACATTAACATGACATCGATGCTGTAATACTCGTACGTGTATGATGGTTACCTTTAGCGCCGTTCTCTTTGGCTATTCTTTTCTTGGATTTTCGCTGTTCAGGAGTCTTCATATCGAGGCTCCTTCTCATCACACAAGATATTAGCGATTCATCCAATTCTCTAAATAATAAAATGTGATTTGTTTTAAAATTGTGATTGTTTTAAATATAATGATATTCAAAAAAAATACAAAACACAATTATATAAGGACAAATTGAATTATAAATTAAATTGTCTTCAAATATTTTTGTTATGAAGCTATCTCTCTTCTAACTGGGACTGGTTGTTAGTTCGATTTTTACTCAAAAAATGATTATATTTAAATTATTATCATTTCTTCGTACTGGCAATTTGAGTTCCGCAACTTAACACTCAATGTGTCAAATTCGGGCAGAAAATGAAGAACTGATTGTCTAAATACTACGTTCTCGTTGACTATCGCCCTATGCAGGAAAAAGCTGCAAAACAATATTTCTTTCCAATTTAAACTTACTTAAGAGCAATCCCTGTTTCATCACCGTCTTCAAACATGAGGACCGCTTCAAATATTTGCAGTTGCCTCAAAAGATCCAGATCAGTTTCTTTCTTGGACATATACAATTGTATAGTCTCATCAATGCCTTGATCTTGGAGGGCATCTACTTGATCATAGTAAATACTACGATCTGACACATTATTTAGGCATCTATTTATTAATGTCGTAGCATAGATGAGGAGTTCCGCATCAGATGCATCGAAGTCCTGAAGTATCTTCATAATATTGAACCAAGGTGGCCTTTGTTCCTCACTATCAACAGTATGAATAGCTTTTATGAGCATAAGACAGTTCTTTTCAGTGTATTCGACGAAGACTAGAAGGAGTTTTAGTGCGGTTTTCACAACATGGCGAAAACGGCTTGAGATCAGTGAATACAACCATTGTATACATCTCGTATGCTTCATGACTCCATGCATTCCGTCTACATAGAGAAGTATCTGTGAAATTGAAGAATATGCATTTACTTCTTACAATATTATGACGTTGAGCGTAAAATTAAATGATTTAGGACTTAATAAATCTAGTCCCATGATTTAGAACCTAATAGTTCAATTCAGAAATTTAGGACTTAATAAATCTTGTTCACTAATTTAGGACCTAATAAATCTAATTTACTAATTTAGGACCTAATAAATCTAGTTCAACAATTTAGGACCTAATAAATCTAGTTTACTGATTTAGGACCTAATAAATCTAATTCACTTATTTAGGACCTAATAAATCTAATTCACTAATTTAGGACCTAATAATTCTAGTTTACTAATTCAAGACTTAATAAATCTAGCACAATAATTTAGGACCTAATAAATCTAATTCAAAATTTAACTAATAAAATAATCTTACCTGTCCTAGTGCTCTTAATATATAATCTAAATAGTTATGGTCTGCAGTATTAGCGACCTGCATGAGACAGTCCAGGCCTTTATTGGCCACGAACTCGTGTACCAAGTCCTTGTCCTGTTGTAGTATCTGTTTAAGTGTGAATAAAGCTCTCCTGAGCTCTCTGCCTTCGGCGTGTAGCAGCTTCTCTGTAAGAGAAACTCTCTTTGTGTCTATGGTGTGTTGATAGACTAAACCTAATATTGTTTGTCAATGTATAGGGATCATTATGTAATATTATTCTGTATCCGTGAGAACCTAGTGTTAAGTCACTCCCGTTCTCTTACAACAATTCCGTTCCCCACTTTCCGCCAAATTGAGGCATTGTGTGTTGAGTGGCGGAACTGAACGCCGCGCTTTGCCTTGTTACCAAACCCAGGAAATGAAAATACTAACATTACCTGGAGTAGGAATTGAACCCACAACCTGTCGCGTTTACAGTCGCACGCTTGTACTTCTGCGCCACGAAAGTCTTTATTAATTTAAGTCGTAATATTATTTATTTATTAATAAAGTAAATCTAGTTTTTTGATTAGACAAAAGTACATGAAATTTAAATTCAGACTAATAGGGTACTGGGACAGCGTCTGTAAACATGATTGGTTCTGGGTTCGATTCCCCCTCGGAGTAATGATTATATCTATATTATTATCATTTCCCCTTTCTGGTATAACAAAGCGTTGAGTTGGGTGTCGTCACTCAATACATAATGTCTCGATTTCGGCCGTTAAGTAGAATGGAGTGTCTTAACACTAAATTTTTTAACTCTTCTACATGTGAAAAAGCGTGATGTTGTATTCTTTTGAAATATTATAGAAATTTAAAATCTGTATTAGAAAATTAAATTTTGTAATTATAACATTTATATTCACGCAAAATAACAACATATTTAATAAATATATTCACATCTTTAAAATTATTTTTTATTATAAAATATTTAAATATATAACTTATTTGGACAATATATTTAGTTACTTGATGTAAAATTAAGATAATTTAAAAGATTCCTATATAGTTTACAAGAAAACTTACCAATGATAGCGTCAACGCGCACCGACAGTTGTGTTCGCAGGACCAACGCATTTTTACGACTGTAAAAAATATATTAATTAGCCAAATTATATGTTTTTACTCCTTCATCTAACATCTAAACACTTAGAAAGTTTAAAAAACATGTGCAGTTGAAGAACAGCAGAACTGACGCAAATTAAATAGGTAAGCTCAATCTCAGAAAGAAAAATAAAACCATTTTAACGAAAACAGCGATATTAAATATAATAAATATATTGAAAAGAGATGTGGGTAGTCTGTAATAATTTTACTAAAGGAACTTTTCGTTTTACCGATATTTAAGGAATATTTGACACTAAACACTGTAATGTCACTTTTTAACGAACACAGTAGCTACTTTAAAAAATGCATTAATTAAATAATGCTTAACTTAAATATGTAAGTAGCTTGTAATAACTATATCAAGATATTTAAGGAATTTTAAGACACTTATCACCTCCGCTTATAACACACTATAGTAGAAAACAGCTTAAATGGGCTTCATATTTCATCGAAAAAATACTGGCTGTGACTATTTTCGTGAAACTCACTCATCAAAATGTTCACAGGCGTCCTGAAACTCTACATCGTCTTCCGAGTCCAGGGTGGCCTCAGATATGTCCTGGCAAGAGCTACCCAAGCCTGTATCGTCTGACGCCTGTCTGATCATGTCGATAAAGACAATAATCATACAATCTTGAGAATCAAGCACAGTTTAATTCGCGTATACAGAATGTTAATATTTAGGTAATCTATTTTTCTATATGTATGTATGTATATAGGTTACGATGCGTACGCGGTCGGTGTTCATTCAATACTAAATCGTGGCGAAGGGGAATGTTATTGTATGGGATGTGGACTATTTTCTTATGTTTTATATGTTTGTTTGTTTGCTTGTGCGTTTTTGTTTTTTTTTAATTTGACTTATTTTATTTTTGACCTAGAGAGTTTTTTTTGTTAGAATATGGGTTTTTTTCTATATGTACGTTTTTTTGTATTTTTTGGGATATTTTTATATTTTTTTAGCTTCACTCTGTATTCTGCATATAGCATAGGCAGAGGGAACCTGAGAACCTAGTGTTAATACACTCCGTTCTATTAATATTTCTGTTACTCACATTCATTTATTATAATATTTTCTATATATATAATAATAATTATAATATAATTGTTATTTTGTAACCGACCTGTATAAGCATATCATAGTGCAAGTTCATTGTCTACAAGTTTTTGCGTTCGCTCGCGACTCATCGAAAAACACCAAGAGATAACTCACGGTTTCGCTTACGTATGTTTTCTATACTTTCTACGTTAAACTACGTATTTTATGAATTATTTGTTATATGATATCAGATATTTTAACCGATTTCAAAGAAAATACACTCAAAGGTACAATTATTACGAATAACTCAAAAACTAGAAGAAAGAGAGAATATATAGAGGTTAGAAAGGTTTTAAATTGAACTATATTCTAGTCTCTAGTCTTTTTAATGGTTGAACCAATTTTGATGATTTTTTTTATATACGATACCTAGTGTTTTTAATTTGGTCCCATTTCAATTTAGTTACGATCTGATGTAGTTTTTGAGTTATTCGTAATAATATTATTTTTTAGTGCATTTTATTTAAAATCGTTTTTTTTTCGTTAAAATCTTAATTATAAGTAAAAGTAAGTAAATCTACTTTAGTCTTTTTAGTTGTAAATGGGTTATGTCCCATGAAGTACGAAATCTAGTAGTATCTAGTCATAAAACTTCTTGAAATAAAAATATATATCTGATATTACATCTAGTTTAACAACAATTATTTAATTCAATGCATAGAAGTAATGTAACCGTAATTTCTTACACAAATGATGTAATTTGGCAAAAGTTTGATATGATGTGGCGCAGTCGTTTACCCGGTTACGAACTAACCTAAATGTGCTCGATCTATTTCTGGTTACCAAATGGTAACGACCTACCTATCTGAAAGTTTACTTTTTTATGCATTCCATATGATATTTCGCGAAGGTTGATTGTATAGGAATTTTAGTGTTTGTATCAGTGGTGAGAGGTGAAAATTTTAGTTAGGCAAGCCGGAAAATTAAGGGAAGCCGATGTATATTTAGGGAAGCCGGTAATTTTTAGGGAAGCCGATATATTTAGGGAAATCGGTATAGGATGTCAAGGTATTTCGTAATATCACTATACAATTTTGGCGATGATCTTTTTTTTTAGGTCTATAAGATATAAGAGCTTGTTTTTTTGCAATTTTATGCCCAATATTTTTCTGGTGATCTTTTTTAAGCCTTCACACCTTGTTTGACTTTGTTTTTTCGAGCTCCACATTATCCTGGCAACCTTTTTTTTTAGGTATCATACTTGTACTTCGAAAAGTTAGGCAAGGCGGTGGGAATCGAGTTGTATGGACGCCTCGCCACTAGTTTGTACCCATATGAAATAACGGAGTGTAGACTAGTGAGTGTACACTAGGTTCACTCTGGGTACTGTGAAGCTGTTTTTTGAATAAGTTTTACGGAGAACGGAGTGTTTTAACACGAGATTATACTATTCGGGAGAGTGAAGATAAACAGAGAAATTTATTGTTTTAATCTGCAACTTTATATTTAAGTTTATTTTGCCTATGTTTGATATTTATACACTCGTTTTATTTTTATTTATGTACGGGCTGTTACTCGCGGGTATAATGCGTATTGCGTTAATTTGAAACTTTTGAAGTAGCTAGTTTTTCAATTTTTTTTACAAATAAACATGTTTGCCAAAAGGTTTTTTTTAAAAATAATTATCTAAAAAAAAAATATATAATTTTTTTTCTAATAAAAAATATCATATGTCATTTTTAATAACCCTAAGAATATGTATACAAAGTTTCATATTAATCGGTAGAGTAGTTATGTCGTGAAAGCGTAACAAACAAACATATACTTACATTTATAATAATAATAGGGATTCCTTAAAAATATATGTATAAGTTTTCAAGAAAACTTGCATTTTAGCATAATCTATTTATATAATATATTTGTACGGTAATCAAAGGTGACATTCTAACCCCCCATCTGCGATTACTACGTCCATCCTGTCCCGTGAATGCAGTTTGTCAGTCTTCATTAAATATAACAAGTCAACTACCGTCATGGAAATGTTCTCATTTGTTCTTTTATTAGCTCATACATGATTTATATAAATTTTTAAAATATATGTATAAGTTTTAAAGGAGGAGCCCCTTAAATCGACACTTGTGGCGTCAGTCCTTCTCTAAACTCCTTTCCTACAACGCGATGGACACTCGGTGAATACATGGTGTGGTAAGGAGTTTCTTAGGAGGCTAAAGTATGACCGTATGAAGTCTGATGTTAAGCGTTGAGCGATTAGCACATGTTTGGCTAGAAAATCTCTCTCTATGATTCCCTTTCTTGTTGACTATACTTTAGTTTGACTTTTCTTGATTTATTTACGACTAGTTCTTGCCCATAACTTCGTTTGGGACTTTATGACCCCTGTCATACTATTTCGTTCTAATTTTTGTACTTTCGACTAAAATGGAAAATTTAGTTAACGGTTTTTCTCATTCTTGTATTCATCAATGTATGGGGACCCCCCGGAGGACGTGTATGAAGAGGTTGATGACTGTGGACGAGGTGAAAGTACGCAGGGACCATAGCGTTTGGCGCTCCGTTCTCTCTGACTACCGCGCTAGGGTTAAAGCGTGAAATTAATTTCTCATTCCTATAGTTTCTGGAAATCTTCTAGTCATATTTTCCTACACTGTTCAAGGAAACTACATGCCAATTTCACCTTTGAATAGCCAGTAATTCCCACTGTAAGTTGTCCATGAGGCGTACGGTGAGTAAAAGAGTAGTTTTAAATACTTATTTTCTTAAGAAATGTACAGTAAAATGTGCACCATAAATTCATATATTTAGATGGGTTTTATGTAGAGAGTATATAAATATATAGTAAAAATATAGATAGAGCTTTACGTAAAAGCTTGCGATGCGTTAATTATACATTTTTAAAATAAAGTTTTCAAAAAAATCTACTATTTCGCACAATTTGGCAAAAAAAATACAAATGAAAAATAAAATAATTTAAAGCTCATTTCGTTCAAATATATTATAAAAATTGAAGCCATCGTGGTACAGTAGATGGTGTCGTACTGTACTCGTGTTTGCTTGTGGGTTCGATTCTCAATCGAGTGAATATTTCAATTATTATCATTCTCTCTCTCAGAAAAAGCTAAACCAAAGCGCTTGCTCTAACACTCAACATGGAGTGCCTTGAAACTATGTTCTCTTTAACTACCCTGCAATGCGGGAGAAAACCGTGAAGCTGGAAAAAAATCTTAAAAATTGTGATTCTGAGCTGGTGCTGGTATCATTTAAAGAATAAAGCAGATATTATAACAAATTAGCGCCACCTAGAGTCATAAAAAAGCAGCCAAATGATAAAATAAACTTTTGCAATATAACATCGAGATATTTGAAGACATAACTCAGTGATTTTCAATGTTTTCACTTACCGGTCCCTTAGGCCTTGGAACCTAGAGGGCCTAGCAGTGGGGGGAGTTCTAGAACGTCTATTCCTGTAGGAAAAGATTAATAAAGATATTCAAATTTACTCCACACTAGTACTTTGCCTGCCTTTTGTCAAAATTCTACCAATTAAATTTCATTCCTTCTTAACCGATTTTAAGGAAGGAGGGGTTCTCAATTCGTTTGTTTTTTTTAATGTATGTTACCGCATACTTTACTGGGTGAAACAATATTGATGATTCGTCTTTTATATGATAGTTAGTGTGTGTGATGAGGTCCCATTTCAATTCAGTTAAGATCTGACAAGTAGTTTTTGAGTTATTCGTATTAATTTTACGTTTTAGTGTATTTAAATTGAAGTCGGTTTTCTTTTTTTGGTAAAATCTTAATTTTCACTCAATTTTATTCTACTTATTGTACAATATATCTCAGATTGAGTGTTATTTCAAACTTTCATATAGTCCTGTACGGTGTATTACTTTTTATTGTATCTATTATGAGAGAAGAGAAGGGGACACGTCCGTGGGGGAGATATTACGCAGTTTCATTGATTTAAAGTGATTTATGTCACATCCTTTGATTGTAACTATTTACGTTTATTGTAAAAAATGATATTTTTTTAAGTAAATTTTATAAAAATTCTTAGAAATGTTTCCAATAGTTAATATTCTCACAATTGAGCTCGCGCAGTTCAAATGTTGCTTGGTGAGTGTTATTATAAAAGTTTTAGGTTCGATTCCCTTGTAGAGATAAGGAGTATGTATAGATTTTAAGTAATCATTTATACATTATTTGTATTAGAAATATAAATTTAAATGTACAAGAAATATATATTTTCTTTCTTTTCCATTAATTAGGTTATTTAGGACAGGTGTATCACTTTTTAATTTCCTTTTAAAAAGCTGCCATACCTATAGGTTAGTTCTTGCTGAAATAATTAACTTTACATATATAATACATACTCAATACTAACCTGACTTCAAGTCCCTCAATTTCTTCTTGTTGCTCGCTGAGCGATAAATCTAAATCTAAGTAGGCACCATATTCACCGTCCTTGAAAACTTGGAAAGTGACGTCATCGAGCTGTAACATTCAATTTTTGTTAACATACTAGCCGTTACCCGCGGCCTCACTCGCGTAGCAACGACTAAAGCAGTCCATACTACATACTATAGTGTATACTGCGTATATGCGTTTTGAAGGCTTTGAAGCAGCTAAAGTTTCAATCATGTCTGCCAATTTTTTTATGTAAAAAGTAAGCTAAGTCCTTTTTAATACCTCTCAGAATATGTGTACAAAGTTTCATGATAATCGGTTGAGTAGTTTTGGCGTGAAAGCGTAACAAACAAACTTACATTCACATTTATAATAGTATAATAAAGATATATGTACAGCGCTATCTCGCGTTACATTGTTACACTATAGAATTAAAATGACACTTGAGCAAGTATTATAGCTAGTGGCGAAAGATGGCGCTGATTATCGTTTTGTTATTTAATATATTAAATTTATTAGTGGGGAACGCAGTGTCTTAACACTAGGTTCTCTAGTTCCCTCTGCCTACCCTGCTATGTGCAGGACACAGCTTGAAGCTAAAAAAACATTATATATGTGAATGTATGCAAAAATTAATGGTAGATCGAATTCATCCTGTTTTGATTGTGTTTTAACTATAGTAAAATAATAAAGTCAGCGTACTTGCCTGT
Organism: Philaethria dido; assembly: GCA_033558755.1. Classification (NCBI taxonomy): domain Eukaryota; kingdom Metazoa; phylum Arthropoda; class Insecta; order Lepidoptera; family Nymphalidae; genus Philaethria; species Philaethria dido. The sequence continues at coordinate 112,364 of JAKGSA010000014.1, read as the reverse complement.
TGGGAGTCCCAAAAGTAATAAAATTTTAAATTATATGAATAAACATATAAATAAATGTGAGTGCAGTTCACACATGATAGTATTATTTATTAGTTAATATATCTAAAAACCAAAACGGTTTTATTAATTTTTTCGCTATATATGTATATTATCTCACTCTTTCGCGTCCTGTAGATGTATGTGTTTATCTCTTTTTAGTTACGTTTCTTCGTTATATCGAACTCTAAATCACGTTTTGGTTACAATGTAATTCACATTCACAGGCAAATCATCGGAATCGTCTACCTCGGTCGAAGTTTAGGTTAGTTATCTTAGAATTTCTTTTGTTAAAAAATATTGCACCTTTTGCGTTATAGTGACCTATTTAAAAGATATATTTTTTTGGGAAACCTGAATATATATTTGTACATTTAAGTTTTTTGAAGAGAAATTATTTTTTAAAAAGTATATTCTTGTTTTAATCAAAGTCGATAAAGATCATTATCTTAAGTCGTTTTGTGGCAAAAGTCAAATCATGATTTTTTTGATTATATCCCTATAATTATATTATATTTACGTATACAATCATTTTTTTATTTTACATTTATTGTTACTTAAGTGTAGTGAAGTTTGGCCATGTCTTACAATTTTATTATTGAACTGGTGACCTGTGTCACGGGTTTCCTACCTATCCTAGACACCAGCAAAACCTTTTATTTATATAAAGCTTTGGCTATATATTATATACCTTCTTTAAATATAAAGTACTTTGGTTGTATTTGAAAATAAATATATTATTATTACAATTATTATTCTAAAGGTGCGATATTTGCTGCAAATGCAGTGTGCTCGCAGTGTTAGTCAGTCAGAGAGGGCTGCCCCAAAAACAAAATGAGTCAACATACTAAATTAGAATGAGCATAGGTGTAAACATCTAACGACATGTCGTGGCACTCCGCCAGCGCTGCATGGGAAAATGTACCCAACTTGTTGATTCACGGTTTTGTTTTTATTTGTCAAAATTTATATTTATTTTCTACTAATTCATATAATTTTGTATGAAAGTAATTTGATCGGTTTAATCATATATATTTCGGTATTTTAAAATACCGAAATATCGTGTATATTTCGGTTTTATTAATCCGGTTATAAATTGTTATATTTAGGATCCATTACCTTCTTGAGATAGGTTTTAGATCTTAAGTGTTGATTAATTCTTGATTTTTGTTTAAATAAAGTTTTTTGAACAGAGGTTTTTCTTTACTTTTGAAATGATTTTGTTTTGAATCTTTGAATGAACATAAAGATAATATCACTGACTCGGAAGGCAGTTTTGCTAAGAGGGGCCGGCAAGAAATTTTGCAGTTGATATTTTCAAAAATAAAATAATTATTATCATTTTTGATCGAATCATCGATGTGTAATATGTTCAATGCAACATATCCCTTTAATCTAGAAACTACTTAATTATTTATTGATATTTAAGATACTTTAAAATAACACATAATTGGTTTACGTGCACGTGTTAATAAATTGACGAGATAGCGTATGTGGGTTTCTAGAAAATGCAATTTTTAATGCACAGGTAGCGGTCGCCTCCGCTCTTCTGTAAATAGATTATAGATTTACCTATCCGATACTATTTTTAGTTATATGTAAAACGTTCTTCTATTTTAAACCAATGTGATATTTTTTTCAATACTTGTCTAATTCTTGTTCAATTATTTATCAATTCTTGGTAAATATGTTCATAATCATATACGCGATTAATCCCTTTAATATACCAGGAATAGGTTTAGAGGTAATTTATACGCGATAGAGGTAGGCGCGAGAGGTATAACAGCGAAATCTCTCTATAATCTATTAAAAGATCTCGGCCTATCTAGAACTATTATCAGTTCACTTCTAGCACGTATTTCGAAGACGGCTTTAGTAGGATCTTTTCTAATTTGGTTATTAGAGAGAGGAGAGCGGAAAGTGGAGGTGAATGTCGATGCGTATTTTAAAGGGGCCCCTTAAACCTACACGTTGGGTTGTAAGCCCCAGGCACTCTCCAAACTCCTCTCTCTGCAACGCGATGGGCACCCGCACGGTGAATCCATGGATTGCTAAGGAGTTTCTTCTCATTTAATATAAATTTGATAATTTTAAAATTGCTAAGTGTTATCAACATAGTGAGAATAGATTTATTTGCTTTAATTTAGACATCGTGTATAATTGTAGACAAAATATTTATTAGCCATATATGTATAATTAAATATCATTTACATTTTTAACCGAATGCAAAAAAGACGACATTGGATTTATTTTATTTGTGTTACCGCATAACTTTTTACTTGGTGAACCGATTTTGATGATTCTTTTTTATATGATAGCTAGTATTTCTGATGTGGTCCCATTTAAATTTAAATAAGATCTGACTGTTTTGGAGTTATTCGTAATAATGTTACTTTTAGTGCATTTTATTTGAAATCGTATTCTTTTTGTTTAAATCTTAATTTTGTACAAATTTATTTTATAGATACCAAGAAAAATATTTAATAGTTATTTAAATTTACATTTAGTGGTTGTTGTAACTGGAGATTTTTGTATTTTGAACGAGTTTTAAGGGACCATTATTAAAACTTAGACTGTTTATTGATTATTTGTAACATAATAGTTATAGCATTTTTATTCAGTTTAGGATGATCGCTATTTTTAACAAATCTGAGGTTTCTGATGATATCTATATAAACAAGCGTGCGACAATAAACGCGACAGGTTGTGGGTTCGATTCCCATTTCAGGAAATGAAAATATTAAATAATATTTTGTATTTTCATTTCCTCGTTCTGGTAACAAAGCAAAGCGTAACATTGAGTTTTGCACTCAGCACGCAATGTCTCAATTCGGCGGAAAGTGGATAACAGAAATGTTAAAAGACAAAGGAGTGTCTCAACACTAGGTTCTCTGGTTCCCTCCGCTTATCTGCTATGTTCGGAATACAGCCTGAAGCGAAAAAAATATAAGAAGTAAAAATAAATTAATTACTCCTAATTTTCGCCTTCAAAAGGTAAATAAAAACATTTTTGTGACAAGATATTTTAATTTTGTCTACTGTATTTATTTAATGAAGCCGAAATAGTTGTTTATATCAATTATCTTTTGTTTTGACGTTTATCTCGATAATAAGAATTTGTAATTAGCTTACTTCCAAAAAAAGAGATTATAAATTCGACTGTATATTTTTCTTAACTTCACGCTGTATCCCGCATGTAGCAGGGTAGGCAGAGGGAACCTGAGAACCTAGTGTTAAGACACTGCGTTCTCTTATAACAATTCCGTTCCCTGCTTTACGCCAATTTTGAGGCGTTGCGTGCTGAGTGGCGGAACTCAACGCCGCGCTTTGCCTTGTTACCATACCCAGTAGATGAAAACGTATATTTTTTGTAATATGTGGTATTACTTTTTACTGGGTGAAACAATTTGGATGATTCTTTTTTTATGTAATAGATAGTGATTCTGATGTGGTCCCATTTAAATTTATTTAAGACCTAATGAATAGTTTTTTTTTATTATTTCTAATAATTTTACTTTTTATTTGAAGTCTTTTTAGTCGTTTTCTTCTTTCTTTTTAAATCATAATTATTATTTGCATATGACGTATTTAAGTACATAATTATTTTAAATTATATTAAAAAAGTCTAAATAATTATTACTATTATAAAAAAAAATACTCTGATATCCAAACTAATATAGTTTGGATATCTATATCTCAAAAACATTGTAAATATAAACACATACAATAAAAGTAAAATTATCATAACACAAAAGTTCCATATGTATTAAATTAGTAACTTTCAAATATTTCAAAAATAATTTAAATCTCACCTATAATGCCTTAAAATATACCAAGAATTGAACTGAAAACCACCGTAAGTACCGTACTATTATAAATTTATAATATTTCTATATGAATAACCACTATCACTTTAAACTACTCAAATACTTGCACTTGAGTGCACTTTGAAGACTAATAATCTTGAAAATCCATATATTGAAAATATATGCATATGTTTATACTACATACTTAATATAATATATATATAAGTATATGTCTAGAACTATTATCAGTTCATTTCTAGCACGTGTTCGGAAGGCATTAGTAGGATCTTTTCAAAATTGGTTAGGTAGAGAGAGGAGCGCGGACAGTATAGGTGATAGTTAATGCTCATTAAAGGGGCCCCTTAAACGTACACTTGGATGAGTTCCCGGTACAGCTTCTATTATCAATATAGGGGCCCCTTAAACCTAGATTTAGGTCGTAAGTCGCAGGCACTCTCTAAACTCCTCTCTCTCTGTAACGCGATGAGCACCCACGGCATGGTGAGTCTATGGTGGGCTAAGGAGTTCTTTCTCGTTATATTATTACAAAATTATACTAAATCTTTATCATTTTTTTTATGAATAACGGATGGCAAACGAGTAGAAAGACCACCTGATGTAGTGATTACCTTCGGTCATGAATATCTACAACACCAGAGATGTTATAGATGCGTTGCCAACCTAGAGGATATGGATGGAAGGGGAGGACAATGTAGCAGTCCACTATCGGAACCACCACATTTTGGGGAAAGGATGGGTGGGAAAGGGGAAAACGTAGCTTAGATGCCATTGAACTGGAACACATCATAAGATGTTTGGCGGTTCGTCTTTGACATGATAGTGGTCGCGAGCCAGACGGAGGACGAACCTCGTACCACCAAACTACTGGGATACCCGCCTCTTACGGGACGCTACCCAGCGGCGGAGGGGAATTGTATTCTAACCCCGTCCCCTCACAGGGAAAATTTACGCGTTTATAAATTATAGTCTACATGTTATTCTGAAGTCGACACATCAACATATTCACGCGTGTCGATTGTTCTTTGTTTACGAGGTAATATGAAAAACTGTAAATACACTCATTAGCGTCATGCTAATATGAAAGTACTTTGAATACGTCAACACCGAGTTGATGTCATTTATCTATATATAAATATATTAGTTGTATCCCGTGTTTGTTTGCTTTAATAATAAAACCTCCATCCCATCCCATTTTTTTCCCGTTTTCTGAGGAATATCAAGAAATAATCTCTTAGTGCTCCCCCACACTCCACAAGGAGCCTACATGCTTTTCAGCTTTCTATGTGCAATAGTTTTGCCTGTATGTTTTTTGTCAGTTATTTAGTAACACAAACGTTTTATATATACACATACATACATATGGTATACAGAAAAAATTGAGCAAAATGCGTAGAAATTAGATTTTTTTTTCTCTTTTTTGTGAAATTGTTTGTCTGGGAGTACCACCATATATGTATGTAGTTACAGGCAGTATAACTCTGGGCCCAAGTGTCAATGTCAATGGTTAGTAAATGAAAATAGTATGACAATAATTATAATCCACGTAAGGTAACGTTAATTGCAAGCATTTTTTAATGTATGTTTTATTTGTATTTTTTTATATTATTTAAATACTTTTTTACTTGAAAATCATTCTTTTTTATTTTGTCATTTACTAACTCCATAAATAAAGTAATACTAATGTCTATTAATATTTACGCAAGTCGATTTATCAACCTATTCACGTCTATTCACGTATATATAGAATTTTCTAGACGTTCCGATCTGCCTGATGACGTCATATTAATGATGTCATAATATGTCTTCATAAGTATTATATTGTATGTATAAATATTTATCTATTACTACTTTATACTTACAGTCACTGTTAAGCACGCAGGTAGCGGATTCAATTCTCGTCGAGGCAAATATTCAGGTCGATTTAGACAAAAATTTAAAATATTGTTGATAATGGTTTTTTTACAGTTTTCAGCTTGTTAAGCTAAGAAGCGTAAAGTATGGCAGTGGGAATCGAACCCACAAACATAACTTTTACAGTAAGAATCGCCACTGAGCCTTGATAGCCTAAATACAGTATAAAAGTCAATATAATATACTTGAGGCCATCGTGACGCAGTGGGACAGCATCTGACTGTAAATGCGATTGGTTGTGGGTTCGATACCCGCTCATGGCAATGATTATATTTAAATTACTTTCATTTCTCCCCTCTGGTAAACATAGCGCGGCGTTGAGATCCGCCACTTAACACGCAATGTTTCAAATTCGGACGGAGAGCGAACGGAGTGTCTTGACACTAGGTTCACTCCGACAACCTGCTATGCGGGATAAAACTTAAAAATGCTTACAATATACTAATAAAATAAAAATACATTTTTTGTATAATTATCGGCCATAGTTCTTTAGCAAAGTTAAAAATATATCAATTACTATATATTTACGTACATGTATACAAATTTGGTTAAGTAGAGAGAGGAGCTTGGACAGTAGTGGGCAAATGTTTATGCACATTAAAGGGGCCCCTTAAACCAACACTTGGGTGAGTCCAAAGTACTGTTCCAATTATGAATATTAAAGGGGCCCCCTAAACCAACACTTGGGTGAATCCCAGGTACTGTTCCTATTAAGAATATTTTAGAGGCCGTTTAGGCCTACCCTTGGGCCGTAAATTCCAGGCACTCTCTAAACTCCTCTCTCTGCAACGCGACGGGCAATCGCACGGTTAATCCATGCAATGCTATGTTTTTTTCCAATTTCTGCATCTCACATACATTTGAAAAAAAATGACGTGCGTCTTACACCTGACATTACGCAGAATGTATAGAGGTGAACACGCAAGTCAAGTTCATTATAATAATTATAAGAAATAATAATGTATCCGATATGCAGATTTACCTAAGTTTGGAATTATGACCGATTTTACAATTTTTTTAAATAATTAATAATATAATCAGTTATATTTGGTGGAAGCTATCGTTAGGTTTATGGTTAGAAATCTCCGTATTCGTAGTTAGGTTACGTGGTTTGCACGGTGTTAAGTACCGCTATACAAAATGCAAATATAAACGCTAAAAGAGTGCAAAGTAATAATTAATATCATATAACCGAACATATTATATCACTATATGCTAAATAGTATTTTCTAAAACTACAACAGTGGTAGCGGGATCAAATCCGCATAAAAACTGTTCTCCATACAGTTCGAGACGAGAACCAGTAAAGTTTGTAGTGTGAGCAATTTTTATAATTGTCTTACATTAATTTGATGTAGTAAAAAACGATGTAACGGTGAGTCGGGTTTGCTTAACAGGTACTTCATGTATGATAGTATAGTACAGTGGTTCCCAAATTACTTGTTTTGGTCATTTTGAAAAGATTACCGTCATAGTTTAAAAAAAAAAAACATATAGGGAAAAGAAAAAAAATTATGTGTGACTGTGAACTACATATGTTAGAAAGGAAACTACGTAATTTAGAAATGACTGACTGTTTGACTATCTATTTGACTGACTGGCTATCTATTTATTTACTTTATATTAAATTTATATTTATTTTTTGTTATGAGTTATAGCAAATACTACATAAAAGTTATAGTATCTCACTCTTTCTCACAAACGTACGTTTATCTTTTTTTAGTGTCGCGTTTTCGTTACATTGAATTACAAAACAGCGATTTGCAAAAATTCCACTTCAAAAATAAAATATTCCACAAGAACAACAGAAACCTTAATAAGAGAATAACAACAAAATAATAATAAAAATAATAACATTTAATATAAAAAAACGAATTTCTTAAATTTCGCGTCTCTTTCGCGGCACAATAGTTGAGAACCACTGACCTATTATACTATACTATTCTACATATGTCTTTTGTCTCGTCTCGAGTCAACTTAAACTGGTTGGCATTGTGTGCATTTTGCTTGACGTTTAGTATTATTACACTGAGGTCATAATTAACCGTCTCAAAGAAACTTGTTAAGTTCAGTCTGTTTTTAAAAGCATATGTTCTAGATTGGTTCTTGTTTGTAAATAAGTAATTATAATATGTATATTTAGTTTTGAAATTTCTCTCAAAAATCGATTAATTATCTCACATAATTGGATAGTAAGAGAACATAGTGTTTAGACACTACGTTCACTACGTTTCACCCGAATTCGAGATATAACGTATTGAGTGGCGGAACTCAACACCGCGTTTGCAGTTAAACGCTGTTCCACTGTGCTACGTGAGTCTTAATATATATTTATTAGGGGATTTATTTTAAAGTTAATCCTTACGTATCTAAATGAAGGAGATGAGAAAGATCGTAAAGATAAAAAAAGAAAAATATATCTTTTTGTCTGTTTGTTCGTTAGTAGGTAATTATCATATTTGTAAAAGTATCATTTATTTAAATATAGTGTAATTTGATATCAGTAGATACATTGTTTATGATACTTTGTCAAACCAGATCGTTTTATAAATATTATCAATATTGAATTATAGAATAGAATAATTAAATTTAAATTATTTACATTGCTTTGCTCTGGTAAGCGCGGCGTTAAGTTCCGTCACTTAACACGCAATGTCTCGATTTCAAGTGGAAAATGGAGAAAGAAGTGTCTTAACACTAGGTACTCACCTGATATTTTATGTTAAAAAAAGCGACAATAACATTTTGGTCTCAATAAAAGTTTACTGTTTACTTCCAAATTAAAATGTAATTATTTATTTTTCTTTCTTTTGTTTTGGAATCTCAGCCCTTAAAATAGGGGAATCATTGATGTCTTTCTAATTATATATATATATATATATATATATAATTAGAAA
>JAKGSA010000014.1:74096-103290 GCA_033558755.1 Philaethria dido | reverse complement strand
TACAAACAGACTTGTCATAACAAGTATCTTTGCTACGGCTAATCGTTCTGGTATGATCTAATATTTTCTTTATAAAAAAATAAATATTATATTATTGCTTGAAAAATATAAAAAGTTAAGCTATCAATTATATCAACTCAATAGATTTTATAAGAGGATTTATGTTATTAGACAGTCGTCGTAGACGTCGCAGTGGCCTAACCCCATTATTTAGTATTTATTACTTTAAATACATAGGACATAGGCATATTTTATTAAAAAAATATTATTTTGGTTATTTTTATGATATATAAATTATAAGATATAGTGTCACTGGGTTTCTTTGCTCAGTGAACAATTTCTCCATTAAATTTCAACAGAGAATAGAGTGTTCAGTCACTATGTCTTTCTTCGGGTTTAGGTCACAAACGCTCATATACTTATCGCTTCATATACATAAATGAAGCGTAATAAGCATAATTTAGAACTTGCAAGTATATTTACATAATAAAATACTTCAAGTTCTATATGGAGCGTTGGCCGTTAGAATTCGCAGATTCACAGGCCTGGCTTATCTACGACGATTCATTGTGAAAATATTTAGACCATACCTACCTCTTTACTAAAAATGTTTGAAGGTTAATACTGCGTTTCTAGTTAATTGGGTATAAGTTGGGTTTTTATTAAAATCAATTTAAATATAATATTTTAATAGTTGGCAACGGAGTGTCTTAACACTAGATTCTCAGAAACTCTCTGCCTACTCTCTGCCCTGCTGTATGCGGGATACAGTGTGAAGCTAAGAGGGGAACGGAACTCTTAGAACTCGAATTTCCTCTGTATGTACGACACAGCGTGAAGTTAAATTAAATGAATTAAAAAAAAATAATTACTACCGGATTTTTCTTATTTATTATGCTTATTAATTAATTTACACTGAAATATTATTTCCCTATTCTCTATATAATTAATTCTTTCTTAATTGCTTGCATCTTTGCATACATTTGCTTTACGAATATGTCTTTAATTCTTGTATTATTATTTTTTTTGTGTGCAATAAAGAATACTCTATTCTATTCTATAATAAAGATATTATTGACTTTTAAACCGCCATTATATAAAATGTTATTTCTGATTTCGCAATCATCGACATGAAAGCCAAAATGCATAACAGCAAAAAAATTAACAACTATTATCTGAAAGCAGCAAAATTTATTTTCTCACGTTAATATTATTCAGTGAATTATAATTGAATTAATATTTTACTTATAATTTGTTTACAAATGTAATTTTGGTTTGTTGAGGTTGCAAATATGAAATAACAGTAGGTAGGCTATTTTTGAACATATATCGAAGCGTTATAATTAAAGAACTGAACTGAACTTAAAATAGGTACTATTAAATTAGTCATAATTTGTATACCAAAGAAAATCCTTTTTACGATAGAGTTTGTCTGTATTTATAAATATTTTTTTAGCTTCACATTGTATCCCGCATATAGCAGGGTAGGCAGGTAGGGAACCTGAGGATCTAGTGTTAAGACACTCCGTTTTACCATGAGTGGCGGAACATAATGCCGCGCTTTGCTTTGTTACCAAACCCACGAAATGAAAATACTAAATTTTTACATTTCCTGGAGTGAAATCGAACCCACAACCTGTCGCGATAAATAATAATAATAGTTTTATAAATAAAAATATCTAGATTTACTAATTATGAATGGTAAAATAGATATATTTGCATATATATTTATTTTGAAATATTATTTTTGGACTTATACCCAGTTTTGCTAGGAACACAGATTATGTTTATTGATTCTATTCGTACGTAGGCAATGGCTTACGAACTTAAATTAAATTTATTTATTTACTTAATTAAATGGAATCTTTACAAGTTATTAACTTCAAAGAAAGTAGGAGGTTATCATTTCGACTGTATGAGTATTTTAACCGATTCTTAAAAAAGGGAAATGTTATTAATTCGACTGTATTTTTATGTGTGTTTGATTTTTGATTGGGTGAACAAATTTTGATGATTCTTTTTTATATGATAGCTATTAGCTAGGTTTTGGTGTATTTCCATTTAAACTTGCTTATATTCGTAATAATTGTGCATTTTCTTTGAATAATAAAACATAAAGAAGAAACATAATAATTAGTTCATCTAGTAAGGTAACATACATAAAAATAAACAATCAAATTATGAACTTCTTTATTCCAAGTCGGTTATTTAGTAGAGATTCATATAATGCAGATATCACCTCTCACCTGCGCGTGGGCAGATATGTGGAACAGATAATTTTAGCAAATACCGGTGAGTAAGCTGCATTACTAACACTATGCGATGTAATAGTTCGTAAGTCATTACATACGACGCGTGAATATATTGGTAACTCGACTTGCATATACATACACATATATCATAATATTACTAGAAAAGATGAATGATAACTAAACATAAATTTCAAGCTTTAGTAAATCAAAGGTTTTGAAATAAAAAATAAATAAATAACGTTAAAATTTATAGACGAAAATTTGATTTAATGGTGAAAGGTATGTATTGTCGAATTGTCAACTTAAACACGCATACGACTATATCTAATATATTTTAAGTGGATGTTACACACTTATAATAAGATATTTATTATAAGTATGATATATATGGAAAACAGTTTTACAATATTAAACACTTATCTATACTATGTAACTAATACTATGACAATACATCTTAACAATTTAATTATTACAATTATATTAATAATTATATTTAATTTAAATTTTTTAATCAACTTACTCTGTGTGGAGCGTTCAATAAATGCAGCACAGCACCGATTTGGTAGGAAAGTGGTATCCTAGTGTTGAATGTATGGTATAATGGACGAGACGGTTCACGCACATTATAATCAACAAAAGGATCCACGTCCTTAACAAACTGAACACGGCACACTAAAGCGTCTGTAGCTAATTCTCGCATTGTCATAGTTAATGAATCTGTCTTACCTAAATTAGATAATGCTATATTCACTAAAACACACATTTGGTCACATTTTCGTTGCACTGTAAAAGAAAATATAGATGACAGTTGATTGTTGATAATGACAGGTGACGTTCAAAAGCGCGGGTGATTTGAAGCCGATTTTTTTTTTTTGTAAATGATTGTTGTAAACAGCCAACGCGTCCGTCGGCTGTACCGCGGTAAACGTGTCTGGTCGGTGTGAATAGGTTTTGAGGAATATTTTACTTATATATATATATATATATATATATATATATATATATATATATATATATATATATATATATATATATATATATATAAATGTATATAAGTAATGTAAACATTTGTGTCGTAATGTTGTTGATTTTTTTTTTTATTTTTGTTAGTTTTTGATATAATATAGTAATGGTAATTAAGTAATGGTAATTAAGTTTCTATTACCTTATATATTTAAGAACTGTAAAATATATATATAAAATATATTTATTATAGACTTAGTTATTTTGAGATTACAATATTTATGTAGTACAAGTTCCGATTCATTTGTTTTTATTCAGGGAATTCTTATTCTTAAGACGCATCTTATTACATTGTAGAGATAATTTGTATGACGTGTATATAAAGCGTATACGGTATTTAAAATATGGATATTTTTCATAGTTCCAGCAATCTTAAACAATTGTCATAGGAATAATACATTTTTCACAAATAGAAATAAATATAAGTTATAATTATATATTTTTTTAGAAAAAACGTATGTATTTTAACATATACAGTTTGTTTATTTGACAATATTAAAAAAAAAATCAAGTTATAGATAAAACACGAGTTTTATATTATTTCTATAAGCCGCAGTTGCATCGAGAGGTATCAGCAAGTAGTCTCAGACGATCCGGTTTCTTGACCCACAACCGTCTCGCTCGCACCATTTCAGAACGACTTATAGAAAAAAAAAACTAAAACTCCATGCTCTGTCTATTGTATTTACTATCTTTATCGCTTCGGACAATATAAAGTTTGATTTTATTAACTTTGTTACTATCACCTGTTGAGCTTTTATGTTGGTTTGGCTGAATGTGTTTTATCCTTTACCAAATATTTTTTTTTGGTATTAGGTCAATGAACTTTATTTGTCATATTATTGTGGTAGGAAAAACTGTATTTTAATGTATTATTTAAGTTATTGTTAATCTTTTTTTTGTCTTTTAAACTAAGAGGTCATTTAGAGTTCAATTATAATTAAATCTATGAAAATATATTTATTTGGTATACTATGGGGTAATGCAGCCGCTATTAATTCGATCTTTGTCCTGCAGAAGCGAGCTTTTCGTGCAATCTATAACTTAGGCCCTAAAGATTCCTTAAGACAAAAATTTAAGGAAATTAATATTTTAACAGTTGCCTCTCAGTACATCTTTGAAAATGTACTGTATGTTAAGAAGAATATTAGTAATTTTAACAAAGTTGGCGATGCACATAATATAAATACAAGAAATAGGCTTAAACTTGCGACGCCTGTAACTCGATTGTATCGAGTCCGCAATTCTTTTATGGGACAATGTGTATACTTTTACAATAGGATCCCAGAAAACGTCCGAGAATTTTCCATTTTGCAATTTAAAAAAATTGTAAAAAGACGTTTGTGTGTTAAAGGTTATTACCTAATTTGTGATTTTATAAATGATAACACACCTTGGGAATGAAGTGCTCGCTCCAGTCTGTTTCAAAGGTATCATTGTCATTAATAAAGAATTGTAAACCATTATCAAAGAAAAAAAAAAAAAAGGAAAAGTCCCGCTGAGTTTCTTGCGCCGGTCTGGTCTGAGGCATTAAATTTAGTGAACCGGTGGTAAATTATTTGACGTTCAAAAAATGAAGCTTGTAACTACTTATTTTGAATAAAATTATTTGACTTTGACTTTGACTTTGACTTTGACTTTGACTTTGTCTATGTTTAATGGCAATTAAGTCTAATAGGCGAATTTGAGAGCAGCTGGAGTATTAGTACGAGGGAGTAGTCTATTTTTTACTAATTGTTATATTTTATATTATGAAAGAAATAAAGAATAAAGCAATCGTTGAGGCCGTCGTGGCGCAGTGGTACAATATCTGACTGTAAACGCAATTGGTTGTGCATTCAATTCCACTCGCGGTCATGATTATAATTAAATTATTTTAATACAAAGACCAAGCACAGCGTTGAGTTCCGCCATTCAGCACGCAAAGCCTCAATTTGGCGGAAAGTGGGGAACGGAATTGTTGAAAGACATCAGAGATCTGAAAAGTGGTTTTTGAGTTATTCGTATTAATTTTTGTGCATTTTATTTTAAATCGCTTTTCATAATTGTTAAAAACTAAATCATTTGTTTATTTATTTGCCAAAACAGGGCCAGCCCTACAAATGAATTAAGCTATTACAGCAGATGATTTCATACCCACTACGTACAGTGTGGGTTCTTTGTAACGATATAAATTGTCATCTTACTAAATTGATACTGAATGTGTGACCTTGTGCACGTTGAAGTGATAATAGACGTACTGTGGCCGAGGCTTATAACATGCGTGGGAGGATGATTTTTTGATTAAATTTAATTCGCATTTGTATTCTCAGGTTCAACTTCCCACTTCAGAAAATGTAAAGTTTAGTATTTTCATTTTCTGGGTATGATAACAAGGCAAAGCGCGGCGTTGAGTTCCACCACTGAGCACGCAATGCCTCAATTCGGCGGAAAGTTACGATACATATACAACTATGATGAGCCTCCCGGGTGAGCGTCAACAGAATTAATTCCACACATTGATATCATTATAGTATTCTTGGACAGAATAATATACTTTTTTCAACAATATGTTCTTAATCTTAAGTTTAAATTGTTGAAGTGGCAGGTCTGTAATTATTTCTGGAATTTTATTATACATGCATGACTTGTGACAAAAAATATTAATTAACATTTTTACATTTCCTGGAGTAGGGATCGTACCCACAACCTGTTGCGTTAACAGTCACACGCTGCACCACTGGGTCACGATGATCTTCATTTTATTTTTTTAAATGATATATTACATTGTAAGTATAAACAGGTCGGAGTCGGTGTTAAGTTTATTTTAAAAGTAGTCAAGTACGTTGCCTGTAGTAATAATAATTGTTTTTCACTATATCAATAATAATAAAGATGTTTATATTATTCTTGTTTCTAGGCCTTCTAGGCCTTCTTGGCGCAGTGAGAGTGTAAGCGTGATGGTACTAGGTTCGATACCACTCGGGGCATATTTTAATTAACATTTATTAACAAGTATGTAGAGAGTCTAATGTCATGTCAAGCCTCTGCTCCGTAGTATTTCACTTTTGGTAGACTCAGTCTACCTGTGACCAAGGGCTACAGTAAAGTGCTCGAAACGTCAGGTTTCCAAAAATGTATTTCCGAATACTAAAATATACGCGATTAATCCGGTTATAATAGTTTCAATTAATATGTGTAATAATCGCGAAAAGCAAAGAACTCATTATATTACATATATTGTTAAGTACTAGATGATGATACATTTTAATTAAAATAATCCATAAAAATATATTAAATTAATAAAATAAATGTAATACGCATTACCATGGTTTGAGCGTTGCTAGGCAACGCGTTGTTAACACGTCAACTAGTACTGATTTTTTTTAGATTCACGCTAGATCCTGCACTTAGCAAGATAGGCAGAGAACCAGGGAACCTAGTGTTAAGACACTCAATTCTCTTTAGATTTCTGATCCGCCGAAATTGAGGCATTATGTGCTGAGTGGATGAACTCAACGCCGCGGTTTGTCTTATTACTAGAGCATTGAAATGAAAATACTAAGTATTAATTATTATAAAAATTTAATATTTTCATTTCCTGGAGTGGGAATCGAACCCACAACCTGTCGTTTGCAGTCGCATGCTTGTCCCTCTGCGCCAAGACAGGCCTAATGAAGTAGGGTAATATTAAGAGGAGTCGCGTGTATCTCCTATGTCGGTAGGGACGCATTCCCGCGCCGGTCGACGCCCTGAGCGACCTCTTTCCACGATTCATCACGCCTCTATTAGAAGATGGACTTGGGACACTTTTGATGCTATTTCGTTACGTTATACTCGTACACTTGTCCGGACGTTATGGATGCGATGAATTTTTAGAATTTGTGGCATTTTAGTATGTTTTAAATAGATTGTTATTTTATTTTATTTTAATGTGAAAAGCTTTAGAATACTATAAATATAAATATATTGAATAAATAATATTTTCTTTTTCTTATTTATAGATAAAAAAACTGAGTAATGAATATTTGTAAAATTTGGGCAACAATAAATTGTAGATACTTTTTTTGTAGTTCACAACTTTATTAAACTAAATTTTATATTTAAATTATTCCGACAAAGTAAATTTAAGCAATTTTGTCCATTCTAATATTATTAATACGAAAGTAAAGATGAAGAAACTACTGAACCGATCTATATCAAGCTTTACAGAATATCACATACTCGTACATTATATTTATAAAGATTTCGCGTATTATGGTTATAATACAATAATATGTATCTAGAATTCTTATCTATCTATCTATATACATAAAAGACTTTTGCATTACTGAGTGACATCCCGCCTTACGTACAAGCGAAACTACTGGCCATAGAAAAAAAATTGCCATGTAGGCTCCGTGGGTAGTGTAGGGAAGCACTAAAGAGCATTACTCGAAATTCCTTCAAAAATGGGATTTTAGGTTTTACAGTCCACTCAAACGAAGTCACAGGATACAGCCCAGCATGTAATAAAGTTCCATACTCCTTTGATTACAAACGTATCGACTGTAAAGAGCATTGAAAGGCTCTGCTTCATATCTGTCAGATGAGAAGTGAAACAATACCATTTTCAGTAGCTTCCTAGATTAGGTATGTCGCTTAAGCGAAAATTTGACTACGAACGTGAAATTCAATAGGATATAATATTAAATTTAAAAATCGTACTAGAAGTACTTTTTGTACGAGGAATTTTTAAATGGAGTGCACGGTGTTAGGTTTCTCTATATACATGCAGTGATAATAATGATTGATTTTATGTGAAATTTGAATTTACATTTTTTTTAGCTTCATGCTGTATCCCGCACATAGCAGAGTACGTAGAGGAAATCTAAGAACCTAGTGTTTAGACACTCCGTTCTCCTTGAACAATTCCGTTCTACGCTTTCCACCGGGTTAAGGCATTGCGTGTTTAGTGGCGGAACTCAACAGCGCGTTTTGCCTTGTTACCTTTTGTTAAGTTCACGGCGTTTGGTTCCGCCAAATATACGCCATAATGAGAATGATAGATAAAGGCGCAATGAAATAAAAAAATATCGTTTTTTATAGTCAAAAGCCGTCCCACTACGCGACGGTGACTCTTTATATTATTTCTGTAATAATTTTCTGTCGACTATAAAATTTAAGAAGTATTTACAAATGAGTCGTCTGAGTTTTCACAAAGTGAGTCCATTTAAAGCAAAGATATTTTAGCTTTCAGCCAAAGTATAAACCAATTTCAAAAAGGAGGAGGTTCTCAATTTTATTGTATTTTTATGGGTAGACCAAATTTGATGATTCTTTATTTATATGATAGCTATCGCTCTAGACATGATCTCGTTTAAATTTAGTTAAGATCTGATAATTACTTTTTGGGATATTCGTAATAACTTTAATGTTTTGTGCATTTTATCGTAAGTCGATATTTTTGTTAAAATTCATACCCAAAGTTAACCTAAGATTAAGCTACAGTAAGTAGTTCTCTAAACTGCAAGGCGCCTTCTACTGATTATTGGATGAGCCGCAGTAAGCCGCGGATTTAGCCTAATCGACGGTTTAACGCTGTCCTGAATAGCTTGCTCGATATTGTAATTCTATTATTACTTGTGAGCACATCGTGGTGTAAAACGTTTGACTGTTAACGCGGTGGTTGTGGGTTTGGTTCCCACTCAAGGGAATTAAATTATTTTAATTTTTTGCGCTCTGGTAAAAGAAAAGGTGGTGTTAAGTTCTACCAGTCAACAGGTAATGACTCAAATTCGTGCGGGAAATGAAGAACGTAGTGTTTTGGCTCTACGTTTTTCGCATACGTTGTTATACGGGCTGTAGCTTGAAGATAAATCTAAATTCATACTTATAGAAATGGTATTTAAGAATTAGGATAACTTGGCCTTAGCAATGGGACGAAAGCTACTTTGTTATATATGTTATTTTTCAGTATAACACCTTTTCTCTCATAGTAGGCTGGGTAGTCAGAGAGAATCTAGGTTCAATACATTCTATTCTAGGGAAATATATATATTTTAATACATGAAAAATGGAGAAGGAAGTGTCTTAACACTAGGTTCTCTCCTACCCCGCTATGATATATATAACATTCACTTATTGACTCTAGATACGAGCGTTGGAAGCTATTGTGACGCAGTAGGACATTGTCTGACTGTAAGCGCTATTGATTGCGGGTTCGATTCCCACTCGGGCCAAAACTATATAATGGTGATCAGTATGATAACACGCCAGTTCTCTTTGACTATCCTGCTTTACTGAATAAAAAGTGAAGCTTCAAAAATAGCGACCATTTGCGGGTAGTTCGTGAGAAAGGATATAACTTTAAAGTATATAATTTTCCTCACACTATTGCGGCTAGTAATAAAATATACGTATGAAAGTTTGAAAGAAGACGGCGGTAGTAATTTAGAAAAAATCTAGATCGCCTGTTAGTGGCGCGGGGACTTTCTACTCTTGGAAAACCGAGGCGCCATATTTATAAATTGGCTACCTAAGAATATGTTGTCCGCTTGTGATATGTATCTTATGGTTTTGGTGTCCATCCACCAGTGCATCGTGAACAAGGTAAAGCGCGGCGTTGAGTTCGGCCACTCACGCAATGCCTCAATCCGGCGTAAAGTGGGGAACGGAATTGTTGAAAGAGAATAGAGTGTCTTAACATTAGGTTATCAGGCTAAAAAAATCTAATGTCTACTTTTGATATTTGATGGATAGGCGATTTTAAGTGTATGTAAATTGGGCCATCGTGGGATAGCGTCTGACTATAAATGCGATTGGTTGTAGGACTGATTCCCGCTCGAGGGATTACATTAATGTTACCTTAAGGTTATTTTTATTTCTCCGCTATGGTAAGATAGAGCGCGGTGTTATGTTCCGTCACTTAGTACGTGATATCTTACGATTTGGGCAGGAAGCGGTGAACGGAGTGTCCCGACGCTAGGTTCACTCTGATTACCCTGCTATGTTAAGTTTAAAATCGAAAACATTTCCCTCCACGGGATTTGAACTCATAATTACCATCATGTGTTTAATATCCCACAATATTATTAATATAAGTTTCAATTTACTAAAACACAGCAGACTATCCTCTAAAATTGACTAAATTTCATAATAATCATGTGCGAAATTCGTTTAATCATACAAGAGTTCCCGTTGACGCGTTAACAACGCGTTGTCTATTAATATGTATGTCACTTTACATAAGAACGCATGTCAAACACATGGTAGTGTGTGTAACATTTATTTTATTAATTTAATATATTTTTTATGCATTATTTTAAAAATATATTATCAGTGCGCATTCCTTTGCTATAGAAACTATAAGTGTACCAAGTTTCATTCTCCTCCGTCCACTTAATTTTGGTAAGAAGGGATCCAAAGATTTTCTTTCACGTATTAATATACGTACGAGTTAGGCTTTATTCATAGCAGTAGCATAGGTAGTCAAAGAGAACCTAGTGTTCAGACACTCCGTCCGACTTTTTCTAAAATTATAAATTTGAAGGCTCACATTCAAACGCCTGTCGTGTGTAGAGGTACAAGCGTGCGACTGTAAACGCGACAGTTTGTGGGTTCGATTTCCACTCCAAGAAATGGAACTTTTCATTTCCTGTGTTTGGTAACAAGGCAAAGCGCGGCGTTGAGTTCCGCCACTCAGCACGAAATGCCTCAATTCGGCGGAAAGTGGGGAACGCAGTGTCTTAACACTAGGTTCCCCCTGCCTACCCTGCAATGTGCGGGATACAGTCTGAAGCTATATATGTATGTACATTCATTTCAACTCACTCTAATATTCACCTACCATATTAAAGTCTTGGGTCACTGACTGACAAGAAACTGACAGAAAATGCCAAAACCAAAACTACTGGATATAGAAAGGTGAAATTTGGCATGGAGACTCCTTGGGGAGTGTGGAGTACTAAGAGAGGATTTCACGAAATTCTTCTTAAAACTGGACCCCACGATATTTTAGGCTTTTATAGTTAGGCAAGTAATATTGCAGGTTACAACTAGTGTAATAAAAGTCAATCAGGAAGTCAAAGCACAGCTATAACGGCTCACGACAGTCAAGTCGTGTGTCGCTCGAACCTGTGACCTGCGGCGCGGCCCCCGACCCCCGCGCACGACCGATACTCATGCGGGTTTGTATGGAAATGTTATATTATTATTGTTATTATTAGCTTCACGCTGTATCCCACATGTAGCAGAGTAAGCAGAGGGAACCTGAGAACCTAGTGTTAAGACACTCCGATCTCTTTTAACAATTTCGTTCCCCACTTTTCGCTGGATTGAGGCATTGCGTGCTGAGTGGTGGAATTTAACGTCGCGCTTTGCCTTGTTTCCAAACCCAGGAATTGAAAATACTAGATATAATTTAAAATTTTCATTTCCTGTAGTCAGAATTGAACCCACAACCTGTCACATTTACAGTGGCACAGTTGTGCCTCTGCGCCACGACAGACGTTATTATTTTTTATATTATTATATTTTTAAGCCTTAATTCGGAATGTGGGGAACGGAAATCTTTAAAGAATGGTGTGTTTTAACAGTAGGTTCTCAGGTTCCCTCTGCCTACCCTGCTATATGCGGGATACAGCGTGAAGCTGCTTACCATTTAAGTTAACTAACAACATCATTTGTAGCAATTTACTTCGTCCATTAAAATGTTTTTTAATAATTATTTTAAAGCATAATTTTAATTATTTATTACTACATTTTCAATTATGCTACGAAATTACAAATTAAATATTATGATGAGTTGAAAATTGAGAACACATTAAAAGTAAATTCATATATAATATAATATTGCAAGCAACAACGAATAAATAACATGAAATTGAACATAATGATAATTAAACTTAAAAGTTAAAGATAACAAGGCATAGCGCGGCGTTAAGTTACGACAGCACGCAATGCTTCAATTCGGAGGAAAGTGAGGGAGTGTCTTAACATTAGGTTCTCAGGTTCCCTCTGCCTACCCCGCTTTTTGCGGGATACAGCGTGAAGCTATTCAAAGTTAACAATTAACTATGGAACCAAAGTATTATAACATACACCTTAGTAGATTTTTGTATGACCTCGTGAAATTAAAAAAATATGTAAGTTGATATTTTAATTTTTGTACAAAAATAACCTGATGGTAAATACAATAACAATCTTTTTTTATTCGATACTGAACTTTAGTAAGATGGAATTATAAAATCGAATTTAAAAACAACTCGAGTCTTGATTCATTCGATATTTCCAAATATCAATTTAATTATTTAAGTACAGGAAAGCACAGTCGTTAATTTATGGAGCGGACAAAAGAGCTGCAGATTCATTATTATAATATTTTTGTTGTAATATTAATAAATTTTAATCAAAATCCATATAAAGAATGATTATATTTAAATTATTTTATTTTCTCTCCTTTGATAATATAAAAAGCGGCGTTGAGTTCCGCCACTCAACCCGAAATACTATCATCGTAATAAATCATAGTAAAAAGGGATTTAAAGTTTTTCGTTCACATCTATATATGTAAAAATTAGTGTTTGTCTGTATGTCATAGATGAACTCCAAAACTATTACCGTATTTAAATATTACATTATTATGAAAATTGGTATACGTCTCTTTAATATTATTTTTCTTAAATTTATTTTAATTGTTGGCGTAGCAACGCGCGACGGGTTCAGCTAGCAAAATACATGTATATATACCATATACACTTAATAAAATAGAATGAAACAATTTTTTTACAAACAAACATTGTTCAAATTTAAAAAAAATATCTTTGATATTTTTAATAAATATACGGCTTTATATAAGGCTTTCAGATAAAGTGGATGAAATACTCAAATGGTAAATTGAATATAAAAACTTTTTAGAATATTTAAATCCTGTTTACAGTAGAGTACATACGAGTACAACGGGTAAGTAAATAATACTGTTTTGTTATTACCCGGCATCAAAAATAGAGGTTCTCATTTGGACTGTGTATTTTATATGTGTTGCCGCATATATTTTTACTGGTTGAGCTAATTTTGATGACTCTTTTTGTTATTTGATAGCTAGTACTTCTGATGTTATCTCGTTTAAATTTAGCTAAGATCTGTCAAGTAGTTTTTGAGTTATTCATAGTTTTATTTTTTGGATATTTTACTTGAAATCAGCACTATCTATCAAATAAAATAAAAAATTATCAAAATTACACACACATAGATACATAGCTTCACGCTGTATCCTGCATATAGCAGGGTAGGCAGAGGGAACCTAGTGATAAGACACTCCGTTTCCTACTTTTCGCCGAATTGAGGCATTGCGTGCTGCGCAGCAGACTTCAACGTGTGCTATGCTTTGTTACGAAACCCAGGAAATGAAAATACTAAGCTTTACATTTCCTGGAGTGGGAATCGAACCCACAACCTGTCGCGTTTACAGTCGGACGCTTGTGCCTCTGCGCCACGACAGGCGTTGCATTATCAAAATTGGTAAAATAGTTATGCGACAACACATATAAACACAGTCGAATTACAAACCTCGTCCTTTTCTGATGTCGGGTAAAACATAACACAATCTACATGAGTAGTTACAACCCGTCCGTGTGTAAATATCGACAGTTTTTATATATGCAGTATGGAAGCTGATCTATTTTAATTTAAGCGGTTGCTCAATACGACGCGCCCACGCGCCTGTCCAGTGACGCTTTGTGGAACAAAGTGTTATGAAATAATATTATTAGTGCTAGTTTTTCTATACTTTACGTCTTTTTAGTATTTTCATTACCTCGCTTTGGTAACAAGGCAAAGCGCGGCGTTGAGTTCCGCCACCTAGCACGTAATGCCTGAATTCGGCGGACAGATGGGAACGGAAATGTTAAAAGAGATCGGAGTGTCTAAACACTCGGTTCTTTGGTTCCTTCTGTTACCCTGCTATGTGCGGGATACAATGTGAAGTTAATAGATAGATAGAAATACGCTTTTCCTCGCTTAAGAGGTAAAACAGAGAGTAAGTTACAAGAGATTCAGTCAATCTCTGCACAGTGCTGAGTTCCGCTACCTAACACGCAATGAACGACACACTGAGTCTCAGGTGGCGGAAATCAACGCCGCACTTAGACTTACTCTAGTGAGGAAAATGAAAATATATACTTTTTAACTTCACGTTGTATCCCGCATATAGCAGAGTAGGCAGAGGGAACTTGAGAACCTAGTGTTAAGACACTCCATTCTCTTTTAATGAAAATGATATTCGCTATACTATGTCATGCTTTTGAATTCCAATCTGTATTTATATAAAATGTTTTCTAGGAAGGATCGAATATGCAAAAATGAATGAGTGGACATATTTCGCCACGCGTTCTCGATAATGAAGTAACGTGACAGAAGTAGGTCATACGATATCGTTTAAACGATCCGATAATTAAATAAGCTTTGGTGTTTAAAATTATTTTATCATAGTATAAAGTAAATTAAAAAAATATCGAATAGCTTCAAAGAGAACGGAGTGTCTTAACACTAGGGTCTCATGTTCCCTCTGCCCCAGTTATGTGCGGGATACAGCGTGAAGCTAAAAAAGACTTTACGTCCGGACTCAAGACTTTGCGTGTTAATTGGCGGAGCTAAACGCCGCGCTTTGCTTTAGAAATAATAATCTCAATATAATCACTCCCCCGAGTGGGAATCGAACCCAGAACCCATCGCGTTTACAGTCAGACTCTGTCTGTGGCGTTGTTATCTTTTTTTGTTTATTATTGTTAATACACTTCTCTTTCCCTTCTTTCCCTTTAATAAAATAAAATTTAGTTTTTCTGCTATGCAGGGTAGGCAGAGGAAACCTAAGAACCTAGTGTTAAGACACTCCTTCCCAACTTTCTGCCGAATTGAGGCATTGCGTGCTGAGTGGCGGAACTCAACGCCGCAAAAATCAAATGTAAATAATTAAAGAAAATAGTCGATGCAAGCAAAGTCGCGGGATATAGCTAGTATGAATTAAACACAAGTAAAATCTATTGCATTTCATAGTATCCTCAGTAATAGCGTCGTAGTATATAATGTGATTGCAATTACACGCCGTGTCACACTTATCTAATTGAATTCAGCACAACGTTATTAGTACAGCGATAATCGGAGCTAAACGCCGCAGTTGATTATGTTCAATTGCAATTAGAGCTTTCACTGCTTAACGCATATATGTAAGTAGGATTACGGTGTCGCGTAAGGCACGAAAGATAGCGAACCCGCGCCTCTTGGAAGCCGTCCAAGCCTTTTGACCACTATGCCATGCGTTCTTATCGGGCTGCGTCGACATGAAATAAAAATTAAAAATGTTTTTCGTTTCCATAGTGTGTAATTAACACTTTAAAACTCCTAAAAAATACAGAAGTGACTTAATGTCATGATACTTCTCGGCTTCCTGACCGATTTCTAGACATTGCGTGTTGAGTGACGGAACTAAACGCCGCGTCTCACCATACATAATAGTTTAAAGTTAGTCGAGAAAGTCCAGTTAGAATTAACTTGTACATAATTAAGTGTTTAACTCTAAAACATTAACAAGCTCCTGCTTCGAATATCAATTGTTTGAAGTGAACGTTTCTCGTTGAATATATGCATATTTTCCCCTTTTTAAACGCATCGGGTGTTGATCCTGAATTGTATTTGAAAAGCTTTATCTCTAGAGATGTTAACAACAAAAACAAGTTGTAACAAGCGTATAAGAATTTCGACGTAGTGAGATAAGAACGTATGGTTTAGTGGTTAGAATGCTTGGACGGTTTTCGAGAAGCGCAGGTTGAAGTCCCGCTACGTTTATTGCTGTGGGTTCGATAAACGATTTGCCTCGAAATTACATGTTAAGTAGAGAACGGAATGCTCTAACACTGCGTCCTCTCTATATAAATAAGAGATACATGAAGATTTAATTTATATATGGACTCATTTATTATCATGAGTCATGCGTAACGTCCTTTAACCTAACCAGACAAATATATCTAAACTATAATTAAAAATATACATACATTTAACTTTGAGAACTTATTAGCTAAAAAGCGTTAAGTATAACTGAATAGATACATATATCTATTAAAATCAATAAAGAGGCCATCATGGTGCAAAGAGACAGCACCCATTGTAAACGCGATTGGTTGTGTGTTCGATTCCCACTGGAATGATAATATTTAAACTATGTTCATTTCTTCCATCTGGTGCGACAAACAAAGTGCGGCGATGAGTTCCGTCACTTAACACGCAATGTATCCAATTAGACGAAAAAAGGTGAACGGAGTATCTCGACGCTAGGTTTTTTCTATAAATATATCCAAGTGTCATCTTCCTATAAGTTGTTATCAGATGTACTCAGTTAGAGACGAGTGACGTAAGTATGGCGCAATATAAACTAACGTAAAAAGTATCCTATTGTAAATGCGCACGCATTAGTAGGGTTGACGATTATACTCGTATTTTTAGATTTTATGAAGTAAAAGTGTATTTTTCCTTCTTTTACTAGGCAGGATAAAAGGACAGCTTGCTCTTTTCAAAACACTTTCTATCCCGCACATAGCAGGGTAGGCAGAGGGAACCAGAAAACCTAGTGTTGAGACACTCCGTTCTCTTTTAACATATCCGTGCCTAACTTTCCGCCGAATTGAGGCATTACGTGCTGAGTGGCGAAACTCAACGCTGCGCTTTGCCTTCTTACCTCATCGAGGAAATGAAAATTCTAAATATTATTACATATTTTCAATTCCTGGAGTAGGAATCGAATCCACAACCTGTCACGTTTACAGGCGTACGCTTCTGCCTCTGTGCCGCGACAGGTCTCAATAATATATCTATATCCTATATACATATGTATATAAAGCGCCTGTTACTGAGTGATTGACAGACCACACACTGTCGATACCACTGACCATAGCAAGCTGAAATTCGACATGAAAGCTCCTTGGGGAGTGCAGAAGTGATTTTCAGAAATTTACAACTAGTATTATATAGTATTTTAGTGTAATATCTATTCTCTATAGAATTTGAATCCACTAGTAAGAAGAAAGAAGAAGACGAAAGAAGGGGAATATAAAAGTTATTATCAACTAATATTTTCCTCCTTGTACATATTTTAGAGTTTGTCACCCCTAACTGCCATAACTGTATTATTGTTTTTATATAATGACTGCATCTAAAATACTACGTGGCTTTCTTAAAGAATTTTTAGAATCACGCATAGCAGAGAATTCAGATAGGACCTAGTGTCAAGACACTAAGAACGGGACACTCCGTTCGTTCGTTCGTTCCCACTTCCGGCCCGAAATTGAAACATTGCGTAGTGAGTGACCGAACTTTACGCCGCGCTTTGTCTTTATAAGCCTAGAAATGTAAAATATTTAAATATAAACTTTCCACCGAAAGGGAATCGAACCCACAAGCAATTGCGGTTATTCAGACGCTGTTCCACTACACCATAATGACTTTTTAATTATATTTGTCACGTATATTTCAGTATTCGAAAGCCTGCCTGAACCTGTGATCAAGGACTACTGTATATTATAATTTTTTTTAAAGAAAAGAACTTTCCTTTTGAGTGAAAATCGAACCCACAACCATCTGCATACATCCACATATTGGCACTTTATTCCTCACTGGCGTATGGTGTACATCAGTCTGACATTGACCTTTGCCAGTGTGTGTCCATGTTGCCTTACTATTACCGTTTGCTAATGAAAGACCTTTGCACGTTTAAACTATTCATTTGAATTCGAAGGAAAATTTCCTTATCGATTTGTTTCTGAGTAGATAATTTCTATGACATTGAAGTTTTGTATTGGTTCTAAAGAAGAATTTTTAATGACTTTTGTTATTTACAAAAGTATAATTAAGTCGTATTTTTATATCTTTAATCACAAAAAGGATGAGGTTATCAATTCGCTTGTATTTTTTTTGTCACATAACTTTATACTGTATGAATCAATTTTGATGATTCTTTTTCTATATGACAGCTGGTGCTTCTAATGTGGTCTCATTTAAATTTAGTTAAGATCGCACGGTTTTCGAGTTTTTCCTAATAATTATACATTTAAATGAATTTTCTTTGAAGTTAGTTTTCTTTTCTTTTGTTAAAATGTTAATTATTATATATTTTTTTTATTTCACTTGCCGTATCAGTTAGTGTGGGTCAAATTTTGAAAGCTAAATTTAATTTACCAGTGTCCGATTGAAACAAAATTTGTAACACATCTTTAGTGTAATTATTTATAACCAGTATTAATGTAACACAAAATGGCCGCCGCTACAAGATGGCGGATTACATATTTATGTACAACCCACATAACACCATATGAGTGTCAAATATAAGGGCTTATCTTGTACAATGCACTGAAAAGATTTCGTTTTTAATAACGATCTGAATTTGAAGATAGTATAGTGTACCTGATAACGTACATAAAAAAACGTCAGTATAGATTATTTTAATTATAGTAAGTATATTAATATTTAGGAGGTGTCATATTATAAAAACAATATAAACTTAAGTGAATTGAAGACGGATTATTGGTTAATACTATTAAAATAATATTACATCATTCATCGTAATATCTTATTCAAAGACCATGGACTAGAATATATAAAGAGTTCCTAAACTCATAGTACGTTATCACTAAGTGTCCCCGACACTCACTACTTGCTACTTAGTATGTATGGAGTGTTAAAGCTTACTTTCGACGCACGTTGCTCACTTCCGGTACGATTTCGATGATCGGACAATTTGAGTGATATTTCACATACGTTTTACTATTAAATGTCAAATAACGTCATCATGGCGCAGTGGCGCATCTGACTGTAAACGCACACAACACGGTCGTAGGTTCGATTCTCACTCGGAAAAATATTATAGCTCTAGTAAGCAAAGTGCTCCGTGGATTCACCATGCAGATGCCTAGCACGATGCATAGAGAGGAGTTTGAAGAGTACCTGGTCTTACGACGCAACGTGTAGATTCAAGGGGCCCCTTTTAAATGCACATTAACGTTCACCTCCACTGTCTCTCTCTCCTCTCTCTACGTAAACAAATTAGAAAAGATCCTACTAATGCTGCCTTTAAAATATGCAATAAAAATTAACTGATAATAGTTCCAGAAAGATTTTTTAGTTTTATTTTCTTGTATATTTGTATTTTTCTTATTTTAAGTATATTCTATTCTGTTGTAGATATGCCAATATTTTTTAAACGAATAGCTCCATTTCTTAAAGCAACATCTAACGCTACGGAACCTTAATTAGGTTTTGTTTTCGAGTGTCCAGATAACACAAATGATTGATAATACGATTTAGTCGAATAACTTGCTACTGACTCACTCTAGGTGTCAATAAACTAAGCTAGTAAGGTATGGCTGTTTAAAGGACTTGCTTTTGCCTTCAATATTAATCATAGACAGACGAAGTGCGGCGTTGAGTTCCTCCACTTAACACGCATGTTAAAATAAAATGGAATATTTTAATACTAGGTTCTTAGATTCCCTCTGCCTACTCTGCTATATACGAGATACAGCGTGAAGCAAAAAAAAAAAATAACGTGAAGGAAAAACTTGGGATCTTTTTTGATGAAAACTATGCAGACAGAGTATGAAATTTGGCATACATATAGTGTACATAGAAAAGAGGTGAGATTCAATATTTTTTATATAAATTATTAAGATTTTACCATAAAATAAATTATTACAACACCCAAAAACTACATGTTAGATGTTAATATTGATGTAACTGTTATACTTCGGTGGTAATAACTTCTATTTACGAATTTAATTGCAATTGCAGTGTTGAGTCCCGTCACTTAATATGAAATGTTTTAGCTTCACGTTGTATCCCACATATAGCAGAGTAGGTAGAGGGAACCTGAGAATCTAGAGTTAAGACACTCCGTTTCCCATTTTCTGCCGAATCGAGGCGTTGCGTACTGAGTGGCTGAACTCAACGCCGCGTTTTGCCTTGTTACCAAACCCAGGAAACGAAAACGAAACTTTTACATTTCCTGAAGTGGGAATGGAACTCACTCACTCAGTCACAACCTATTGCGTTCACAGTCGCACGCTTGTGCCTCTGCGCCACGACAGGCGTTATTTGTCTATTTCGGGTGGAAAGCGGAGACCAAAGTGTCTTAACTCTAGGTTTTCTTTGACTATCATGCTGATAGGAATGAAAGTGAACTGGAAATAAACCATACAATTTCTAATATTGTTTTTCCGAAGTCATAAGTAACTAGAATAAGCTGCGGTAGATATACATTGATATCATGTCTTGTGTTTCATTTACAAGCTAGAAGTTCATAGTTGTAACTCTAGTTGTAACTTATTTAGCGTTTTGTGGTTAGATATTGTGAGGAAACTGTAAATACGATAATGCGATACCTATATTGTATACCAGCTGTATTCCGCGACTTCGTTTATGTAGACTTTAATACCTAATAATCTGTTGTCGTAGGAAATTAATTTCGAGAAATTCTCTCTTAGTACTCCCCCACACTCCCCTACACTCCCCAAGAGGTCTACATGAAATATTTTAGCTTTCTATGGCTAGTTTCGCGTATATGTTGTCCGTTAGTCACTTGGTAACGCAAGTGTTTTTAATGGATATTCAAAAAAGGAAGAGATAATTCGATTGTATTTTTTTCTTTTAAAGCATAAGAAAGATATATAGCGGCTGTCGTCGCGCAGAGGCACAAGCGTACGACTGTAAACGCGACAGGTTGTGCGTTCGAGACACACTCCAGGAAATGTAAAAAGTTTTATATTTTCATTTCCTGGGTTTGGTAAAAAGGCAAAGCGCGACGTTGAGTTCCGCCACTCAGCACGCAATGCGTCAATTCGGCGGAAAGTGAGGAACGGAGAGTCTTAACACGTCGGTTCCCTTTGCCTACCTCTGCTATATGCGGAATACAGCGTGAAGCTATATATATGAAAGATATATATAGCTTCTTCAGCTATATATATGCAGATAGATAAAACTTAGTTGACTTTGACCTTGATATAACAAAAACATTGCAAAACATTGCATATCTCTCAGTAGCTGTAGCTACCTAAGCATAAATAATCCCGTAAATGAGTTCTTATTCTCCTGCACTTCTTAGAACTTAGTGCACAGATGATGGGAATGTAACACAATAGCCGCCACGCGCTTCTGTACATACTCGTACTGTGTACTGTACATAGCATATACAGTTACATATGAGCTAGCATTTTATATGGACATATAATGTTTTTTTTTTTTCAACTTCACGCTGTATCCCGCATGTAGCGGGGTAGGCAGAGGGAACCAGAGAACCTAATGTTAAGACACTCCGTTCTCTTTCAACATTTCCGTTCCCCACTTTCCGCCAAATTGAGGCATTGCATGTTATGGACATATAATGTGATCTAATCATATGTATGTATTGTATACTATGTTTTTTGAAAAGCTTCACTCTATCCTGTATAGAGTAGTTAGAGAGAACTTAGTGACAAAACACTCCTTTTCTTACAGCCCAAAATCGAGACGCTTTTTTGTATGGATAACGGATGGCAAACGAGCAGAAGGACCACCTAATGGTAAGTGGTTACCTTCGCTCATGGACATCTAAAACACCAGAGATGTTGTAGATGGGTTGACAATGGACGAGGATACAGATGGAAGGGAGAGGACAATGTACTAGTCCGCTATCGAAACCACCACATTTTGGGGAAAAGGTGGGTAGGAAAGGAAAAATATATAATTAAGGTGACGTTAGATAGGTACTCCAAGTGTTCTTAGATATATGACGTCACTCTTAATTTAATATGGCGCCCTCTAGAGGCAATTACGTCATGAATAAAAACAAAAAAATCATTGATGGGTACCGTGTGGGGTGTCAAATGAACGGACTTAATAAGCACATTTCAAATATATAACACATAACTAGCTTACTTTATTTGTATTTGCTCGGGTTTTTTCTTCTTTATAATTATGTATGTTATTTTGTTAAAATCTCAATTATAATTAACAACTTTATTTACTATCGTCTTCCGTTGAATATGTTGGAAACCTTTATAAGTGTTAAAATGTATTTAAAATTGACTTCAAGGTAACGGCCCTGTATTACCACTTTGTATTGTACACGTACATATAAAAAACAAATTGAACGAGTAATGAAAAGTACCTTTTTAGCTTCCCGCCTTATCTCACAATGCGGGGTAGTCAGTGTCTAGTGTTAAGACACTCTGTTATCCTTCTGAATTCAAGAGAGTGTTGAATGGCGGAAGGTACCGCCGCGATTTGTCTTAGTAGGGAAAAGAAAATAATTTAAATACGGTTCGAACTCAGAACCAATGCGTTCACAGTTAGATGTTGTCGCACTGCAGCACGATGGCCTCAAAATCTTTATTAAAAATTAATAAAGATATTAACAAAGGAAAACCGACTTAAAAGTAACACATTACGAATAACTCAAAAACTACTAGTCAAATGTTAACTAAATCATCATAAACCACATTAGAAGTATTAGCTATCATATAAAAATGAATCATCAAAATTGGTTCATTCACTAATAAGTTATTCTCTAACACACAAAAAGTACAGTCGAAATGTGAACCTCCTCCGGGTCAAAAAGCCTATTTATAAATCTGGGAATCGAACCCACTACCTCCTCGTATACATAAATACTAAGCGTGATAATTATCGAGAACTATACAAATTTTTGATAGACATGACAGTTTTAGAGACCAAGTGTTACTTCCTTAGTCTTAACTATGATTTGTTTTTTTTTATTTTGTCGGTTAATAATTGTATGTGTTAACTACTTCATGGTACAGTGGTTGGTTATTAAATTTTTTAATGAAAGTAATGGTTTCAATTAAAATTTTTAATAAAAGTATTCGATAAGAGCTTGAGACATAATAATGTACTAGATAATTTGTGGCTATTTTCTTATAGCATAATTAAACTACCCAATAGCACAGTTGTGATGTACAGAT
The DNA here is from genome assembly GCA_033558755.1 of Philaethria dido. Taxonomy (NCBI): domain Eukaryota; kingdom Metazoa; phylum Arthropoda; class Insecta; order Lepidoptera; family Nymphalidae; genus Philaethria; species Philaethria dido. The sequence continues at coordinate 80,057 of JAKGSA010000014.1, read as the reverse complement.
ACAATAAATTAGAAAGCGACAGTTGTACGTTCGATCCCCAGTAGTACCCAGTAGTTGGTCTGATTAGTCGTGAACTTCGATCGATTTTTTATTCTTTTTTCCATATAGCAGGGTGTGCGAACCTAGTGTTAAGACACTCCGTTCTCTTAAGATTTCCAATCCCCACTTTCTGTCGCTCAATACGACATATAAACACATGAGTATCAAAATTAGCTACACACTATACAGTTTGCTAACAGTGGATTGCAATAGCGTACTAGAAGTTACTGCTGTTCCGCCACGCGTGTCCGTGAAATTACATACATTTAAATCAAGATGATCCTTCTTATATATTTAAATGTTAACACGATTACTTTTAAATAAAATAAAAAACATTGAAATAAAATAAATAAAATGTTTTTAAACTGTTTCCCCTTTGATTCCCCTGAATAACTGCCCTGAATAACTGTAAATTACAGTCACAATTTACAGTCACAATCAGTCGCACTGAGCCACAATAGCTTTAAAAGGATAAAGCATTAATACTAAATTATACATATTTTTTTTAGCTTCACACTGTATCCCGCATATAGCAGAGTAGGCAGAAGGAACCTGAGAACCTAGTGTTAAGACACTTCGTTCCCCACTTTCCGCCGAATTGAGGCATTGCGTGCTGAGTGGCGAAAGTCAACGCCGCGCCAAAGCGCGCCAAAGCGCGTCTCCTGGGTCTGGTAATAAGGCAAACCTTATTACCAGACCCAGGAGATGAAAACACAAAAGTTATACATTTCCTGGAGTGAGAATCGAACCCATAACCTCTCGCACCTCTGGGCCACGACAGGCGTTAAAACAATAATTATACATAGTAATAAAAATATTAGCTAACAAAACTAAGTAGTTCAAAGTTTTCGTAAGAATCACGTAAATTATAAAAGATCACAATCAGGTGGGCAAGCACCGTAAACGTATTAGGCAGGTATGTGGCGGGTTATTGCGAATATCACTTATTATCATATTATACTGATGCAATTATTACATTACTTAAACATAATTATATTTCTAAATTAATGAATGTAATATAACTGACGTGGCGTGGCGTGGCGCAGAGGCACAAGCGACTGTAAACGCGACAGGTTATGGGTTCGATACATACTCCAGGAAATGAAAATATTAAATACTATTTAGAATTTTCATTTCCTCGCTCTGGTAACAAGGCAGGTAGCGCTGAGTTTCGCCACTCAGCACGTAATGCCTCAATTCGGCGGAAAGTGGGGAACGGAAATGTTAAAAGAGAACGGAATGTCTTAACACATGGTTTACAGGTACCCTCTGCCTGCTATGTGCGGGATACAGAGTGAAGTTGTGAAGTTAAAAAAAATACCATAGCGGTACAGTGGAAGAAAGTAAAACGCGGTCATGGGTTCGATACCCACTCAAGACAATAGATATTTTCATTTCAACGTTCTGCTAAAACACGCAATCTTTGGAATTTAAGCGAAAAATGGAGAGTGTATTGACACTAGGTTCTCTGCATACCGTACATAGTAGGAAAAAGCTACCTCTAAGCCTCTGCTTCTATATTAGCTTATTAAAATTAATTAAATATTTTAAAACAAGGCAAGCGTGGTGTTGAGTTCAGCCACTCAGCAATTGAAAGTGGAGAACGGAAATGTTAAGAAAACTTAGTGTCTTAGTGTCCCTATGTTCTCTGCCTATATTAAACGTACCACAGATAATAATTTGCCCGAATATTCAGACTCCGAATTCAAATACCGAATATTAGGCTACTCTCTAAAAAAATCGATTATTCGTTTTCAGTTCGGTAAAAATATCTAAATTCACATAGTAATACATTTTTTCTGATATAACTTAAAAATTTAATAGAAATACAAAAAATATTTTAGAAGTATCTAAAAATTAGTTGTGATGAGTGAAGTAGCGCCGATTCCTCTCCACTTCACGAAAAACCGATAAATATTGAGTACACTATATAGTTTTTGAAACTATTTTGATAGGTTCAACACTTTTTATTAGGTTTCCTGTCGAATACTGCGTGCTACTCGATCGAATATCAAAAATGTAGTCGAATATTTGTAGCTTACTCTAAACGGAAACATTTTCTTATCTCGCCTGTCGTGGCGCAGAGGCACAAGCGTGCGACTGCAAACGCGACAGGCTGTGAGTTCGATTCCCACTCCAGGAAATGGATTTTTTTATTTCCTGGGTTTGGTAACAAGGCAAAGCGCGACATTGAGTTCCGCCACTCAGCAGGCAATGCCTCAATTCGGGGGAAAGTGGGAAACGGAGTGTCTTAACACGTCGGTTCCCTCTGCCTACCCTGCTATATGCGGGATACAGCGTGAAGCTATGTATGTATGTATGTATTTTGTTATTTAGTCGATCTACTCTGCAATAACTATATATGATGTATTTCTTGTTATATTTTTCCTATATTTAAATAAATAAACTTTGAAATTTATCATTTTTTTAGCTTCTGTATGTTAACATAAAGATGTTAGTATTGTCAGTCTAATAGCTACTTTAAACGAGAGTATACTTATTAACTTACCCTGGCAAAATCCGACTTTTCTTATATTTTTCCATACATAAACGGACCGTCAGTAAGGTAAGGTGATTCACAATCATTACCGTGACCATTTCCCGTGACTCGCAGTTCATTGTTTGGCAAAATGCCCCTATTAGTAAATCTATACTTTAAGCACTTCGAAAACAATTTTTAATAGTTTGAAATTTTGTTATTATTAACTGACTTCAAAAAAGAAAGAATGCTTGGACGGTTTCCGAGAGGCGCGGGTTCAAATTTTTATACGTTTTCTAAATATGTTTTTCGTTTCCTAAGTGTGTTATTAACACTTTAAAACTATAAAAAAAAGGTTAGAGCTGTGTTCTCTTTATCTTTATAAATTTTTACTTCATGAACGAATTTTGATGATTTTTTATATAATAGCTATTGTTTCTGAAGTGGTCCCATTTAAATTTTGTAAACATCTGACGAATAGTTTTTGAGTTATTCGTAATATTTAGTGAATTTTATTTGAAGTCGGTTTTCTTTTTTATTAAAATCTTATTTATATATCATACGCAATATACTCTAAAATCGCATTTTAATTCGGGAACTACCTAAAAGTAATTAAATGTACTTTTTGAGGCATTGCGTGCTGAGTGGCGGAACTTAACGCCACTCTGCCTTGTTACCAGAGCGAGGAAATGAAAATATAAAATAAAAATTATAATAAACATTTAATATCTTATTTCCTAGAGTGGAAATCGAACCCATAACCTGTCGCGTTTACAGTCGCATGCTAGTCCTCATAGGTATGCTCATACCTATTCTCATAGGTAGATTATGCAGTCAATTATTATTATTCATTCCCAATACAGTCAATTTGGGATCACAACTAAATAGTTCTAAGGGTAGTTTCTACGACATTTCAACTATAGTTGAAAATCTAATCCTGCAGTCGATTGCAAGACCTTCTTGAGTGCCTTGAAGTGGCATAGCTTTATAACAAGACGTCTAGCTTGATGCCAATTAGAGGGAATTAGCAAATCTATGTACGAATATGCTATAATTTTAATCTTAATCTGAACCAAGCTTGAATATATTGGTAAATCAATTTGCATGTATATTTTAGGATAATGTGGCGCAGTGGAAGTGTTTCACTGTAAACGTTATTGGTTGTGGGGTTTGATCCATTAGAACGAATGATTGTATTTAAATACATGCATACGTAGCTTCACGGTGTATCCCGCATATAGCAGGGTAGGCAGAGAGAACCTAGTGTTAAGACACTCCGTTCCCCACTTTCCGTCGAATTGAGACATTGCGTGCTGAACTCAGCGGAACTCAGCGGCGCGCTTTGTCTTGTTACCAAGCTCAGGAAATGAAAAATTCCATTTCCTGGAGTGGGAATCAAACCCACAACCTGTCTCGTTTACAATCGCACGCTTGTGCCTCTGCGTTGTAGGCGTTGTATTTAAATTATTCTCATTTTTTCGCTCTGGTGAGGTAGAACGCGGCGTTGAGTTTCGCCACTTAATACGCGGTGTCTCGAACTTAGGTGGAAAACAACAATCAGAGTATCTTAACACTATGTTATCTCTTACACTGCGAAACAGGAAAAAACGTATAGCTCAAGATTAAGGAAGGTTCGATTAATATGGAAGAAGTCAAAATTCTCACGCTCCCAAAAATCGTTTAAAAACATTAATTTTCATAATATTTGCCTTCTAATATTGTTCCTTTTCAACCCTCCAACACGTGGGTAGAAGTTATTTTACTAGTTAGTATGTTTTTTTGGTACTTTAGTCTGCGCCTACGCATTCCCATTTTTCCCATGCCCTTATTGCTGTCTCACTTGTTAGCCTAATGTTAGAAAGAGAAGGAGAATTATGATTTGTTTGGACCCATCATTTTGGACTCGATTTCCATATATGGACATTTCATAGTTTTTAAATTATGACGTCTTTACGAGATTGTGCACTCCTTCACTTTATAAACTATGAGTGTGTCAAGTTTCATGCTCCTCCGTACACGTAATTTTCGTAAAAAGGGGGTACAAAATCTAATCGATCATTTGAAGATCCATAATAGAAGAACTGAACTGAATGTCCTTCTTTTTTAAATCCGGTTAAAAATAGAATAGAAATGAGACTCACATTTTTTTAAGATGATTAAAATCTTTAAAGCTCTAAAGTCTAAAACATTTCTTTAGCTTCGCGCTGTATCCCGCATATAGCAGGGTTCTTAGAGTGTCTTAACTCAGGTTACAACCTGAGAACCTGAGTTAAGACACTCTATTTCCCACTTTCCGCAGAATTGAGTCATTTTTAAAAACAACAAAAGGTAGTTATTTCTCCCTAATTCAATGTACATTCAATTGAGAACCTCGGTTTTTTGAAAATGGCTAAAAATGTAATCCTAAGATATTCCTTTACACAGCATTACTATACAATACAATATTTTCTTTTATGTAAAAGAAACCTTAGAAATGCAACAGTAAGGTAAATCCTATTGAGAACGTGTTGTTTGTTGTATATATACGAGTATACAGAAATATAAGGAGATTTAGAACACTATGTTCATCGGAATTAAAGATATAACTAAAGATCTATTTGCTAATATTTGCTAGAATTGTAATGAAGTGTTCTTGTTGAGATAAAACATGTTGTTAAGTTACGCTCGTCAATCTCTATCTAATAATATAATATTATATATAATAATAAAAATCTGTCGTGGCGCAGAGGCACAAGCGTGCGACTGTAAATACCACAGGTTGTGGGTTGTACTCCCACTCTAGAAAATAAAAATATTAAATATTTGCAATAATTAATAATTAGTATTTTCATTTCCCCGTTCAGGTAACAAGGCAAAGCGCGGCGTTGAGTTCCGCCATTTAGCACGCATTGCCTCAATTCGGTGGAAAGTAGGGAACGGAAATGTTAAAGAGAACGGTGTGTCTTAACACTAGGTTCTCAGGTACTGCCTACCCTGCTATATGCGGGATACAGCGTGAAATTAAAAAAAACATGCTATATCTTGAATTAAAAGAATAGTTGCACAGGACCGGGATGGATAGTTGGCGTTCTATGAGGGAGGCTTACGTTCAGCGGTGGACGGCTACAGGCTGATAAAAAAAAAGAAAAAAAAGAAAGTATCTTGAATTGAAACGATGAACAGAGTGTTTTGGCACTAGGTTCTCTCTGACTGTATGCGCTATGCTGTGGTGTAACGCTAGTTAAATTTTAATTGATGTCTTTGAGTGCGTTTGATAAAGATTATGCTATCATTAGTTTCGGCCTCCGCTTAGTTATATCATGGTTATTTCAAATTAAAATTTTATTGGTAATTCACACGAAATATATCGTGTTTGTGACGATTGCTGAGTTTTGAGTGTGTGTTTGTATGTGTATGTAATATGCACTGTGTAAATGTGTATGCGTGTCTGTGTGTGTGTGTGT
>JAKGSA010000014.1:0-73695 GCA_033558755.1 Philaethria dido | reverse complement strand
CACTTATAACCTTTACGCCTCTCCCAACCAAACAAAAAATGCTATACACTTGAAACTTGGTACAGATGTTCGGGAAGAGTGTACCAACATAACAAAATAAAAAAATCGATAATCGAAAGTACGTTGCCCGCCAAATTTGAAAAGTCACCTTACTTTTTGAACACACCTCGTATACATATATTAATGTACAAATTATAGTTAAATTTACTATTATTGTAGTTTGTGAGTGTGTTTGTTACTTTCACGCAAGCACTACTGAACAAAACTAGATAAAACTTTATACAAATATAGCTCATACAGAAGAATAAGATAATGTATTAAGATTTTGTAAGTATCACATACTAGTAAAATAAAGCGTAGCGTTGAGTTCTACCTTCTTTTCGTACTAAGTGAAAAGCGGAGTGTCACCACACTAGGTTTTCTTTGACAACCACTAATCGCTATTATATATTCAGTACTCTCTTTATAATTTTATGTTATTTTATTTATTTTTTTTTAGATAGAGTCGTCAATATTCATTAGCATCGTGGAATGTTCTCATAATGACCGACTGCGGTACAAATTGTAAATTGTTCGTTAAAATCTTAAACGGTCCACTTTTGGTGCTCGTGTCCTTGCGCTTTTTTCTTCGAAAACGTATCAATTGCTAAGAATATGTTTTTACATATAAATATTAATTTACATACTATTTTTAGTAAGAAAAAGATGTTTTTGTATGTTAAACTTAAAACGATGATAATATTCACGATTTTTTGGAATTGTAGATATGGGAACATAGTGTCAAATCACTCCGTTCTCCGTTAGATTGTGAAACGACTTGCGCACGATAGTTTTGAGTTCAATCCTGTTTCGGGGAACATGCCCAATGAATACATAAGGAAAGTGGAGAAAAGAAAGTGAAGAATAAGGAGAGTAGAACGTGAAGAAAGAATTAAGACACTTAGCTCTAGAATCTCTATACCTAAACAAAAAGTCATATTTTCGGTAACGCTAACAAAAAGGCTTCACGTTTTGTCCCGCATAAGCACGGTAATTGGGGAAAATCTAGTGCTAAGACACTCCGTTTTTCGTTATCCATATGAATTAAAGATATTTTGAATTAAGCGGCGGAATTCAACCCTGTGTATTTCAAATGATTGAAAAATAACTTAAAGATGACCGTTTCCACTAGTAGAAGTCGAACCCACAACTAATCACGCTTACCGTCAGTAGTTCCACTGTGATACTATTTCATTTATACGTTACTATAATAGTTAGGTTAATTGTTCAAATAAGTTAATCTAAACACAAGATTCAATAGACGTTCTCTATTGAACATACATATACTATTGTACAGTTCATGTGTTTGTTAAACTTGAGACAGTGTCGTATCATAATAAGATCATTGATGATGAAACGACTGTCGTGGCGAAGAGGCACAAGCGTGCGACTGTAGACGCGACAGGTTGTGGGTCCGATATACACTCCAGGAAATGTAAAAGTTTAGTATTTTTATTTCCTGGGTTTGGTAACAAGGCAAAGCGCGGCGTTGAGTTCCGCCACTCAGCACGCAATGCCTTAATTCGGTGGAAAGTGGGTAGTGTCTTAACACTAGGTTCTCTGGTTCCCTCCGCTAAAGCTAAAAATAAATATTTGCATGTTTTGACTAGTGTCAGAACACTCTATTCTTGTATTTCCGCACGAATTTAAATTTGTGTGTTGAGCGGCGAACATCAACGCAGTGTCTATCCTGCTAGAGCTGAATGAAAATACTCTAAATATGATAATTCTTCTAAGAGGTAATTGAATCCACTACGACACCCTTTTATAGTCAAATTCTGTCCCACTGCGCAACGATGGCTATTCTAAGTATATTTTTAACTAATTTCGGTAAAAGGAAGGGCCTCTCAATTTGATTGTATTTTTTATGTGTTTATGTTAAAGCATAACTTTTTACTGAGAGAACCAATTTTGATGATTTTTTTATATATGACAGCTAGTGCGTCTGATGTAGTCCCATTTAGATTTAGTTAAGATCTGACTCGTAATTTTAGGGCTATTGGTAATAATATAAATTTTTACTGCATTTTTGCGTAAAAATTGCAACATTAAACAAAGTATCATATTTCTATATTGGAAAAGGAAAAAACATCTAGATTTTAGGTCAAATATTTATGAAAAAATTCACACTGCAGCCGGTGAAGCCAAACAACGGTTCAAATTTTTTTGTTATGAGAATCCTCAATAAAACACCATGTATAAATCAACGCATATGTTCGGCAGAGATATTTAATATCACGATATTTATTGTGTGGAAAAAAATAGAATTTCTTTTATTGTGAACATGTAATACAGAGGAGAACAGAGAAAAAAGTAGAAGGTCATCATGGCGCAATGGACAGCGATTGACTGAAAACGTGAGTAGTGAATTTGATTCCCAATCGATTGAATGAATTTATTGAATTATTTTTTCGATCTAGTAAGATAATGCGTGGCGTTGAGTTCCGCCGCTTAATTGCAATTTGAGCAGGAAGTGAAGAACGGAGTGTCTTAATATTATGATTTCTCTGATTACCCTAAGGAAAGAAATAAGACTTTTACATATATATATAATAAAAAATAAATTTAATCTTTGTTTATTCTTTTACCAGATAGATATATTTAAGGTTGATGGTAGAAAATAATTGTAAGAACTTGGGTATACCCGGAAGCCAATGACGTATTTAGGCTCCTTGGGGGGTGTAGAGGAGGAATAAGAGAGGACTTCCAGAAATTCCTATGACAATCGGAAAAACCAAGATTTTAAGTTTTATAGTCCACGCAGACGAAGTCGCTGGATACAACTAGTTCTTATATAATGCACTAAGCCTTGCACATGTTGTTTCTAAGGCTTCTGCAGTTTCTCGGAAAATTAAATTAATTTATAATATTTCTCTTGAGAAATTTTATTTCAATTGCAAAAGAATATTAGATGAAAGAAGCCTAAGTATGTCAATATTTGCTTATTACTTCAAGGAATCAGAGGTTTTATACTTTATGAATCATTTCATGTTTATGTTCAATACTAGACACTTATAGTTATATTATAGTCATATTTCATAAAATGTTTATATTGTAGTCTATTATCATTGTAGTTTGTGTTATAGCTTTGGAAACGCTGCCGCAGGTAGGCCATTCCACAGTTCAGGAGCACGTGGAAGGAAATTTCTACGAAATCGCACAGTACTGGAGTGCCACGTATCCAGGTGATGTGTATGGTATTTAATTTTGTGGCGTACTGTGCGGTTAGAGAATTCTGCGGCAGGAATCAGGTCAAACAGTTCTCCCAGAACCCTCCCCGTGATATATGCGGTAGAGAACGCACAACGAGGACACGTCTCTACTCGACACCAAAATGTCAAGCCTTTCACAGATTATTGGATCCCCAACGTATACAATTTCTATGCTTTGTATGCGATTGAATGGTTCAAGCTGATACTGGGGTTCACCAGCCCAGAGGTGAGAACAGTACTCCATATGAGGCTGAATCTGGGCCCTATACAGGTCCTAACGGTGTTTGGGCGTGAAGTACTGTCTCGCTCTGGCGATGACACCCAGTTTTTCGAGGCCAATTTGGCCTTGCTTTCCAGATGATTGCGATACTGGCGCTCACTTGAAAACTTAAGGCCCAATATGTTGATACGGCTTAAAGAGATTTCCATGATTTAACACATAATATCTTGAATTCGGTCGGAAAGTGTAATGCGAAGTGTTTCGACACTAGAATTTCTCTGACTACTCTACTACTATTCCCCGAAACGGGATTGAACCCACAACCGTTCAACAATATGTATGTTGACAATAATATATTGACAATAATAGTGTTATTTATTAATAGTGATGTTCTCGAGATAGCGGTATTGCTGTCCGTCTGTAACCGGTTTTAATGTTTTAATTATGTTTAGTTTTTTATATACATATGTATTCACAATATTTTTTACAATTATTAAATAAGATCAATTCTATTTTCTTATTAAAAGTAACTTCTCACGGGTTTTTTTAGAGTAAGTTTATTTTTAGATTTTTTTAATACGTTTTTTAAAAGCAGATTTACGCAGGCAATGTAGACAGAGAGTCTAGACACTCCGATCATCACTTTTCGTCTAAATTCAAGACAATAGGTTGTTTGTGTGATTTTTTTAAAAGTTTTAGTTGTAAATTATTGATATTGTTTTTGTTCGTTTATCAAAAATGCGGAACGGAGTGTCTTAACAATAGGTTCTCAGGTTCCCTCTCCTTGCTATATGCGGGACACAGCGGGAAGATAAAAAAAAATCAGTCAAAATTATAATATCATTTTGTTGTCTGTCTGTCGGTCCCTATTTTTTTTTTCATATTACCAATAAAGAGGTAATTAGTATATAACATTTTTTAACATCGATATCACAGAAAGAAGGTTATCAATTCGTTTGTTTTTTTGTGTGTTACTGCTAACTTTTTACTGGGTTAACCAATTTTGATATGATAGCCATAGCTTCTGATAGTGCCATTTAAATTTAGTTAAGATTTGACAAGTAGTTTTTGAGTTATTCTATAATAGTTTAACATTTTGCATTTGAAGTCAATTAAAATTCTTAAAATATTTTTTTTATAACAAGAATGAGTGAATGAAAGTAATATCTTCCTAAATCAATATATTGAATGAAGCACTTGTATACAATATAATATAATAAATGAGACACATTTGGCTACTCGGACATATCGACCGGTTTCGCGAAAACCTGTCACACACCTTCAAGACGGACAGACGGCTATCGGGAGACTAAATAAACGTTTAAAAATTACCGACGTTTCCCATGTATTGTAAAAAATGTGGGTTCACTATTATGTAGAGAGGAGAAGGGAGAAAGTTGACACTACGTTGCTTATGAATAACTCGAGGTGGTTAGAAGACATGTTTTTCACTTGTGATATATATAAAGAAGCTTCACTGTTATATTGAGCAGAGAACGGAAAGGAGGTCGTTAATTGGATTTTTTTTATGTGTGTTATACACATTTTACTGGGTGAACCAATTTTGATGATTCATTTTTTATTTCATAGTTAGAGCTTTTGATATGGTCTCAATTTAGTTAAGATCTGACAAGTAGTTTTTGAGCTATTCGTAATAATTTTATATTTTAGTGCATTTTATTTGAAGCCAGTTTTCTGTTTTAGCTAAAATTATAATTATTTACTTTCAAAGTGTTTAATTCGTTTTTTTTCAATCAAAACAATCCTAATGCCTATTTATATATAAATAAATATACATACAAGTCCTAATCCTTTTTTTTATATAATATTTAAAAAAAAACACCATGATAATGGTGCATTTAAGCGCGGTAGTCACCGGATGTCGACGACAGGTGTTTCGGCAGACGTTAGACTTTGGGTACGAACTGCCGTTAAGTTTTAAGACTATACGAATATTGTGTGCAAGGCAGACTGACAAAACTTACTTTGTATGTTAGACTGACATGCTAAATTGTATGTATTTAATTATTATGCTTGTCTTATTAGATCTTTGTGGTGCAGTTATTGTGTTTGAGTGTAAAGGCAAGTGGTATTGAGCTTGAAGCCCGCTTGGGGTAATATCCTGTATCCCGCACTTAGCAGGGTAGGCAGAGGGAGCTAGAGAGCCTAGAGTTAAGACACTCCGCTCTCTTTTAACATTTACGTTCCGTATTTTCCGCTGAATTGAGGCTTTATGTGCTGAGTGTCGGAACTCAACGCCGCGTTTTCCCTTGTTACCAGAGCGAAAGAAAATACTAAATATTATTTAATATTTTCATTTCCTCAAGTGGGAATCGAACCCACAACCTGTCGCGTTTGTAATCGCACGCTTGTGCCTCTGCGCCACGACAGGCCATAAGTAACTAGTTTATTATAAAAATATATTAGATTTCTTTATTTTTTAAATTTGTATGTCATAGTTCGAGGTCCCTCTTTTATTAATATTAATAATTAGGTATAATATATTTAATTTTCTGAATAAAGCTAAGACATAATTCGATTAAGTGATTTATTTATAATTTTGACATTTCCTTTATTTAATTAGTTATTATAATGTCTGACCTATCATTTTTTATTTCCTATAATTTTAAGCGGTGGAGCTCAACGCCGCGCTTTGTCTGACCAGAGTAGGGAAACTAAAATAAAAAAACATAATGTTTCCCTTGAAATGAGATGGAACCAACAACCAACGTCTACAGTTAAACATTCTTCCACTGAGCTATGATGGTCTCGATTATGTTTAACTAACTTAAAAAGATGTAGGAGGCTCAATTCTACTGTATATCTTATGAATGTTACCGCATATATATTTACTGAGTGAACCAATTTTGATGATACTTTTTGTAAATAATAGATAAATTTGGTTCACATTAGAGTAGTTTTTAAGTTAAATGAAACTATTTTAACCGGATTAATCGCGTTTATTTTAGTCTAGTCTGTATTAGACAGACTAATCTACCTGTTACCACCGACTATTGTAAAGTGCTCGAAACGTCGGATTTCCTAAAATATATTTCCGAATACTAAAATTAATTATTCCGCGATTAATCCGGTTGAAATAGCTTCATTTAATATGTCTAACAATCACGAAAATCAAAGAGCTTATTAAGTTTTTGAGTTATTCGTAATAATTTAATTTTTTAATGCATTTTATTTAAGGTACATACATACATAGCTTCACGCTGTATCCCGCATATAGCAGTGTAGATAAAGGGAACCTAGTGTTAAGACACTCCATTCCCCACTTTCCGCCGAATTAAGGCAGTGCGTGCTGAGTGGCGGAACTCAACGCCGCGCTTTGCCTTGTTACCAAACCCAGGAAATGAAAAATTCGATTTCCTGGAGTGGGAATCGAACCCACAACCTGTCGCGTTTACAGTCGCACGCTTATGCCTCTGCGCCACGACAGGCTTTAAAGGTTTTTTATGTCGGGTGTCTATTTTAATTATTTATCTCTATTTCTCGACTCTCCGTTTGATATCGGGACAGCATTATATTTTTATCGATGAATCTGCATATTTCAAACTATAATAGTCCACTTGATCCATATTTGAACGCGTAACCACTTAACGTCAGTAGTGACCAAACATACTTAATCAGAACAATATAATTACTCGGACGCTCAAAATTTAATTTGATGTGACATTCAATGGCATTGTATTGAGCCAGTGTTGGAATAATGAGTTATTAACCGAGGTGACAGATCATTAATTTCCCATGAAACACATAATATATATACTATATAGATATATAACGGAGTTACGGCGTTGAGTTACGCGAAATTTACTTAATACGCATTTTTTTTAGCTTTACGCTGTATCCCGCATATAGCACGGTAGGCAGAGGGAATCTGAGAATCTAGTGTTAAGACACTCTGTTCTCTTTCAACAATTCTGTCCCCCACGCAGCTTAATACCGCCATAATATACTATTTTAATGAATTATTAGTGTCACGACTTCGAAACGCGGTGGATGTAGTGTTTTAACACTTTTGTGTGACTTAAACGTGAAGCGAGAAGATTTTTTTAAAAATGTTATTTAGAAATATTTATAAGTAATAACGTTTTAAATATAATTAATAAATTAAATAACTTAGAATATACACGTTTTTCATAATTTTTCGCATAATACGTTTCTTCTCGGTTAAGACGCGTTTTTGTTAAAAAGTTTCAAAGAGATTTTAGTGTAGTTTAAATTTTATAAATACAGTACCGACCAGACACGTCGCTCTATGAATTTCGTTGTTAAGAACTTTTAGAGATTTTCGTAAAGTTACAAACTTAAGTGAAGTAACAGAAAACTTAATATACTTATAAGTCTCTCTAACTTTAAACGTTTAGAAAAAGTTATTGAACTAATAATTAGGAATTTAACAAGAGACAACCGACTTCAAAAAACTTCTTTTAAAATCATTATTACGGATAACTCGTGAGTTCTTAATGAAATTTAAATGGAATCACATTAGAGGCATTAGCTATTATATAAAAAAAGAACCATCAAAATTGGTTCAACCAGTAAAATATTATATTTATAACACATATTCATATAAAAAAATACAATTAAATTGAAAATCTCCATTTTTTGAAATCGGTAAAAAAGATGTAACTTTTAACGTACATAAGTTATTGAACTAACAAAACTTGAATCGTTGCACGAAATCTTGAAAACAATAGTTTAAGTAACTTAGAAAATTAAAAAAAAAATCGGCTTCAAATTAAAAAAAGAAATAAAAGACTTACCTGGTCACAAGAAAAAAATTTACCCTATTTAATAATATTTTTAAAATATTTATATATTAAATGAATCACATAATAAAAACTTTTGTATTGTCAGAGTATATCGACCGAGTCTGACGGAGGCTGGCGTGCAACTGGCCGGACGGCGTACCTCAGGTAAAGTTACCTCACATTCATATAAACCGGATAAAGCAAATACGTCACTTGTACCACTAACTTGACAACTATTCTATCTCTATTTAAGTTAGTCGGGTTACATCCCGATTGTCCAGTATGGAGGAAAGAGATGAAAAGTGAATTCTAAAGGCTTCCAAGTTCGAGGAAGTTGTATGCAGATTCGTTAGTTTTGGTTTATATTGTTTAAAGTTTTTTTGATGATGTCATATTAAATTGTATGTTTTTCTCAGTTTTATAAACAGAGAGAACGTAGTGTCTAGCCACTCTTTAACTTAGTGTCTCTTTTCAGTGAAATTCGAGATATAATGTGTTGAATGCTTGAATTCAACGCGACGCCGCCTTGCGACTGTAAACGCGACAGGTTGTGGGGTTGATTCCCACTCCAAGAAATGGAATTTTTCATGTCCTGGGTTTGGTAACAAGGCAAAGAGTGAATGAATGAGTTTCGCCACTCAGCACGCCTCAATTTGGCGGAAAGTGGGGAACGGAGTGTCAATGTTAACACTAGGTTCCCTCTGCCTACCCTGCTATATACGTGATACAGCGTGAAGCTAAGTAAGTAAGTTAGTAAGCTATCTTATCAGAGCGTTTCTTTACTCTAGTAGCATAGTGCGGCATTGAACACCGTCACTTAACACACAATGTTTTGGATTTAGGCGGAAAGCGGAGAACGTAGTGTCTTGACACTAGCTTCTCTCTACTTATCCTAGTATGCGGGATAAAGCGTGAAGTTGTCAAAAACGAAGTACTTTTCTGCGCATAACGCTGGAAATACATAAAAAATATACTTATACTATATTTTATATATACTAGTGTCCCTGTTGACGCATTAACAACGCGTTGTCTTTAGCATATATGTCACTTTATATAAACATGGATGTCAAACCATGGTAGTGTGTGTAACATTTATTTTGTTAATTCAATAGATTTTTCATGCATTATTTTAAAAAGTGGTCCAGATTTATATGTATTTATGATTAATTAATGTCTATATATATAATATTGTCAAGGAAACTATGACGTCATCCACTTAAAATGTGACCGGCGACTCCAGACTTCTTTCCCAGAGTTTCAAGGGTAGGCTTAGTTCAGTGCTCCCGAGAGCCTCTGTTTACAGCATTTAGTCATAGAGTGGTATAGACCGTGAAGGTAATTAATTAAGATTTTACCACAAAAAGAAAATGATTTCAAATATAATGCACTAAAAAGTAAAATTATTATAAATAACTCATTAACTACCCATCAGATCTGTACGAAATTTAAATGGGACCACATCAAAAGCATTATCTATCATATAAATAAACAATCATCAAAATTGATTCACCTAGTAAAAAGTTATGCGGTAACACACAAAAAAAATATATAGTCGAATTGAGGACCTCGTTTTTGGAGTAGGTTAAAATATACACTACATTTCTCTTGTTTTAGCAGTGAACAAAGAAAGGCAGTGTCAAATGATCGCTATGAAATACCTTGACGCTTTGAAATTCACAATTTCCGCGTAAAAGTCCTTTTGAAAATAGTTATTTACAATATAATTTCGAGAAATGAGACGAAAATTAAATAACAGAAAATGAGTCCAGTCCAGTTGAGTTCAGTTCAGTTCTTTAGATATGGCGCTGACACTAAATGAAATGAAACGAAACAAAACAAAAAATAGCCCTTTGCATTCGAAGTTCCTTTTCTTAATAAACTTATATTACCATTTCTATTGTTAATATAACGTAAAAAAAACTTTAATTATTATATATTTTTTTTAT
Source organism: Philaethria dido (assembly GCA_033558755.1). Classification (NCBI taxonomy): domain Eukaryota; kingdom Metazoa; phylum Arthropoda; class Insecta; order Lepidoptera; family Nymphalidae; genus Philaethria; species Philaethria dido. The sequence continues at coordinate 63,512 of JAKGSA010000014.1, read as the reverse complement.
TATAGCTTCATGCTGTATCCTGTATATATCAGGGAAGGAGAGGGAACCTGAGAACCTAGTGTTAAGACACTCCGTTCCCCACTTTCCGCCGAAATTGAGGTATTCCGTGCTAAGTGTCGGAACCCAACGCCGCGCTTTGCTTTGTTACCAGAGCGAGAAAATAAAAATACTAAATATTAATTAACATTTTCATTTCCTGGAGTGGGATCGAACCAACAACCTGTCGAGTTTTCAGGCACACACTTGTCCCCATGCGCCACGACAGGCCGTAAAAAATTCTTTAATATTTTATAAAATATGTATTATTTAGTTTTCGCATAAGACATTATTAGTTTTGATTATTTGCATTGCCTCTGTAGCGGACTGCTCGAGCTTGAAGCCCAATTTAAAAATTGCAAATAGTTAATATATTGATTGTTAAAAAACAGTTTTGAAATTTGTCACATATATATATTAGGGTAAGCAAGAATCTAGTATCAAGACGCTCTGTTCTCAATTTTTCACCTGAATTTTAGACATCGTGTGTGAAATGGCGGATCACAACGCCACGATTTGTCTTATTAGAGCGAGTAAATGTTTATAGCATTAAAGTATACATTCCTTCAAGTGAAACACACCGTTTGTCGCTTTCCGCCTGGATTGCAGACGTTATGTGGCAAATGGCGGAACTCAACGCCGCCGTTGCCGTTTTAATGTTTTACATGCTCTTTCATGTCAGCTTAAAAATATATCTGTGTTATATTACTTCTATATACTCGTACTTACGGTAAGGATAGGTTAATAAAAGTTTTCATTCATTAACAATGATTTATTAGTAATTAAAAAAAATGTTATTAGTATGTTCACAATACATGCTTTTGTGTTAATTTTTTAATTAAAAAATATATTTAGATCACTAAATCAGTGTTCACGATGGTTGTAGGTTGAAATCCCTAAATAGGGTAATGTCTAAGATTAAAAATTATTTCCCCAGTCGAACGGACAAAGTGCGGCGTTGAGTTCCGCCACAGCGTGCCATATATGCGAGAGATATATGCAGCTAAAAAAATAAAAAAAAAACAAGATAATTTAATATGTTTTGTTGTTATCAAGGTTAACTGTTTCAGTGCAAAGCTCCTTGACAAAACTTGGTCAATTATACCACCTGCTGTATATTTGTGTTTACGTATATATAGTACGTTTAGTTGTCTGTTTGTATATTGTAAATTTACTTCTTTTAAATCGTTAGGGATAATGAGAGTAGATTTTAACGAAGCGCACAACATAGTTTATTTTTTTTATGATATTTATTTAAATAGATAATGAAACTTTGTTCCAATGTATTAAATAATATTTTTTTCTATTATTAGTGTCGTTTTCTCTACAAATATAAGATAACGCGACGGATAACATTTTTAGAAATATTTTATGGTGTTTCACCAAAGAAGTATAATTTCTTACGTGCGTACATAAGTATACACACGGGTTTTTTCAAATCGGCGTATCTAGAACTATAATCAGTTCATTTCTAGCATATATTTCGAAGACATTAGTACATACTTAGACAAAATTACAGCCTTAGGAACTTTAAAATGGCTCTCCTGTATAGTTGTGTTTTTGCACATGTACCAGTGTAAGGAGGACTCGTCCTAAATGATATCTTATAAACCTATGAGTTTTTTTGATTTAAGTAATACTAGCTAATCGATATTATTAAACTATAATATATTAGTAAGAATTATTATTTTTTTTTCACGCTGTATTCCGCATATAGAAGGGTAGGTAGAGGAAACCTGAGAACCTAGTGTTAAGATACTCTGTTCTCTTTCAACAATTCCGTTCCCCACTAGTTTTATTTAAAAGGTAATTTTAATTCTAGTAATATTATAAGCTAACTACTAATATTTTATAAGAATAGACGATTTGTTACTATTTCATGCAAAAAGTACTGAACGGAATTGAATTGAAACTTTACTGTAAAAAAGCTAATACATCACAATGACACATAGCTCACAGTTATTAATATTTGCCAATTATATAACGGTGTAGATATTTGTATATCGTAAATTATATAGTGTAAAGTTCACAAGATTATATAATTAGTAGGTATATTAAAAATCCACGAGTAGAGTCGCGTGTCACACATTGTATGTAACGTAGAACTGGCAGGATGAAGTCGACGGAATAATGCCTAATAGGTATGAATTGTTGTATTTTTTGCGAAGAGACCAGTTATACTGTTTACACTCATTTATATATATTTATAAAAGTTTACCCGTTCTATGATTAATCTAGCTGTAAAATTATTAAAAAATATATTTTTTTAGTGAAATTCAATACCACAGTCGAAATCAAGACCATCCCAGGAAGTACGCTGACATTGTCGTTTCGCTTTAAAATTCAATAGAATAATATTTATAATTTCTTACTATATGACATACCTGGTCTTCGTTTCTGTAGTCGATTATTTCACTTCTGAAAACAAAAGGGACTCAGTTCAATATGAGAAATACTTGCTACTTTTACAAAAGGTGGGAACTAAAGCCACTCTAGGTGTAATAAATAGAGTTCCATATAACTCTAGAACGGAATAAATCTATGGTCCATTGTATTTATATGCAAAGCTCGGACGAATCGCTACTATTATATGAATTTGTATATTATTACGTCCCAGAACTAATTACCGGCACATGCACTTTGTTACAGGACTGCCAAGAGTTTTCGCATTTCGCTCTGCATTGAAATAGTTCCTACGCTAAAGCTTAATTGCTTTTCATTTCTATATCTAATATGTTCATATTAAATTCCTTTCCAATGAAATGAATAAAAGAGAATTCTTTCTGCAGACGTATGATGAAATTATGAGAATTTACTAATATTTATTAATATACTGAAGTAGTCGTAGGTGTGTTTAATTACCTGCAACGAAGCTTCTTGATAATAGGCATCTGCGCGGTGCTGTCGTGGATGCGGACTTGGGTCGGATCTATCTCTTCGCATTCGTCATCGTTGAAAGGTATCTGACCGGTTCTTCTGGCTAATATGGAATCCATGAATGGGCTGTAAATCTGACCCGAAGTGCCCAATATGTCGTCGATGTCCGTATACCGTGATATGTATTTCTTTGCGCCTTTTTGATACGGTAAATTTAGTGACTCTCGTCGATAGTGCCGATTATTTTCGTAAGGAGAGCGACGTCCAATTCTATAATCATCATTCGGAGTTTCCAAGCCTTCAGGACTTCTTCTATCTCCAAGTGGTTCGTCATCAGGCAAGTGGAGGGGGAACGGTGGGACCTGACTGGACGGTACGTACACTTCTACCTCTTCGGAGTCTGAGGAGTCGCTGTCTGGTTGCGGTGGAGGTGTCGGTAGTTTCTCGATTCCCTCCGGAATGTTCTTGCTGCTAGACAACCACCACGGCCGTTCTCCAGATTCAATATGCCGTATGCGCCTCAATTGAAAGTTTCGTTGGTCTGATCCAGATTTGCTCAAAGGCAAACTACTTTGTGAATCTTGTTTGCTAATACTCACTACATTGTCATTACTTGACAGTCTCCAGTCTTTTCGATCACCAGACTCATTTTGCTTTATTTTATAGACGCTGAATTTTTCACTTTTGTCACTGTCACTTGAAGATTTTCTAGGAGGAGTAAGACGTTCAATTCCCTCAGGAATATTTGCGGTACTATCTAGCCACCAAGGCTTTTCATCATCTGTGAAACAATTTAATTTGAGTGGCACTTTTTGATCGTTTGTTTCAGGTGCATTTAAGGTTTCTTGACCCTTATCTCTGTCAATAGATTTTTTCTTTTCCTCACTGTCTGACTGTAACCAGCAGCTTCTGTCTCCAGACTCAATAGGTCTAACAGCTTTTAATTTAACTAAGCTATCCTCGTTAGATGCTATTATATTTTTACTTTTATTTGATCCATTTTCAGTTAAATTTGTACTATCTTTACTTGACATATCAGTCGTTGTATTTTCTAATAAACGAGAGCTTTCACTATCTTGATTCCTTAATTTAAACAAATTAGTGACTGGTGCTAAAGCTCTAATTAAAAATGATTTAGCTTCCTCAGTTCCTTCACTTTTAGGTGCTTGCTTATTTGTATTGTCGTTAGTCTCACTATTTGTTTTCAATTTTAATATAGTCTCATCTTCACTAACAGAAGATTGTGTTGATAATGTTACACTGGATTCTGGACTGTTACTTTCTCTTGACTTAGAATATTTTAGTTTTGAAGAACCATTAGGAACATTTACAGTAGATGCAGTTTTACTTAAGCCTTTCGATGTTACTTTATTTAAATCCTTTGATTTAGCACTCTTGTCACTACTTTGTTCTGAATCTGTGGAACTCGCCGATTTACTTCTTTTCTTAACGACTTTCTTGGTTGTTGTTGAATCTGAAGACGAGTCTGTGCTTGATTTACGTACTTTTACTTTTTTAATCCTGGTAGCACTCTCTGATTTTGGTGGTTGTGGTGGTAGCTGATGATTATTCGTTATTGTTATTTCAGGTGTAAGTAATTCAGTTGGAGTGGAAGTAGATTGTGAACTGTTTGACTTTTTCAATTTTAAATTGACATTAATTATGATCTCAGATGTATCTTTTGCCTGTTCCAGCCTTGTATTTTCGTCGACGTGATTATATAATGGTTTTCCTGTATCGTTTTCATCTGAGTTAGAACTGGAGATTTTATTATCTACAGGCAAAGGTTCTTTGCTTCGGCTGCGACTGCTTCTATCATTATTGCAATTATCTCTTAAATTCGAATATTGTGTCGAATATCTTCCTGCGTAACCTGTATAATTTGTTGAATTTGGAGAATAATATGTCCAATTTGTCACACTAGTCCTACTTGTACTACCAAATCTGCTTGTACGTGTCGGATCATCAAGTCTGTCTGATTGAATTTCTTTGTCTACCATTTCAGGCTTTATTCTACTTCGGGTAATAATTTTTTCAACTGTTTTTGCCATATCTGCCCTTCGCATCCTTACATATGCCGACGAACCAGGTGGAGTCGGTGATGTGTGGCGAGTTATAACGGAAACTTTTTCAAAATCATCAACCTCGTCGACTATAGCCTCAGTGCCATTTTGCTTACATTTTTCACTATATTCGTTTTGCTTTTCTATTTTTTCTTCTGCTATACTATTTGTTATCTTGTGCCTATCAGTGTCCGTTTTAATTGGTTCAAGGTGATTTATTGGTGAAACTGAGGCTCTTTTAATAGGAGTAGGACTTCTTAAGTAACTCGAAGATGCCAATCGATTGGCAATAGCATATCTGTTTACTGTGACTTCAGGTTTGCTTTCTACTCTGGTAACTGGACTCGAAGTCGGTTTGGAGTAACTTGATGTACGCGGGTATAATTTATAGTTTGATAGGCTACTGTAACTTGTAGTCTTATCAGTCTTAATTGGAATGTCTTTGTCGCGATCAGCAGAACTTAATTCTTGGCTTTTGTCTTTAAAACTTTTGGTAACTCTTCTTTCTGGGCTCGTATGCCTTGACGCTCGGTTTATACTGTATTTAGATACCGGACTTACATCTCTACTTCGGTTCGTATTTAACGAAGGAACAGACAGCTTTGAATAATCTTTCCTTTCATATTTAGATGTTGGTTTGTCAGTTGTTGCCGTTTTATTGTAACTTGCATATCGATTCGCGATCGTTGATATCGGGGTTTCTTCTCTGGTGGAGCGGGTCTCATTAAGCACAGGAATGCTGGACGATTTGTATGAAGGGGTAGACGTGTATTTCGCAGTGACAGTGGCGGGTCGGTCGGTGGATATGCTGGACGTTCTGGTAGATTCCCTATTTTTTCCATATGCAGATGAATCATACTGGAAAATAAAAATAACTAGAATTAATTTCATTAACCACTAAAAATTATTAAGTACTAGAGGTGCATAAATTTATCTTGTAATATTTTCAAATCCATAATCCTCACTCAACACTATCGGATATAAAGCTGTTCTTTACACCGTTTTATAAATAGCGGTCGGAATGTGCTCGCAGATAACGCACAAGGGCTTTATTGAGCCCTCCGCTCTTGCGAGTTGCAGCAGACTGATTAATAGTAACCTGAAGCATGAACTCACTTAAACTCATGTAGTTATCGAAATCTAAATATTAAAAAGATTATGATAAGTGTTTCGGAGAAATAAACAATATAATATAGCTTCACGTTTTTTCTCATATTGCTATGCCTATCCTCATCAATGGGTGTGTAAGAGGAAAAAATGCACAAGTGGCGGAACTCAACACTGTGTTTTATCTTATCAGATTTAACATAATCTTTGTCTCGAGTAGGAATCGAACCCACAACCAATAGCGCTTAAAGTCAAAGCTGTCCCAATGTACCGCAATGGCAAAAAAAATAAATAAATGAGAAGTCGCCATGTCTATCTATATATATATATATATATATTTATATATTACATTTTAAGTTACTCACATAATTTCTATATGATGACATTTTTATAACCAATCAACTTGCTTCCATAAGATTGAAATAATTGAATCCAATTGTTAGTCCTGGAACAAAATAAAAATTATATTAGATTATATAATCGTCAAGCGGAGGACGGAGTGTCGTGACACTAAGTTTTCTTCGACTGCTGTGGAGAAAAAAACATGATACAAAACAAATAAGATATGTGTATAACTACTACAATGTTGACTAAAGTTCAAAGTCTTGCTTATAATTTACAAAAGCAAGGGCGACCAGATGAGCCCAGTCGCTTGTTAAGGGCAAAAAATGTATACAATAACGATGAGCATTCAAACAATTAACCTTACGCGGAATCGAACCCGGTTCCTCCTGTGACTCGGCGGGGACCAGTTTAGCTACGTCCAGACGCGGGAGTCGCAAGCGTCTGCCACATACGAACAGATACTGGCTATTTATATGAATAACATCTTATGTTTTTATTATGAACTACCGTTTTTAGTTTTAAAATAGACACCATTTCGATTCAATGTTTTCCGCGCTGACCCATATCGATTGATGGACAAAGCTCTATTTTATACAGCCAAGTTAAGGATAATGTCTCCCTTATTGTAAGATAAGACGCAGCGTTGAGCTCCGCAACTCAGCACAGAATGCCTCGAATTTAGGCAGAAAGCAGAGAATGGAATATTTTGACACTAGGTTCTCATTGTTATATGGGAAAAAATGTGGAGCTTTTTTGGATAATTTCATATTATGTAGTAAATTATAAAAATTACCTGTATTATGCGCATTATTAACAGTTTCTAACCGATTCTAAGAAAGGTGGAGGTTTTCATTTGACTGTATCTTTTGTATGTATATGTTTTGTATTCTTTACTAAATACACCAATATTGATGATGCTTTTATTAAATGATAGCTTCTGATATAATATAGTTTTGGATCTGACGAGTAGTCTTTGAACTCAAAGACTACTTACGTAATAATTTTACTTATTGAAGCCCATATTCCTTTTTGTTAAAATTTTAATTATGAAAATGAAGTTACATCACAACTCGGCACTGTAATTCAGTTCGGATCACAGCGAATGCGATCGGTAACTTTGTTACGAGCAGTCCGCTGAAAATATCCAATGAACATTCGGTCTTGATAATTGACGTTGAAATGGCGAGTTGTTTTGTAAAATAGTTATATGTATAAAAAAATACACTTTTTAGTACAATGAGAGTTAAAGAGAAACTAGTATCAAGACACTCCGTTTGCTTTCCGCCCGAAATTGAGACATTACGTGAGGGGCGGAGAAATGAAAAGCTTCACGCTGTATCCCGCATATAGCAGGGTAGACAGAGTGTTAAGACACTCCGTTTCCCACTTTCCGTCGACTTGAGGCATTGCGGGCTGAGTGGCGGAACTTTACGCCGCGCTTTGTCTTGTTACCAAATCCATATCCTGGAGTGGGAATCGAACCCACAACCTGTCACGTTTACAGACGCACGCTTGTTCTTCTGCGCTACGACAGGCATTAGAAATAGAAATGAAAATAATTGAAACATAATCTCTAGAGTGGGGTTCGAACCCGCAATCAGTAGTGTTCAGTCAGATGCTGTTCCTCATCGAAATAATGACTTTACTAGTTAGTATTTATAAATAAAGCGCTTGCATTACTGAGTAACTGACAGACAACGTACAGCCGAAAATACTGGGCATGGAAAGCTGAAAATTGTCATGTAAGCTCATTAGGGAGTGTAGAAAAGCACTAAGGGAGGAAAGAGAACGGAATAAAAACGGATTTTATAGTCCACGCAAAAAAAGTCGCGGGATCTATATCCCGTATATACTAAATAGTTAGTAGATTTTTTTTAGCTTCACGCTGTATCCCGCATATAGCAGGGTAGGCAGAGGGAACCTGAGAACCTAGTGCTAAAATAGGACGTTCTCTTTTAAGATTTCCATTCTCTACTATCCGCCAAACGAGTGACGAAACTCAACGCTGCCCTTCGCCTTACTACCAGAGCGAAGAAATGAAAATACTAAATATTATTTAATATTTTCATTTCCTGCAGTGGTAATCGAACCCACAACCTGTCGCGTTTACAGTCACATGCTTGTGCCTCCGTGCCACGAGAGGCCACTACAATTAGTAGATATATAAATAGAAAAGACAAACATACATAAATATCAGATCGTAGTGAATGCTCGTAGCACAATACTCGGCTTCCGCTTAATATAATTAAATGTGAATGCAATCACTATTTGAGTTTTTGAGTCCTTTTGTTTGAGTTATTTGTAACCACAAGTTTGAAGATTAAAGCTGGAATTGCTGTTGCTGTATGTTTTTAACCAACTTGAAAGGGAGAAGGTTATTAATTAGACTTTTACAAAAAGTCTTTACTTTTTTTATGAGTTACCGCATAACTTTATTAATTTTGATACATACATACATAGCTTCACGCTGTATCCAGAGGGAACATAGTGTTAAGACACTCCGTTCTTCACTTTCTGCCGAATTGAGGCATTGCGTGTTGAGTGGCGGAACTCAACGCCGCGTTTTTCCTTGTTACCAAACCCAGGAAATGAATAATTCCATTTCCTGGAGTGTGTCTCGAACCCACAACCTATCGCATTTACAGTCGCACGCTTGTGCCCCTGCGCCACGATAGGCGTTAATATTATTTTTGATGTCTTTTTTTTATATGATAGCTAGTGCTTGTGATGTGGTCGCATTTGAATTTAGTTAAAATCTGACGAGTTCTTGAGTTATTCGTAATAGTGTTAATTTGTTAGTTAAGCTTTCACGCCAATCTACTCGACCGATTATCATAAAACTTTGTACACATATTCTTAGAGATATAAAAAGGACTTTTTTTGTCTTTTTATGTTACTTTTTATTAAAATTTCTTTTTTTAATATTAATTCAGTTATATTTGAAAGTGCGGCGGAAAGTGAGGAACGGAGTGTCTTAATACTAGGTTTTCAGGATCCCTCTGCCTACCCTGCAATATGCAGGATACAGTGTGAAGATAAAAAAAAATGAAAAAATATTTATTTAAGGGCTTCAACGCGAGCAATACCATGGGTAAAAGCTAGTACCATATAAAATAATGCTAGTTCTTACATCACATAGACCTCCGCGTAGTTAGCGCGGAAGTAATAACTAATTGTACACTAAAATATTATCTAGCTGTTAACTTGTGCCTCGTCTGGATTCGAACCTAAAACTTTCACAGACAACTATTGTAAAACTAACTGTATCTCACGACCTCGTTTGCGTGGGCTATAGAACTTAAAACTCCATTTTCTTTACGTTTTCCTTAGAATTTTGATATCCTCTCTTAGTGCTCCCCTACATTTCTCAAGGGCGCTACATGCCAAATGTCAAGTTTCTATATCTACTGCATATAGAAATTTCTATTCTGTCTGTATGTTGTCTGTCAGTCACTCAATAGCGCAAACGTTTTAAATATTATATATTTTTTCCCAATTCTTTATTACAATAAAAATATATATAATTTCTATTATTTCTTTAATCTCAATTTTTCGAAGCTTTTTTACACTTTAATCCCATCATTTCGAAGCTTTTCGTCGTTTTAATATTCACACATATACCTTTTTTATATCATTCATACCCCCAAATGGGAATCGAACTCACAATAGCGCTTACAGTCAGATGAACCACTGAACCATGATAGCCTTAAAACAATGCAAATGTTAAAAAGCTAAGTTTTTGTATATAAAACTATATCAGCATTCCTAAACGCGTTGCTGACCTTGTCTCATCTCTAGATTGTCCAATTTAATTATAGTTTAGGATTTTAATTATGTATTCTTTTGTGTTTTTTTGAATGTCGTTTTGAATCTGTTTACAATATATTGTGACTACTTACATAAGAACATATATTTAAGATTGATTTTTAAACTATGAAAAAGTGCTTGAAACACAATTAAATCAAGAATCTTTTTAATTTTTTCCCGCTTATAAAATAACAAAGAAGGTAGAGAAAATCTGGTGTCGAGACTCTTTTAGTCTCAACTTTTTGCCCGATATCGAAACATTTGTGTTGAATGGAGGTTAGTGACTGTGGACGAGGCGATATTATGCAGGGGTATGTTGCGTTTGGCGCTCCGGAACTCTGACTACCCCGCTAGGGACAAAGCGTGAAGCTAAGTTAAGTTAATAACCACTGCCCCAAACGAGAATTGAATCCACAAATATAGCTTTTATAGTCAAGATTAAAGACACTGGGTCGTAATTGCCCGAAAAGTTATTTAAAAATCTTAGAGAAACAAAGCAAAATATTGTGAATCAGATTACTATGTTCCAATAGAATTAGATTTGTCAAAAAAATTATATATTATTTAAAGGGGAGATTGGGGAGATATTCAATTTTGGATATTTTGTAGAAATTGTAAAGATTGAAACGATAGACTATATACGAGATTTTTTTTTTAACTTCACGCTGTATCCCGCATATAGCAGGGTAGGCAGAGGGAACCTGAGAACTTAGTGTTAAGACACTCCGTTCTCTTACAACAATTCCGTTCCCCACTTTCCGTCGAATTGAGGTACTGAGTGGCGGAACTCAACGCTGCGCTTTGCCTTGTTACCAAACTTAGGAAATGAAAAATTCCATTTCCTGGAGTGGGAATCGAACGCACAATCTGTCTCGTTTAGAGTCGCACGCTTGTGCGTCCGCGATACGACAGGCATATACGACAGGCATATACGATAGATAGATATATACGATAATACACGAGAAATCTGATTTAAATTGTAGATTCGCCTATAAACAACTTATTTAAAACTATTACTAGATACTTATCGTTTTATTATTGCCAAGTAATATTAAATCTTTATAAATTATTGTCTATATATTACAATATTAGTAGAATTGGCAAATGTCTTGTAATGTACAATTTTACGGTTATGAAGTCAAAATTAGAAGTACCATCAGCGATTAGAAATATCTTTTTTAGAAAACATTTTCTATACTGTAACATCAACTTATTTGTAATGTATGTTGTTTGTGTACATATTATTGTAAAATATTACCATTTTACTCTCAACAATAATAAAACATAAGATTATTTCGACAGACAATAAATTTTAGGTGTTTACAATCTATAATTCGAATTAGTTAGTCAGTCGGTTTATTTAATTTGTTTATGACGCTAGACTAGATTAAGTGCGGAGTTAAACTCTGGCCAGTACGCCTTTAAATAATCAAAAATTGTGTAGCATGCTCATATAATAACTTGAAGCTTTATGCTTGTCTCGCTATTGTATGTATTTTTTTGCATTTAATAAAACAAAATATTGTTCCAAGTTACCCCTACATCCTCTTACAATAGAAAATTACAATTATTTATCATTTTTTTGTAACGCAACACAATTAGATACGAAATCCCTTTTCATAACGTACATGTTGCTAACGAGTCTACACTTCAGACGTATTTATTGATAGATGCTTGAAGGATTTTGTTTAATATTCGATATCATAGAATAGATGTTTTTCTTATTATAATGTTATAAAGATAATTGGAATTAATATACTTGGACTCATTTTGGAAAAAATACCTTATTTCCTAAGCTAGTTAAGTAATATGAAAATATAGTGAAAGTTGACAAAAGTTACGGACCACGTGTCCGTTGTGATCAGGATAAATATAAAAAAAAAAGAAAACAAAAAAATGGTAGGAATTAATAAAAAGCCAACGTGGCGTAGTGGAATATCGTCTGATTGTATACGCGGTTGGTTGTGGGTTCGATTTCCATTCGGGGAAATGATTAAATTTAAATTATTATTATTCTTTGATTCTAATGAGATTACATGCTGCGTAGAGATACGCCACTTTATATAGAAAGGTATAGAACGAAGTGTCTAATGTCTGTCTCTAGGTTCTGTTTGACTGCAATTCGAGAAAAAACGTGAAGTTGTATAAACAGGTAGGTACTAATATAAAAAAGTATATAATCTTAAAGAAGTTAAATTATAGATTATTTTATAAAAAATATAATAATTGTAAATTTAAATTTACGTACAAATAGCGTACCTTTATGCACACATATATTAAACACTAGCTCAGTTTCTATTTATCTTTGTTCAATGCATTCACATTTCCTGAAAGCTCACAAAATATTGAAACGTCCTTTAAATTCCAAATAATTTTCAGCGAAATACAAATTACTAGGAGTTCCATAAAGCATATTTACGTAGACGTCCATTCGGAGACTGTTTGCGAGAATTGTTTAATTTTATAAAAGTTTGCCGTGTAAAATGCACCTGGAAAAGGCTAAGGCTAAAAAAACTGCTACAGTAGGAAAAAATATGAATGTAAATACAATGGGGTGTAGGTTCAATACCCAGTCGAGGTAATGATTATGTTTTAGCTTTATATTCGCATATGCCAGGGCAGAGAGAACCTAGTGTTAAGACACTCCATACTCTGTTTTTCGCCTAAATTCGAGATATTGTATGTTGAATGGCGAAACTAAACATCGTGTTTTGTCTTTTTTCTAGGAATTGAACGTCACGTTTACAGTCAAACGCTGTACCACTAAGCCACGATGGCCTCAATGGGAATGATATTTAAGCTATTTTCACTTCCCCACTGACACGGCGTTGAGTTCCGCCACTCTTAATATCATCATGATGCAATCAAGATGAAAACAGAGTGTTTAACATCAAGTTTTCCATATACAGAATAGAATCACCTACTTAAAAAACATATGTACATATATTATGAAAGACCATTTCAATGTAGCTGGATAAGAACGTATGACTTAGCGGTCAAAGCGCTTAGACGGCTTCCAAGAGGGGCAGTTACAAGTCCCGCTGCGCTTTTTATGCACTTTCCAAAAATGATTCTTCATTTCTATGTATTTGATGAACTTTAAAAATATAAAAAATACATATAACAAGCATGTGACTGTAAACGCGACAGGTTGTGTGTTCGATTCCCACTCCAGGAAATGTAAAAGTCTAATATTTTCATTTCCTGGGTTTGTTAACAAGGGAAAGCGAGGCGTTAAGTTTCGCCACTCAACACGCAATGGCGGAAAGTAGAGAGTGTCTTAACACTAGGTTCTCAGGTTTCCTCTGCCTACCCTGCTATATGCGGAATACAGCGTGAAGCTAAAAAAACATGTATACTATAATAATAATTATAAAGCTTTAACAGTACATTTAAAATGTATTTCTTAAAAGTTCAGTGAATTTATATAAGAGTGATTAACCGCTGTTTGCAGTTTGCAGCTCACCGAATAATATTATATTTCGACATATTAATTCTCGCCTGAGGCGAATGAACATTTTATATAATGATAATAAGATTTAATATTTTATACAAAGCCTGCGCTACAATAGTAGCGCAGTGGACCGTGCCTGACTATAAAGGCGACGATTGTGGGTTCGAACGCAACCCGGGGAGCCGATTATGCTTATGATATTTTTGAAGTGTTCATCACAACATTAATATCAAAAATATTTAGTAAATAGCATTTGCTCTCGCCAAACGATTGCTCTTAGAAATATATTTTGGGTAGCAGAAATTTGTAAAAATGTCGTTTAACAGAGATGTTAACAACAAACATAAGTTGTAACAAGCGTATAGTAATTTCGATATAGTGACATAGGAACGTATGGCTTAGTGGTCAAAGCATTTGGACGATTTTCAAGAGGTGCGGGTACGAGTTCCGCTCCGTTTAAGTTTTTATACGTCTTTTTATTATTTAAAAATGTTAATCGATTATGATTTCATTTTTCTATTCTATATAAAGCGGGGCGTTAAGTTCTACCATTAGTACATAATGTTCTAATTTAGAGGTCAAAGCGCTTGGACGGTTTGCAAGAAGCGTGGGTTCGAGTCAGGCTACGTTCAAATTATTTTATGTTTTCTAAAAGTGGTTGTCTTGACATTACACTCTTGCTATGAAGAATAAAGTGTGAAGTTGTTTTTTTTTAATTAATTAAAAAAATTAGTAATAAATCGAACCTGTTATCTCTACCTAGCTATGTAAAGCATTAGTTTTTGTTATATACATTAGATGTGGTTAGCGGAATTGCCCCAACCCATAACAAAGACTACTAAGTATTCGAAAGTAAGGGAAAAGAGCCCAGAGGTGAAGAAAGGGCTCTATGATCATAGTACACTACCAGCTTCACTGTACTTTACTGTACTTTGTTTACTAACAAAATGCACTATAAAAGTGTTATACCGTGAATAAGGTTACTCGCGATTGAATTAGATAATGTGTTCAGCTTTTAACCGATGCCAATAAAACGAGGTTCTTAATTCGATTGTTGTTATGTGTGTTATTATATAACTTTTTACTGGGTTAATTAATTTTGAACGCGACAGGTTGTGGGTTCGATTTCCACTCACTTACCAAACCCAGGAAATGAAACATTTCATTTACTGGGTTTGGTAACAAGGCAAAGTGCGGCTTTGAATTCCTCCACTCAGCACGCAATGTCTCAGTTCGGCGGAAATTGGGGAACGGAGTGTCTTAACGCTAGGTTCCCTCTGCTTACCCTGCTATATGCGGGATACAGCGTGAAGCTATATATAATTAATTTTGATGTTTCTTTTTTTATATGATAGCTAGGGCCTCAGATGGGATTTAAATAGCGTCAGAAACACTACCTACAATATAAAAAAAGATTTATCAAAATCAGTTTACTTAGTACAAAGTTATGCAGATACACAAAAAATAGATATCTTCCTTTTTTTTAGTCTTTACTCTAGAATTGATGACTTCCTTTCTTGTAGTCGATTAAACAACCTTGAGATGCTCTCCCTTACAAGCTCGGATGGTCCTAGTTGCCCAATACCTACACACCACTGGCGAAGCGTCTAAATAACACGATTCCTATCGGCTTACCTTTTGTAAATTACAATAAATTAGTGGCTGATTTACTTCCAGACCAGGAGATTACGTACCAAGTCAAGAGGTCGAAAAAAAATTGGGAGTGAATTTGCAAAAGAACTTAACACACAGGTCGGATTCATATATACTGGCGTATCTCTATGAACCGGCTTCCCTAAATATTTCGGCTTATTTTAAAATTTCCACCCCTCGCCATTGTTACGTACATACATATGTAGGTACATACTACATAGGTCACTGGATCCAATATGAGAGCTTTAGCGGTAAACAAAGGACAGAGCGAATGATCTCTCGGAAATTCAGAATTTGCTCGTGAAAGCCATTTTGAAATCGGCTCAGCTTTACAAAGTGAATTCGGGGAAAGAGATTATATATAAAACTTTATTAACATTTCCATTTCCATTGTGAAAATAGCTTTGCACTTTTTGTATGCATAATAGCAGACTAGACAAAGGAATCTAGTGTCCAGAGACTTGTGAGTATTCAAGCAATAATTAGAAACTTAACACTGCGTTTCGCTTTACCAGTGAAGGGAAATGAAAATATATATATTTTTTCTTTAGCTTCATCACGCATATAATAGGGCAGACAGAGGGAACCTGAGAATCTAATATTAAGACACTTCGTACTCTTTCAATAATTCCGTTCCCCACTTTCCTTCAAATTGAGGCATTGAGTGCTGAGTGGTGGAACTCAACGCCGCACTTTGCTTTGTTACCAGACCCAGGAAATGAAAATACTAAAATATTGTTTAAAATGTTCATTTCCTGGGGTGGGAATCGAATCCACAACCTGTCGCGTTTACAGTCGCACGTTTGTGCCTCTGCGCCACGACAGGCGTAAATAATTTAAATATAATTTGTCCGAGTGTCATAAAGGTCACGTTAAAACTTTTTAACTTAGCTTTACGTGATAATATACTTAAATGACATTAGTTGCTGAATTGCGCAACCCAACACTGCACATATTCACTGTATTTTTGCGAGAAAGTATAACAAATATCCATCGTATGCCGGTAGATAGCGCGAATATTTTACAAACTATAATATTTTAAGTGAGGAAGGTCAAAACGGAGAACGGAATGTTTTAACACTAGGTTCTCCCTGCCTGCCTGTTCCGCTGTGCAGGATAACACGTGAAGTTAAAAAGAAACATTTTTCTTCAAATATATTCTCATTTAAGTTTAAAGTAAAGGAGTAAAACACGTTCAAAGGTTTTTGAAAATTGTCGATCTTTAAAGTGAGGCAGACGACCAATATCCTGGCAGGATACAGTTTTCTATTGAAATAGCTCGCAAATATTATCTGTTAGTACTTTAAACGTAGGAAATTACATTTTCTTTGACATAAGTTACTACGACATTCCGTTTATTACATTTCTGTGTTTGAGGCCATCGTGATTGGTTCTGGGTTCAATTATTTTTATATTATTTTTGTTTTCTCTGGTTTGGTACGACAAAGCGAGGCGTTGATTTACCACTTAACACGGCACAATATTTTGAAGTTTTAAGGTGTTAATCACACAGTTAGGAATCGAAAAACATATTTAGAAAATGTATAAAAATTTGAACGCAGCGGGACTCGAATCTGCGCCTCTTGGGAATCGTCCAAGTGCTCTGACTACTAAGCCATGCGTTCTATTAAAATTCTTATACGCTTGTTACAACTTATTTTTGTTGTTAACATCTCTGTAGAGAGATTTTTGCAAATTTCTGCTATCCGAATGTAATTTTAAGAAGCAATCATTTGGCAAGAGAGAGTGCTATTACGACACAATGTGAAATCTTAAATTTTTAAGCAAACGGAGCGTCCTGACCCTAGGTTCTCTCTGGCTACACTGCTATGCGGAACACACGCATAAAGCTGTATAAAAAATATTCTTTTTTTTTTTGTAGTAAAAATGAGGTTACAGTTTCGTTCGAGTAAAATCGATTTTGAAATCCGATTGCATACCAATTTTTGGATTTAAAAAAGTTTTGATGTAGAACTAACGTTTGAAAATATTTTCTATTTTTGGCGTGTTTTTATTAAATTTGCCGTGTTGCTTGTTATTGTTTCAAATGTTGTATTCAGATTTCCGGTTGAGCTGAAATTTAGAGCGTGCCTATAATTCTGATGGCAATGATATTGTTGTTAACACAAAATGGCCGATTGCATATTTTTTGTATAACTTTATTTAAATAGGTGTCGAATGAAAGCGCTAAAGTTGTATAATATATTACATCATGTAAAAGTCTTTTCTATACAATTGTTTATTATTATGTTTTTCTAGTACTTAGTTAGTCTTTGCAAAGTAGACAGAAAGAACCTAGTGTCGAGTTATTTCGTTCATCGATTGCCTAAATTTGAGACGTTGCCTGTGGATTATCGAACTTAGCGACGTGCTTTATCCAACCAAAGGGGAAAATAAAAATAATATAACACAAGCGTTCCCAAGAGTAGGGATTGAACCCACAGCCACTACATTCACGGTCAACAGTCCCACTGCGCCACAATGACCACTTTAAAAGCACATACCGTTTGCTTTTCGTTCTTCTTTTTATTTCGCTTTTCTTTCTGTTTGTTATCATGTATCAAATCTATATATTAATACGTGAAGCAAAAACTTTGTACCCCTTTCTACGAAAATTACGCGGCCGTAAAAGCACGAAATTTGAAACACTCGTAGTTTATATAGCGAAGGAGTGCACAATGATAATATCTTTTTAAAATAAAACATAAAAAATATATTAAATTAGTAAAATAAATATTACACCACACTCACACCACCATTGTTTGACATGCATGTTTATATAAAGTGACATACGTTGCTAGGCAACGCGTTAACGGGGACACTAATTTGAATAAATCTCTTTAGTGCAATATCTACGTAAGGTATAACGTGACATTGAATTTGTAAGTACTCGGCTAACGCGGTTGGAAGCCGTACATTCAATTTACTGTAAAATAAATACTATTTAAATTAATTTATGACGTTACATACATACGTATGTATCGATTGTTATCTAATATATACATCGTTTTCAAAAGTACCACAAATTAAAATTACACTTTTTTAGCTAAGTACCGCCACTCAGCACGCAATGCCTCAATTCGGTGGAATGGAGTGGAGTGGAGTGTCTTAACATTGGGTTCCCTCTGCCTACCCTGCTATATGCGGGATACAGCGAGAAGCTATGTATGTATGTATTTCTTTTTTTTTTTGACCTCCTGATGGTAAGTGGCTACCTTCGCCCATAGACATCTTCAACAGAGGTGTTGTAAATGCGTTGCCTACCTAGACGATACAGATGGAAGGGGAGGACAATATAGTAGTTCGCTATCGGAGCCACCACATTCTGGAGAAAGGATGGGGTGGGATAGGGGAAAACCTGACTTACATGCCATCGAACCGGAAAAATATGTATGTATGTATTTGAGGTATTGAATACGGGTAGAAGGTGGAGAGGATAATGTCTGGACACTAGGTTTTCTGAATATTCTGCTATGTAAGAAAGAATGTGAGCTATGGAGTATGGAACTCATGAATATAATATTAATTATGTTATTTTTAACGCTGCGCACTTCTTGCATTTCGCACGGTAGAGTAAATTTTAAATAGTTTTAATAGCAAATATTTTATATACAAAGATAATAGAGTTACGAACTGAATGTCAACTCATCACTCTCCGTCCGGCATTTACATTGTGTGTAGAGTGGCGGAACTAAACGCAGCATTTTGATTTATTTTTGGGATTACAAGTAAATTTAATTAAGTTGAGATAAAGCGTAAAGCTAAAAATACCTAAACGATGTAAAAAAAAACAATTATGAAATTCAAGGACATGAATTTAAAGCTCGAAAACTATAGATCACTGAATAATTGAATAATTAGAAAAACGAAAACTGACTTAAACTTAAACTTAAATAAAACACACTAAAAAGTATAATTATTACGAATAACCCAAAAACTTCTCGTCGACCACATCAAAAGCACTAGCTATAATATAAAAAGAATCATCAAAATTGGTTCACCCAGTAAAACATTATGCGTTAATGTATATAAAAAAAACAGTCGAATTGACAACCTAGTTTTTTCAAATTGGTTAAAAAAACATAAATTTTTACCCATTAAGAGAGAAACAGTATAATATAGGCAAGAGACATTTAAGAAGAGTAGACATGTACACTCAGACGCATAGTAACATTGTCAATTTTATTTTTTTTATAATTACTACTTATTTAAGTTAATAACGCCTGTCGTGGCGCAGAGGCACAAGCGTGGGAATGTAAACACGACACGTTGTGGGTTCGATTCCCACTCGAAGAAATGGAATTTTTCATTTCCTGGGTTTGGTAACAAGGCAAAGCGCGACGTTGAGTTCCGTCACTCAGCATGCAATGCCTCAATTCGGCATGAAAGTTGGGAACGGAGTGTCTTAACACCAGGTTCTCAGGTTCCCTCTGCCTACCCTGCTAAGTGCGGGATACAGTGTGTATGTATGTATGTATGTATGTATTTAATTTTTTTTTTAACTTCACCTGTATGCCGCACATTACAGTGTAGGCAGAGCGAACCAGAGAACCTAGTGTTAAGACACTCCGTCCTCTTATAACATTTCCGTTCCTCACTTTCTGCCAAGTTCTGCAAAGCATTGCGTGCTGAGTATCGGAACTCAACGCCGCGCTTTGCCATGTTACCAGATCGAGGAAATGAACATAATAAATGTTATTTAATATTTTCATTTTTTGGAGGAGGAATCGAACCTACAACCTATCGCGTTTACAGTTACACGCTTGTGCCTCTACGCTATGACATAATTATTCATTTATTTTATTTCTTTATTTAATAAAAAGAGAAGCAAATTTTTAACGAAAGCACGTACAACTGGATTTTAGTTTTTAAGTCTATTTAAGAGTGTATTTTTTAGCGACGTCAAAAAAAAAGAACTCACTTTGACCGTATTTTATGTGTGTTTCACATTTGTGTTTCACATTTTTACTGGATGAACTAATTTTGATGAATCTTTTTTTATATGATAGCTAGCACTTCTGATATGGTGTCATTTAAATTTAGTTAAGACCGTAGTAGTTTTGAGTTATTTTTAATAATATAGCATTTTTGGTATACATTATTTAAAATCGCTATTCTTTTTATGTCTTATTTTGATTATTGTCTATATACAAGTATACGTGGAGCAAACACTTTGTAACTCTTTTTAAAAAAATTACAAGGACGGAGCAGCATTAAGCTTGGCACACTTATAGTAAAGAAGTGCAGAATGATAATATATATTTAAAATAATGCATAAAAATATATATTAAATTAATAAAATAAATGTTACATACGAGTATACTACCATGGCTTGACATGCATGTATATACCAAGTGACATATACGTTGCAAGGCAACGCGTTGTGAACGCGTCAACGTGTACACTAGTCTATATAAATAACAAATAAATATTATCATAAATTTTCTAAAATACCTGACTCTTAAGAGAAACGTATTCAAAGCATATTGGAATAGATATATTTACGTCGAGTGTACCACGAAAATAAGTGGCCTAGTCTCAGTCAAACACTGGGACCGCCGGGTTATTGGCTCTACTGTAATCGGGTCAGGAGTTAATGTACTGCGCTCGTTTACTTCTAGCATAGGTTGATATGCAGAGAGTGTAGTGAACTTAGTGATTTTTTATTCTGCTCATTGTTTTTTTGATACTGGGCTTGGAGTGACAAAGTTTGACTGTAAATAAGTATGATTGTTTATCGTTGCTGTAAATTTATTATAAAATTTTATATGAAAAGAGGAACTGTTGAGTTTCTTGCCGGCGACTTGGAAGAAGAATCCCGCAAACCTTTAAAGTGAAAATTTCTTTAGCGGCGTTGTGCACTTTTTGTGATGCTTAAAGAATGCTAAACTCGCGACATGACACGTGACCTGATCGAAAATTCGTAAGATTTTTCCGAGAGATAAACTTTTTAGTGTTAAATATTTGTAATAGTTCGTTTTTTTTTAGTTTCACGCTGTATCCCGCATATAGCAGCGTAGGCAGAGGGAATCTGAGAACCTAGTGTTAAGACACTCCGTTCCCTGCTTTCCGCCGGATTGAGGCAATGCGTGCTAAGTGGCAGAATACAACGCCGCACTTTGCCATGTTACCAGACCCAGGAAAATGATAATACAATGTTTATTTCATGGAGTGGGAATCGCATCCACAACCTGTCGCGTTTACAGTAGCACGCTTGTGCCTCTGCGCCACGACAGGCGACTTACAGGCGACATAAAGACACATAATTTCTTTATTGTGACCCATTTCCGATACATTGAGTTTAAACTATTGTTAGTTTTTAATTAGTGTATAAATAAGTAATTAATATCAGTGTATTGTGTCGATAAATAATGAAGTTTAACACTAACGTTGCATTCAGCAGGTGTTAGTTCACGCGGGTTAATATTAATTATATTTATTCTTTGTATTTTTGCTTTATGTATATAAATAAATCATATGTAAATATTATTATTTTCTTTTATCATCACGCTGTATCTCGCATATAGCAGGGTAGGCAGAGGGAACCTCAAAACCTAATGTTAAGACACTCCGTTCCCCACTTTCCACCGGATTGAGGCATTGCGTGTGAGTGACGGAACTCAACGCGCTTTTGCCTTGTTACCAAATCCAGGAAATGAAAATACTAAAGTAAGATTAATTAATAGAACTGCATTTATATTAAACAATATAATTGAGCCTTGGTTATTTATATAACGTCTGTCGTGGCGCAGAGACACAAGCGTGCGACTGTAAACGTAACAGGTTGTGGGTTCGATTTCCACTCCAGGAATTAGATTTTTCATTTCCTGGGCTTGGTAACAAGGCAAAGCGTGGCGTTGAGTTCCGCCACTCAGCACGCAATGCCTCAGTATGGCGGAAAGTGGGTAACGATGTGTCTTAACACTAGGTTCCCTCTGCCTGAAGCTAGCTAGCGTGAAGCTATGGTTATACACAGCGAGTGCATCCGGATGAAAACTTTATATTGGATATAAAACTAGTATTTAAATTAAAACATAATAATACACATGCAATGCGAACAGACAGCTGTATGCAGTTACAGATTGAAAGCAATTTCCTGTACTTTCAGGAGTTTGAAGAGATATATAATTTGTGTGTACTAGATTACTTGACTATGAAGTATTTTATTATTACTTCGAAATTACGTGTTTTTTTGACGACGTCTGTCGTGGCGCAGAGGCACAAGCGTGCGACTGTAAACGCGTCAGGTTGTGGGTTCGATTCCCACTTCAGGAAATGTAAAAAATTACTAGTTATATTTTCTGAAATGTCTCTAGAATGTATACATTTTCCTCTAAGTTCTCTTTAATTAAATTGTCTTTAAAGTTTTCCTTCTTTGCAGTTTTACGAGTATGTCGTTTCCATCCTAACAAGGTAGTCAGATATATATATATATATATATATTGATGAAGGATGGCAAACGAGCAGAAGGACTACCTGATGATAAGTGGTCCTTTGCCCACGGACATCTATAACACCACAGGAGTAGTAAATGTGTTGCCGATCTAGTGTGAGAGGGAGGAAAGAGGAAATAATGTAGAGGCCGCGGCAGTCCGCCATCGGAACCACAACATTCTAGGGAAAAGATGGGTGGCAATAGGGAAATCCTGGCTTACAAGACATCGAACCAGAATACATCCTTAGATATTTGGTGGTTCGTCTTTGACATGATAGTGGTCGCGAGCCAGTCGGAGGACGAATCTCCTTCCACCAGATTAGGTCACAGGGTACCCGCCTCTTACGGGACTCTACTCAGAGTCAGAGGGGAATTGTATTCTAACCCCGTTCCCTCATAGGGATAGATAGAACATAGTGTCAAAACACTCCTTGTTGAGTGGCAGAACTCAACGCCTAGTAGCGGATTTACAGATTTTCAAGTGGGATGTTTAGTTTTTGCCACTTTATGATGATGTTTAAGTTTAGGATTTAATCAAAATCTTAAGAGAACGGAGTGTCTTAACGCTAGTTCTCAGGTTCAGGCAGATCCTACATGCTATGTGCGGGATACAACGTGAAGCTATAAACAAAAAAATACACATAAAAAGCTTAAAATCAAAATATAAATTAAAGGATTCCAACTATATTAACAATAGTGTCAACATCATATTACAAAGGAACTTAACGTTTGACTTGTTGCAAACAGCGTTTCACGTATTGACAGACAGGTCATGCGAGTATGAAAACGCTTTTGTAACTTTAAAATTGGTAAACGCGAGCTTGTCACGTGTTGCCCGAAAAGTTAATTAAAATATGTGTAAAATACCAGGTAAAGGTTATTTGTGTGTTTTTTAAACATGCTCGTAGGTGGATGATATATTTACTATTGTACTATTGTATTGCTAAAAAAATTCTAAAAAAATAATATAATATTTTTTTTTATTGAGAAAGGATGGCAAAGGAGCCGAAGAACCACCTGATAGTAAATAATTACCTTCGCCCATGGATATCTACCAAACCAGAGGTGTTGTAAATGCGTTGCCCACCTAGTGTTGAGATAGGAGGGGGAGGAAATAACGTGGCTGCAGTCCGCCATCGGAACCACCACATTCTGGGGAAAAGATAGGTGGGAATAGGGAGAACCTGGCTTATATGTCATCGAACCGGAACAAATCATTAGATAATTGGCGGTTCGTCTTTGACATGATAGTGGTCGCGAGACCACAAAAATACTGGGATACCCGCCTTTTACGGGACATTACCCAGCGGCGGAGGTGAATTGTATTCTAACCCCTCACAGGGAATATATTAAGTTACTGTGGATAATAACTTCTAAATCAATAAAAAATTAAAATTGAAATCGGTCAGAGTTACGTCTGCGACGTTTCCTAGTTGATAATCAATGGCAAAAAAAGAAGAGGGTAATTTCGATCGTCTTTATATGCCCTCGCTATAGATTATGATTTCTAATAATATATGTATGTACATCATAGGCCACTCGTGGCACAGAGGTACAAGTGTGCGACTGAAAATATTAAATATTTATAATAATTAATATTTAATATATTCAATTCTTTGTTTTGGTAACACGAACTCAACCCCGCACTTTGCCGTGTTACCAAACCCAGGAAATGAAAATACTAAGCTTTACATTTCCTGGAGTGGAGTGGGAATCGAACCCACAACCTGTCACGTTTACAGTCGCACGCTTGTGCCTCTGCGCTACAACAGGCGTTATCACTCTCTGTAATATGTTATTCAGTTCGCTCTTACGTACATACAATCATTAAAACAAGGAAGTGTTTACAAAAACGTCCAAAAATACACAATATAATGAGTAAAACCGAAAATATACCCAACTTTATATTTGAGTCCACTCTAATGACCCCGTTGGCACAGTTCTACTAACGCTCTGCCAACTCTGGGTTCAACTCCCTGGTTTTTCTAAAAGGTCACCTCAGTTCATCCGGATGTTAATGTAATTGGATCACCTTGTATTTTTAGTTTGCAAAGTTAGCAGACGATACTAAAATTACATCTGTATCCAAATTGTGACCCACAATGCATAATTTCTAGCTTATTGGGTAAAGAAATAAACTTTACCGATTTCAAAAAACGGTTTCAGAAAGGAATTTTTATGTGAGTTAGTTACCGCACAATCTTTTACTTAGTGAATTTATTTTTACGATTATTTATATGATAGCTAAAGCTTCTGTGGTAATCTCATCTAAACGTGGTTACGATCTGACGTGTAGTTTTTGAGTTATAACAATTTTAGGTTTCATTATTATTATTTTTTTTGTTAAAACCTTAATTTTTTTAGAGATTTTATTAGGTTTTCGTAGGATTCGGTAAAGTTACGAAAACATTAGATGATGACAAAGAGAACTTATCTCATTGAAGCTAGAGAGAATAGTGTAAAGATTAGAAGGTAAGAAGAAAGACATTGTCTGCAGAGTTGCAAAACTTAATAACGCGCTTTGTTTTATTAGATCAGAGAATTTGAAAATAATTTTGGATATAATCATTATGCAATGCGGTTTTTTTTATATTTGGCCTGATCAACGATGATATTTGTTTTGTCAACTTTCACTATATTTTTATATAACTTAACTAAGCTTAGGGAATCATGGAAAAAGCTCGATTTCACCTCCACTATGATTCATTAATACGGGCACGGCCTTCAGCAATGAAGAATACGACCAAGAAGAAGAATATTTTTTTTCCAAAGAGAGTCCAAGTATTTTAGTTGCCTGCTTAATATATTATTATTACTTATTATAACTAATAATACTTTATATTATAATGTGGTTACCACACACAATCGTCGTGTTTATCAAACATAACATATGAACCACTGCGCCATGATGTCTCTCTACGTTAGTATTTCTGTGTTTTTGATAGAAATACATAGTTTTACGCTTTTTTACAATTTCAAAGGATAACAAAGGCATTCGTTATGTATCCGGAAACGACCGCAAAATCAAGTTAACCACCATTTCTATTTCCAAAAACCATTTTTTGTTGTGAAAACTCCTTTAGCGTTATGCACTTTTTGTGATGCCTAAAAAATGTTAAATTCGCGTCAGGACACGTGACCTGTAGGGCAAGCAAGAAAATTAGCAAAAAAGTATTCGTATCGTCATCGAAAGCATTTTGTATGAGGATACTTTAGTTCGTCTTACGCACGGTAGGAGCGCTTTTCAATTCCCATACAGATTCTTTCGATAACGATACGAATACTTTGTCGCAAATTCGTGCTTGATACTGATCGAAAATTTGTAAACGGACGCACGTAAAATTTGACAATTGAATGAGAAAATATACAATCTATTATTCTTAGAAATAAAATCAACAAGTGTTGATTGAACGAGGCAGTGGGACTGTAAACGCGATTGGTTGTGGATTCGATTCTTTCTTGGGGAAACAATTATGTTTAAAATAGTTTCATTTCTTTGCTCAGGTGACACAAAGATAGTCAATACGCAATGCTAGATAGGGAAGAACGGAGTGTCTTAACAATAAGATCTCTCTACAATGAATGTGCAGCAAAAATTACAGTTATCAAATAAGCTCACAATCGAATTTTATTAACCGACATAAAAAACAAAGGAGGATATCATTTCGATTGCTTTTTTATGTGTGTTACCGCATAAATGTTTACTGGGTGAACCAATTTTGATCATTCTTTTTTCTATACACTTACTACGATACACTTATACAAATTTAGTTTTAGAGTTTATTGTAATATTTTTACTTTTTCCTGCATTTTATTTAAACTCGAAGTTATTTTGTCGTTAACATCTTAATAACAAACCACATCAGAAGCTATCATATAAAAAAGGATCATCAAAATTGTTTCGACCAATAAAAAGTTATGCTAACACATAAAAAAATACACTCGGATTGAAACCTCTTGATTTTGAAATCGGTTAAAGCTTACAATCGAAGCTTTTTCATTGTAATCGCTTCTAAGATGACAGTACTTCAGATATTAATAATCATGTTTCAGTTTCAGTGTGCGTTGTGAGCGTGTGCTGTGTTCAAAATAAACACCGCCAGCTAAATATAAAGCCAGCAATGGGACATCCTGAGTTAAGTATTTTTGTTACGGCTCCCGATATCCAGGATGTATATACAGGATGTCAGTAAATTGATATTTTATTTTATTATATTTTATTAATCTTAAAATGAGGTCACAGGAAGTTAGTGCACGTTACTTCCTGTTGATTGATACATTTTTCTGGAAATTGTCGAAGGATTTGTGTAGCTAGTTACAGATTAATTATCTATTTGTTTATCTATATACAAATACATGAAGCAAAATCTTAGTACCCGTTTTTACGAAAATTACGTGGATATAGGAGCATGAAACTTGGTACACTTATAGTTGGTACATAGTTTATATAGCGAAGGAGTGCACAATGATAATGTTTCTTTAAAATAGCGCATAAAAAATATTAAATTAATAAAATATATATTACATACTTATACCATGCTTATACCATGGTTTGACATCCATGTTTATATAAAGTGACATATACGTTGCTAGGCAACGTATTGTTAAGGCGTCAACGGGGACATTAGTATATATAAATCGTCCGCATTATTAAGCGACAGACAACGTACTAGCAAAAGTGTTGCACATAGAAAGATGAAACTTGGCATGTAGTTAGGGAGTGTATAGAAACCCTAAGCGAGGATTTCTCGAAATTCCTAACATAAGATTTTAAGTATTATAGTCCACGAAAACGAAGTCGTGGGACACAGCTAGTTATATATGTATATATATTTGCTCTTGTTTGACTCATTTACGTTTATACAAACGTTTTGTACATTTGATACGAGTACGTAAATAGCTGAAATACTCAACATTCGATTAAGCGGAACTAACAATTCTATTTAATGAAAGTACTGAGGTTTCCAGCGTGTAGTTTTTAAAACATATAAATTGTGTAGAAAATTACCATAAATTCAGCTTCACTCTTTATTCCATATAGCGGATGGTTATAAATAATTTAGTGTTGAGACACTCCGTTTTTTACTTTCCAGCCTAATTAACCCTAACACCGTAATTGGACGTTGCGTGTTGAATGAAAATATTTCATATATGATCACATTTTATACTAATCCTGCGTTTGGTAACAAGGCAAAGCGCGACGTTGAGTTCCGCCACTCAGCACGCAATTCCTGAATTCGGTGGAAAGTGGGGCATGAAATGTCTTAACACTAGGTTCCCTCTGGCTTCCCTGCTATATGCGGGACACAGCGTGAAGCTATGTATGTATGTATGTATGTATTTTATAATATTATACAGTGTAATGTAAATTGTTCGAAACGGTGGGTTTTTTATAATGTATTTCCGAATATTAAATTATATTTGTTATGGTTAGAATAGTTTTATTTATGACGTAAATAATATTTAATTTGACCCGGTAAGGAACTCGCTACTATCTCAATATTCGGACAGACTATAATTGGCAATTACATCAATATGATGCAGCTTGTCTTCATATTCCGTACAGCAGGGAAAACGTAGTGTCTAGACACTCCGTTCACCAGCGCTATAAATGGAGACATTGCGTGTCAAGTGGCGGAAATCAACGCTGGCCTTTAAATAAAATGATTACCCTAAGTGGGAATCGAACCCACAACTCATGTTTACAGTCAGACTATCCCATTGAACCACGATGACGTCCATGCCAAAATACTAATCGATAATAAATATTTCATTCAACTGAGCAATTGTATCGTAAATGTGCCAATGCGTTGGTTGCTTTAATAAATTCAGATAACATTGTACAGTGACATTAGCTGTAACAAACATCACAACAACCTTTTCGCGCAGTGCTACGTGTGTGTTTATTGTAGTGAAGTATTGACTTTCAATTCCTGCCAGTTGCTATTTTCACGCTTTTAACGCTCGTTTACGGGAATAAAGCTTCACGCTGTGTTTCACAAGTAGCAGGGTAGGCAGAGAAAGCCAGAGAACCTAATGTTAAGACACTTCACCACATTCCGCCAAATTGAGGCATTTCGTGCTGAGTTAGAGAGGGCCCAATATGAAGACACTTAGTTAACCATCTCCGCCCGAATTCGAGATATTGTAAATATGTGGCGGATCTCAACGCCGCGCTTGACACGAATGTTCAATTCCTGTAGCATTTTTTTCAGCTTCACGCTTTATCGCTTATAACAAGGTAGTCATGGAGAACCTAATATCAAGAACATATTGAAAGTTAAATATCCGAATCTAGATATTGCATGTTAAATAGTGAAACCTAACACCGCGCTTTGTTTTACTAGTAATACTAGAGCGAGCCAATTAATAAGCAATGTGCTATTTGGTTATGGTATAGTTAATAGTTTAAGCTTATAAGCTACTGTTAACATAGTCGACAGATAGTACCAAGTTTTATTTGTATTCCACCATTATACTCGTATTAACCGTTACATGCATGGTTTTAGCTATTGGTTATCAAATGATGGTTGTTAAAGCATATTATATCTACACTAGTGTCTTAACACTAAGTTTTTATTTAACAACGCCTGTCGTGGCGCAGAGGCACAAGCGTGTGACTGTAAACGCGACAGGTTGTGGGTTCGATCCCCACTCCAGGAAATGGAACTTTTCATTTCCTGGGCTTGGTAACAGAGTAAAAGCGCAGCGTTGAGTTCCGCCACCCAGCATGCCTCAATTCGGCGGAAAGTGGGAACCGGAGTATCTTAACACTAAGTTCCCTCTGCCTACCCTGCTATATACGGGATACAGCGCGAAGCTATGTATGAATGTATGTATTTGATTTGTCTTGTTAGTTCGTGTGAGTTTCTTGCAAGCTATATTTGACTTCCCAGTCTTCGACTTATATAAAATTTGGTTTAAAATTTGTGTTTCCGATAACAATACAATTATATATAATAAGTATAGTTGTTAACACAAAGTGGCCGCCGCAACAAGATGGCGGATTACATATTTTTGTATAACCTACTACTCAATATGGGTATGAAATGAAAGGGCTTAGCTTTTAGAATACTATATATTATAAATAAAAGCTTATTTTTTTGAAAATATTCAATTTTTCTCTAAAAAAATGTTTTTCATATACTACGTGTGTAATTAGCACTTTAAAAATAAGAAAAATATTATTAAATCGCATTCTCTCTTGCCAAATGGTTCTTAGAAATAATCTTTGAGTAGCATAAATTTGTAACTAAATACAGAGATGCTAACAACGAAAATGAGTTGTAAAGCATTTCGACACAGCTGGATAAGAACATATGGCTCAGTGGTAGAGCGCTTAGACAGTTACCAAGAGGAGCGGGTTAGAGTCCCGTTACGTTTCAATTTTTATACGTTTTCAAAACAATTTTTCACATCCCAAGTGTGTGACTAACACAACAAACAAATATAAAAAAGGCTTAATCCTCTATTTCCTGTAACATTATTTCATTTGTCTCGCAAGAAAAGTGAATTTTGTCTAAGCAAATTACAAAACGTGTTACAATTTCAATAGTAAATTGAAGAGCGCGTCAATATCCGTACACTTATCGTTCACTTTGCACAGTTATTCCAGTCTAAGTCACTTCGATTTATTCCTTCAAATGCAATTTGTATTGCAGTTTTCTCCCGAGCCCTTCCCATCCCTTCCCGCGGATGTCTGTACAAGATTGCTTGTAATAAGTTCGTCTCTAAATAAACACTTGGAAACGTTATATTAAATTTTATTTTTCTTTGCTAGCTGTTACCCGCGGCTTTGCTTGGTCTATAGTCATACTACATACTATAGATAGTGTATAGTGTGTATATTCGTTCATTTGAAGGCCTTGAAGTGGCTAGATTTTCAATTTTTTTAATAAGCAATGATGTCTGCTAAAATATTTTTTAATAAAAATATTATATGTCCTTTTAATTATCTCGAGCAATATTATTAGGCAAAGCACGGCGTTAAGTTACGCCACTCAGCACGCAATGCCTCCATCCGGCGGAAAGTGGGGAACGGAATTGTTAAAAGAGAACGTTGTCTTAAAAAATATCTCTAAGAATATGTGTACAAAGTTTCATGATAATAAGTTGAGTAGTTTTGGCGTGAAACCGTAACAAGAAAACTTAAATTCACATTTATAATATTGGTAGGGAAGTCGGGATGAAGTCATCGTGGCGTTGACAGTTTGACTGTTAACGAGTGGGTGTGGGTTCGATACTCATTCGGGGAAATATTTAAATTATTTTTATTTCCTCACTCTGGTAAGAAAGAATACGTGAAAAACGGAGTGTCTAGTCACTAGGTGCTCTATGATTATCATATACGTGAAGCTGAAGAAAATTAATTTAATAAGGAGCCTGGTGCCTTTTCAGGGTAATTAGAACATAGTGTCAATATTCTCTGTTCTTCACTTTCCGTCCGAATTTAAAATATTTCATGACAAATGGCGGAACAACTGTGAAGCTTAAAGTTTCATAATTACTAGAGTTCCCGTTGACGCGTTAACAACGCGTTGTCTATCAATGTATATGTCACCTTATATAAACATGTATGTCACACCATAGTAATGTGTGTAGCATTTATTTTATTAGTTTAATATAATTTTTATGCATTATATTAAAAAAAATATCATCATTGTGCACGTTCGCTATATAACCTATAAAGTATACCAAGTTTCATTCACCTCCATCCACATAATTTTCGTAAGTAGGGATCCAAAGTTTTTCCTTCACGTATTAATATATAGATAATAGGAATTACGCAAGTCACATGAGACATTTAGTCGTCACTGGATGACACATATATCCACAATACTCGCACAGTCCCAATGCCACACGAGCAATTACGTTTCTCAGTAACAAATGATTTTTGTACTAAAATAATTAGACGATACTTTAAATAACGCGGATGTAAATATTTTTTTTATAGCTGTATCTCGCACATATACGGTAGGTAGAGGGAACCTGAGAACCTAGTGTTAAGACACTCTATTCTCTTTCCGCCGAATTGAGGCATTGCGCGTTGAGTGGCGGAACTCAACGCCGCGCACTGTTACCAGAGCAAAGAAAGGAAAATACAAAATATTATATCTTATTATCATATCTTGAAGTGGGAATCGAACCCACGACCTGTAGCGTTTACAGTCGCGAACATTGCGATGCATTGAATGCTACATTAAGCCACTTAACAACGGTGAGGAGTGTCTTAATAGATTCTAGGTTCACTCTGATTATCGTGCGATGCGGGATAAAGCGTGAAGCCGTACAAGATACAGGATGAAATAAAACCAAAAACCCCGTTTTGATTCAGAATAATAGCCGCGTTGCGTGAACTTGACACACTTGCCGGTCGGCGTCTGCCAACTTTGTTTCATTAAAAACACGAATAAGTTTATTTCCATGGCGATACTCGAGAACAATACTCGAGCGTGTTTGTTGTCTGACTGCAGGAAAGGGGGAGCTTCACCATTTGACTGTCGTTTGAAACAAAAATGCAGGATTTTATTCAACTTTATCTTTTAAGTGACTTGTCCGTGAGCATGTTATCACCTCGACTGTATTTTTTTAAACAGCCGGCGCAGAGGCACAAACGTGCGATTGTAATCGCGACAGGTTGTGGGTTCCATTCCCACTCCAGGAAATAGAATTTTTCATTTCCTGGGTTTGGTAACAAGACTGCCTTGAATTCCGCCACTCAGCACGCAATGCCTTAATTCGGCGAAAAGTGGGGAACGGAGTATAACACTAGGTTCTCAGGATCCCTGTGCCTACCCTGCTATGTGCGTGAAGCTAAAAAGAAAAGAAAGGAGATACTCAATTCTGTATTTTTTTCAAAACTGTATTTTTTTATGTGTCATAATAACTTTTTACTGTGTAAACAAATTTTGATGAATTATTTTATATGATAGCTATTGCTTTTAATGTATAAACCCATCTAAATTTAGTTAAAATCTGATTTGTTTTTGAGTTATTCGTAATATAATACATTTTGTTTCAAGTCGATTTTGCTTTTTATTAAAATTTTAATTATCAGTGTTATTTAGAAATAGTATATCTTTACACTAGATTTTCTCTATCTACCCCTTTTTGCTTCATGTGTTTTCTTATATAGCAGAGTAGCCATAGATAACCTAGTGTTAAGACACTCCGTTATTTTTCGTCTAAAAATGTCTCAAACATTACGTGTTTACTTTTAAAGCAAACAAATAAAAATTATTCTAAATATCATTTTCCCGAGTGGGGATCGAACCCACTCGAAGCCTTCAACCTATCCACATTTCTTTCATTTCATTTCATTCTAATTCCCATAGCTTAAGTTTGTGAAATTGCTTCTGTATACTTAAGTTTTCCAAGAATATTGAAAATAATAACTGCAATTTTCTTCAATTTGTATCTGTTTTCTAGTAAATGAAATAAGTGCAGACGTTTTTCCAATAAATACGCAATATATGCATGATGATGTAAATTCATAGTTTTTTAGTGAGATATAGAGGTAGATGGGCTCAGGGGGAATTAGGTAGGTGGATATACGTATTTTTTTAATATTAATTCGCATTAGGATTACTTTGCGTACCTTTACGCCGTATCCCGCATATAGCAGGGTAGGCAGAGGGAACCTGAGTACCTAGTGTTAAGACACTCCTTTCCCAACTCTCCGCCGGATTGGGGCATCGCGTGCCGAGAGGCGGATATCAACGCCGCGCTTTGCCTTGTTACCAAATCCAGATTTATCGCCATGGAAATAAACTGATACTTTGTGTATAAGGTGAATAAATGACTAGATTAAAGAAAATCAGGGAAATCTAACATTTTTACCTGTAAATACAGGTAAAAATGTACTCAAATAATATAAGATAAATTTATAGATAGAATTTAAACTCAAAAATGTTTGCACTGAAGAGTATGCATTGTCGATTTGTCAAATTATTCACGCCTGGTACGGTTATTTATATTTACTCGTATGAGTTTTAAACTTAAAATCGATATCATTATAAATTTAATTATTTTGTATTGAAACACTTATATCACTGTACTAAGGGCCCTGTTCAGTAATGAACATGAGCGTAAGCTCACCAATCATTAGATATTCATACAACGAAAAAATAATAAATAATAAAGAAGTCAATTAATGTGTGACTTTTTTTCAATAATTCTTTTAATTACTACACTGCTCACTGCTCCCAGAGAATTAAAATTTTAATAAAAGAAAACCGTCTTCAGATGAAATGCACTAAAAATAAAATTATTACGAATAACTCAAAAACTATTTGTCAGATCTTAACTGAAAATAAATGGGACCATATAAGCACTAGTATATTAATAAAATACAATCATCGATTTGATAACCTCCTCTTTTTTTTGAAGTCAGTAAAAACACAATTTACAGATAAAATTTAAACTCAAATATACTCTGAAAAGTATGCATTATCAACTTGTTAAGTTATTCACGCCTCGAACGGATATATTATAATTTAATTGATCCCATTATAAATCGAATAATTTTGTATTATAATATTTATTATAACGAGGGTCCTTATTGACGCGTTAACTACGCGTTGCCTAGCAATGTATATATATATATATATATATATATTTTTGACACTTCCACATTCTACCTGATGTGCCCCCGCGATTTGATACGGGCGACACAACTGTTTGTCATATTTAATTGTGTAAATTTAATTCAGTTTTATTTTTTGTATCAATTTATATAATTTTACTTATTAGATATATTACTACTTAGTTATAATGAGAATTACGTCGATTTGTAGGTTTTCAATTTTGAGGATTATAATTTTTTATATGGATTTGATTATTTATATATAATTATTTATATAACATTTACAACAAATGTTTAAAATATTTTCAAATTTAGTTTCATATTACGTCCTTGTTAAAGTCTTTAAGATTGCTAAAGATGTGGTTGATTAATTTGATGAATGATTTTAGACATATATCATTATTAATTAAGTTGACGATATCAAATGGCGCGACTATATCATTTAAATTGCAGGTGATTGTATGTTCAAGTCTTTGTATGCTATATTTGGGGCAATCCTGTATTAGGTGATTCACAGTTTGAATATTATTATTACCACAGGCACAAACATTATTGGTTTTAATTTTGAATCTGTGCAGATACTCTAATTGGAAACCATGGCCCGTTAAGTATTGATTTAAGTTGAATAATGTTATTGATGATACTTGTAGCATGTTGATTTTATTATTCAGTAGTTGGATTGTATTAATGTCTGGTAGTAAAGTTCTTGTCCTGAGTCCCGTATCTGCAGTAGCATATTCTTCATTAGTTTTATTTAATGTTTCATTCTTAATGCGATCTTTGGCGTAACTAATAGGATTTATTTTAGTATAAGCGTACGGTTTATCTGTATTTTAGCATGTCAAGCCGTACCGTGCAGTAGTGTGTGTAACATTTATTTTATCTATACTAATATTATAAAGAGGAAACCTTTGTATTTTTGTATGTTTGTATTGAATAGGCTCAAAAAGTACTGGACCGATTTTAAAATTTTTTTTACCATTACTTAGAGGGATTTTTCCGAATCCGTATAGGCTATATTTTATCCCGGAAAATAGATAGGATTTTTCGGGATACTCGTAGTGAAAATTGTGGAGTAAGTCGACGAAAAAACTGCCGTACGTTAATGATCCTCGCGAACGCTGCCTAAATGATTAGAGATGTATGGTTGACTTCTATAGAAAAGTTGTAGAACTCAATAATGCCTACAAAAAAGTCCGCGATGGTATAAACCAAACATTTATATGTTAGCCATTATAACCACTTTTCCATAGAATAAAAGTAATTAAAATTATTAGCCTATGTTTATTGATCATATTATCGTCAAATATTAATCCTCATCGAAATAAACTATTTATTGAGCAAGATTGTTTCAGTAGCTATAAATTACTTTTTATTTTATTTCAATCGGACAATCCATTCAAAAGATATTACGAATTTAAAATTGTAATTGGTATTAAAATGAATGATGGCCGCCGGCCGATATGTGTCGCACGGCGAAACCGCAGGGGAGGGGGGTGCACATCTATGAAGCAGGTCGCCTCTCTACGCAGCGGACGCGGCCAAATCGAGTAAATTTACTGAAGTCTTTTTTTCAGAGAGTTTAAAAAATAAAAGTCCACCCGCGCGAAGCCGGGGCGGGTTGCTAGTTGATTATACTTTTCATGTATTATTTTAAATATATATTATCATTGCGCACTCCTTCTCTATATAAACTATAAGTGTGTCAAGTTTCATGCTCCTCCGTCCGCGTAATTTTCGTAAAAAGGGGTACAAACTTTTTGCTTCACGTATTTATATATAGGTACATATTTAGATATTTAAAAAAATGTATAAATGACTTTATTTTTAACACTTCATGAAAGCTTGTGAAAGAGTTTCAAAGAGACTCATTTATTAGCGTTTTTATTTCCAATACATGCAGTAGGTAGTGACTTAAACGGGTAATAACCTACATGAATTTAGTGTTACCCCAAATCTGGATGAATTTGCGTAAATTTGGGTAAATTTGGTTAAAAGTGGGTAAATTGCAAAGGTATTTAGTTCATTTGTATTAAGAGTGTTATATATCGGGGAAGTTAATAAATATAATGAATATATATTTTTTTTGTTTTTCACGCATAATAGGGAGAACATAGTATTGAGACACTCCGTTCTTAACTTTCCGTCCCACTTTGAGATAATGTGTATGCTGGAGGTTATCGCCGCGTTTAGACTTACCTGATCTGAAATATAAGAGTAATGTAAATATAACCAGTCATTCATAATATGTGTATATTATATATCCATATATTTTACATTAAAATTATTATATAAAATATTTATTTACTTTTATTAATTTACCGTCTTCTGTCCGAATTACAGACAATGCATGCTGAGTGGCGGAACTGAACACCGCGCTTTGTAAGTCAAAGATATAAAAAAAAGTTATATATAATCATTTCCCCGATTTCAAATCGAAGTCATACTCAAGTTAACCGCTGTTCCACTGCACCACAATGACCTCAGACTCCATAAACATAGACAAATTGTAATTAAAGCTAATATCCATATTTTACCATTAAATTGAACTCAACAAGTTAAATTAGTGAAACTAATTGACTCGGAATATGCGAATTGATAAATTTTGTGGTCTCATACTAATTAAAAACAAATACCAATATTGATATGTATAATATTTTAAATAATTATTATTATGATGTTAATTTGTTTGTATTTCTCAAATTTTGCGGTAACGTGGTGTAGTGGGAATGACATTTGATAAATTAAACCGCGGCGTTTAACTCTGTTACGCATTTTAATTCAAATATATGTTGAGTATTTGAAGAATTTAAAGTCGAGGTTAAAATGATATTATTAAGGAAAGTATATTATTCTGTCCAAGAATACTATACAAATGTTATGTGTGGAACTAACTGCTGTTTATACTCGCTCGGGAGGCTTATCGTTGCTGCAAATTTATTGTAATATTTTATTTGAAAAGACCAACTGTTGAGTTTCTTGCCGGCTTTTCTCAGCAGAACTGCCTTCCGAGCAGGTGGTAGCTTTCGTTAGGACTGACACTACTGACATCCTTTTGTAAATTGACGATTCAAAAGTGCTTGTAATAGCCTATTTGAATAAATAATATTTTGATTTTGGTTGATATTTGATTTTATCATATAATTTCGCATAGCAGGGTAGTCTAATCGAACTTAGTATCAAGATACTCTGTTCTCTGTTTTTCGGCAGAAATTGATACAACGTGTTGAGTGGAACTCAACGCTGCGTTTCTTACCAGCGCGATAAAATGTAAAAAAGAAGTATATATTATCATTAATTTAGTATTTTAAGATACCGTTTTCCCTTAGAAATCGAGATATTGCGTGGAGTGGGACTTAATGCCGCGCTTTGTGTTGTCAGAGTAACTAAATGCAAAAATATAATATTATTACCGGCTGGGAATCGAACCAACAATAGCGCTTACTATAGTCAGTCAGCTCATGTTTATAAAAACGGGTTAGCTGGATGTAACTAAATAGCGAGTTCAAATCCCGTAGTTACAAATAGATCAAATCAAAGCAAAATCATTAAAGTGTGAAAGTGATGAATCACTATGGACATTTAGTAATTTATACTACCTCGCTGACGCGTTAACAATGCGTTGCCTAGCAACGTGTATGTCATTTTATATGAAAATGTATGTCGAACGAATAGTAGTGTGTATAAAGTTTATTTTATTAAGTTTATGTATTTCTAATGAATTATTATAAAAAAATACAACGGAGTGCTCTCCGGGAGTGCCGGCAGAAGTGAAAATTTGAATATTAACGTTATTATTGATTTTTTTGAATGGTTAGAAAATAATTTTGCACGAAATGCTTTAATTATGACCATAAAAGTATTATAATTTATTTTTTATCAGCTTCATATAGTATAGTCAAAGAGAACCTAGTGTTAAAACATTCCGTTTTCCACTTCCCACCCAAGTTCGAGATAATGCGTTGAGTGGCCGATCTTAACACCACTTTAACATTATAATAGTCACATTATACAATATACAACGATCAAACAGTCTCAATTCTAACAAGTAGGTCAATGCACTGTTACACCAACTATATTATTAATAAGTAACCTGTTTTTAACTAAATCAGTTTAGCTTAAATTCAAAATGCAAAATTGTGAACGTTTTTATCAAAATATGCTTATACATACATATGTATGTATGTATATTCACTTTTTTACACATAATATAAAAATATACCTATATTTATCACTCAATAAGAACAAAATTAGAAAGAAAATCAATTTTTACCTAAAATGACTTATTTTAAAACACAAATCATATTAAAATTGACATAAAAAACAGTAAAAGCTAACAAAATACCGTATAATACCGTATCGTTAGCTACGGCATGCACCGACATGCAGTACCAAAATAACTGCTCAAATTATATTTTTAAACGAAAAAAATGTATGAAAATTAATAGAATAACAATATTTAATTACTTTTTAGGTATATTTAATTGTTTTAAAGTAGATATTAAGGTATATAGTGGTAACTAACCTGTAACGTAGGTGTGTGCGCGTGCGGCGCTGGGCGGGCGGCGACTGGGCGGGCGGTGCGCGCGCGCTCGCGACGACGTGATGTCGTGTGGTGTAAATAACATACTCGTATTGGTTATCAATTCGACTGTATTTCTTTGTTATGTTCTGTAAATTTTACTGGGTGAACCAGTTTTGATGATACTTTTTATTATTTGATAGCTAGGGGTTCTGATGTGGTCCCATTTAAATTTAGTTAACAGCAGTTTTTTTTTGTTTAAGTTTTAATTATCATTTAACCGCTGTAGTTGATGACTCAACACGTTAAGTCTCGAATTCAGGTGGACAGAGAATTGACTTGGAATAAAAATAAATTATAAAACATTGAAATATATTTCATTAATTCATATTAATATGAAAACTAAAAATTAACAATAAATTATTAAAAAATAATGAATGAAGAGTAGAATTTCGTTAATAAAACAAATGTATATAATAATTGCCAGGAATCTTGAGCGAGGTAAATGATGGCATCAGGGCGTCATGCCGTTTGTTGTGACGCTAAATAATGATGATTAATAATTGATGATATGTTGTTTTGTTAAGACGAATGATGACAAATGAACGTCTGTCGTGGCGCAGAGGTACAAGCTTGCGACTGTAACCGCGACAGGTTGTGGGTTCGATTCCTGCTCCAGGAAATGGAATTTTTCATTTCCTGGGCTTGGTAGCAAGGCAAAGTGCGTCGTTGAGTTCCACCACTCACCACGCAATGCCGCAATTCGGCGGAAAGTGGAGAATGGAGTGTCTTAACACTAGGTTCCCTCTGCCTACCCTCCTATACGCGGGATACAGCGTAAAACTATGTATGTATGAGCACTAGATTCTCCCTGAATACTCTGTTATGAGGTATAAAACGTGAAGCTTCTTTCTTATGTTCAAGTTATTAGTACTATATCTAAATAAATAATATAAAATATAATTTCCTCTTTTGTATTGTACGTACATACGTTTAATGTTAACTAGATTCTAAGTATCATCACAATATCGGATAATGTAAATAAATGCCTCTATAATGTCACAGCTAGCGCCATCTTGTACACAGTTGTTGTTACAGTGTAATCTCATCGGACTGTGTAATGTGAGCTTCTCTACCATCATGTGCTTGCTTCACTGAAGTATAGGTGTCGTTTTATGTTTAGAGCTTGAAAATATCAAGCTTTCATATTTTTGATTTTCTCTGGAAATACTTACCTGTATAATAAAAAACAATCGAATTGGGAATTAATTATTACATAAGTGGAATTTTTAAGTCGTTTAAACATCTAATGGCCCCTTCGTGATATAAAATATGAAGTATGAGTTTTTTTTTTTTTTATGGATAACGGATTACAAACGAGCAGAAGGACCACCTGATGGTAAGTGGTTACCTTCGCCCATGAACATCTACAAAACCAGAGATGTTGTAGATGCGTTGCCAATCTACAGAATACAGATGGAAGGGGAGGACAATGTAGTAGTCCGCTATCGGAACCATCACATTTTCGGGAAAGGATGGGTGGGAAAGGGGAAAACCTGGCTTACATGCCATCGAACCGGAACACATCATAAGATATTTGGCGGTTCGTAAGTATGAGTAATATTTATTTTATTAATTCCTATTATTTTATTATTTTCGATTTATTATTATAATTAATATTGACATTTTGGACTCCATGTATGAAAGTTGACATACATATAGTGTATATGTATGTCAATTTTTATACTCCTTCGTCCGTATAGTTTTCATAATAAATATTATAAAGAATAAAAAAACCCGACTGCATAAAGAAACTGATATGAACAGAACGTCTAGAACCTCTAGAAGCGCCATATTAAATTAAGAGTGACCTCTCATATCTAAGAACACTTGGAATATCAATACCTACTTAACGTCACCTTAATTATATAAATCTGTCCAGGAGTTTGGAAGATATGAGATAATAAGTAATATAACAAACATACATGATACGCGCGAAAAACATAACCCTCTGACAGTCAGGTAAAAAGGAATCTAAGATTTTTCCTCCACATATTAATATAATAATAAAAATAAAATAATAAAAAATAAATAAATAAGAATATATGTATGTATGTAGGTCTAACAGTATTTTAGGTTGATTTATTTATTTAGTTATTTCTGTTATATTTTTTGCACTGCATTGTGCCCGCTTTTATCTGTAGATCCCTTCAGTTTGGTTGCCTGGAAGAGATCACTTTTAGTGATAAGGTCGCCTTTGTGCACTTGTTGTATTATTTAAAATTTTCTTATGTATGATTTCAAGTATGCAATAAAGATTTTTCTATCTATCTATCTATCTAAGATTTTTCGGTTTTCTTTTTGCGAAAATTAAATAATTTAATAAATGTGGCATAGTTAAAGTGTATGTATATGGAGAAGGAGTGCGTTAGTCAATATTTCTCATAATAATATATTGACAACTTAACGTCGCGGTTTGCATTGCCAGAATAAGAAAATGATTTAACTATAATATAATAATTTCCAGGAGTGGTTCTCTACTGGCAGTTAGTCCATTGTTCCCATTCTGGTCATGTTTCTATATTATCATTTGCTATAATAAAAATGTGAAAAATCTATCAGCCTAGTATAAAGAAACTACCACCCATACCGAGGAACGCTTTCCGTAGGACTGACGGTACTGACACTTTATATTCATTTGTATGTCAATTAAAAACGTTTTTAAATAAAAAAAAAATATTTTTGTTATATTCTCTAATTTATTCATTTTTTCATCATCATGCTCTTATGCGGCAATTAGAATTAATTAAAAAAGCAGATCTCATAATCAGATGGCAGTAATAATGCATAGGAGAGAGAGAGCTCTCTCTCTCTGTTCTCTACGTCCATCCAAATTCAGACATTGCGTGAAGAGCAACGGAGCTCAACGCCGCGCTTTGTCTTATCACACCGACAAAATAATTGTTCAAATAAATAATAAAATAGCACAGGAATCTATATTCATATTATTCTAATAATAACTTTGGCAAATCATATGTAATTGCTTATAATTAAATTGCAGATAGACGTGTTCTATTCCAGTCTGGCCAACATTAACCCTTACCACTTGCTGCCCATAAATATCTTTACTCTTTGATCAGAATCAATAATTAAGGAAAACGTGCATTGTATGTACGAGTATGTAGTAACTAGTAGCAATTCGTAATTTTGTTTGCGTGAACCAATTTTGATGATTCTTTTTTTATATGATAGCTTGTGTTATCATGCTTCTGATGTAGCCTAACTTTAATTCAGTGAAGATCTGATAGTTAGTTTTGAAGTTATTCGTAATAATTATATATTTTAGTCCACTGTACGAGAATTTGAAGTTAATATTCTTTTTTTATTAAAATCTTAATTATAACGTATCAACGTCTCATTTGGAAATGTCATTTTAAATTTGATAGATTGTTAAGGAGATGTCCATCATGCTGAATAAAACTGCCAAGAAGTTATTTTCATACATTTTACGTGCCTTTCTAATTTTGTTCGATATCCTGGGCTTTCACATTAAGTGTTCTACACCATTAATATTTACATTATTAAAACAACCTAACGTATTTTATTTATATCTGTTAAGATTTAGCTGGAATACTACGGAACACCTAATGTTCTGTACTTTCGACTTTTATATTTCAATATAGAGTGCTTATTATTGGAGTATTAACTTTTTCCTCTGCAAACAAATTTTGATGATTATTTTTTTATACGTCTGCTGCTCGAACGTCAAATGTGATCCTATTTAAATTTAAGAAAGATCTGAGTTATTTCTAATAATTTTCTTTTTAGTGCATTTTATTAGAAGTTGGTTATATAAACATTATAATCTGTTATTAAGTGATATGTAACAATTAAAGATTTGTTTTTGCCTTCCTTCTGTCTAGTATCCATGGTATATGTAAAATGATATGCATAAGATGTCACTCTCTAAGAGCAATATATAAAAGTATTTTTCAAAGTATCCACAAGTTTTTCTATAATAAACCATATCAACAATCGTGGCTGCTTTTTTAATATTTTTACTGTGATTGTGATTTTCCTACAATTAATGTGATGGAAAATTAAATTAAGTGGCAATAAAGAGAACTCAAAAAATATCCGTTGACATTTCTGTTTCAATTTTCTAGCACCTATGACGTGTTTGGCAAAAAGTGATTATCCCTGTTTTTAATTATAGCGCGTATTAAGTCGAATGGCGCACAATGCGTAATTGGAACATGCAATAGTTTTCAAGTGACAACGTGCAGACTAAGTACTTTAATAATAATATTATCAATTAAATTCTTATGAAAACCAATTTTAAGAAAAACAATTATATACTCATATAACGTATATTTCTTTTAATATGGTAACACGTGTCAAGGTGACAAATGTCATTTGTCAAAATTTAAAAATAAACTGATTCTATGAGAAGGTTGCCGAAGTGTTATTGGATCTTTTTTGTGATGTTGTGAGTAATCTGTACTGAACATTCTAATAATGTTGCCTTATCTCTTTTTTGTCTACCAGTCCTCCTTCGTATGTTTTCCACACAAAGTGACATTATCGAAGTGATTTATTCTCAACTGCGTTCGAAGGGTTACTTGAAAAATTAAACTAAACTACATACATACATACATAGCTTCACGCTGTATCCCGCAAATAGCAGGATAGACAGAGGGAACCTAGTGTTAAGACACTCCGTTGCCCACTTTCCGCCGAAAAACGGCCGCGCTTTGTGTTGTTACCAAACCCAGAAAATAAAAAAATCAATTTCCTGTGGGAATCGAACCCACAACCTGTCGCGTTTACAGTCGCACGCTTGTGCCTCTGCGCCACGACAGGCGGTAAACTGAACTGAATAAATAATAATAAATAATTAAGTTAAATAAAGTTTGCTAGTACTGGATTGTATGCGTCACATCGCGTGCGATGGAGGGGGAAATATATATTTTAACAGATTTTCAATACTTAGAAACAATTTATATCTATTTACAAAGTAGGTACGTAGGTAGAGCGTACATTTTCGATCTACCGCCAAATTTATATAGTATGTCTTGTTATTTTAAAATGAAAATCCACTTTGGTTTTTGAATTTTTATTGCGTTTTTTGTTTTAGTTAAGTCTGTAACATATCTGTACATAGCGTTTCATATATAATAAATAATTATAAAATAACTCTTTACTTTAAACTACTGCACCTTAATTACGGTAATAACGAAACGGTCAACTTATATAATTAGAATAAAAAAAGCTTACTGAGTTTTTGGTTCCTTTATTGATGATATAGCATACAAAATGTTAAGGGACGGTCGGTCGGAGGGCGGCTACTGAGACACAGTAAGGGCGAGCCGCGCAGCAAACGACCGTCCCGCGACGACGTCTATCGGAACTTAAACATCACTTAACGAACGACTAGGTTTATACCCGACCGGAATTGCCCCTTGTGCTTGGTGGTGAGAAATGCTGGTGCGGGGTGGGTTGGGGGTTCACTCCGAGCTGAGGGCGCGGGACTCCTGGACCAAGTATACTTGGGAGCCGGGCACGGTGGAGGTGGTGACGAAGGTGCGGTGCTTGGCGCGGATGAGAGACAGATTGCTCTCGGCGACATCAGCGCGGTCCTCTGCGGCTTCCAGTTCACGTTGGAATCGTCGTACTCGCGTCACGCTCTGCTGGGATACTCCCTCCTATACGCAAATAAGTATATATTTCAACACACTCGTTACATTTAAAAAAAAATGGGAGTA
Organism: Philaethria dido; assembly: GCA_033558755.1. Classification (NCBI taxonomy): domain Eukaryota; kingdom Metazoa; phylum Arthropoda; class Insecta; order Lepidoptera; family Nymphalidae; genus Philaethria; species Philaethria dido. Next base: position 18,864 of record JAKGSA010000014.1, on the reverse strand, counting down.
AAACATAGTGCTAAATTTATATCTATAGAAAAATAAAACTAACCTGTTCTGTCAACTGCCTCTTGTAGATGGATACCTTCTGGGTGACCTTCTCCAAAGAGTCTTGGAGGAGAGAGATGTTCTTCTGGTCTTCCTCGCATTGGATAATGATTTCCTTAAGTTGGCGTTCCTTCTTGCGGAGGATCTTGATGGTTTCAGCGTGTCTCCTCTTCTCCTCATCCATCTCCAGTTCCATATCCTTGATGCGGGCTTCCAGTTTGCTGATGATGCGCTTACCACCAACGATGGCATTGGCTTCAACTTCCTCCAAACGGACAGACAGGTTCTGAAAAATTTACAACACACGTAATAAATTTTGCTTTGCCTTTTAACTAAATATACACACATTTCAGATACCTATTAAAATTACCTTGACTTCAATTTCGAGAGACTTCTTAACAGCTTCAATTTTAACAATCCTTTCTTGTTCCTCGTGCAAGATCTCGACGGTGTGTTTCAGCTCGGTCTGAAATTAGATATTATTATAGAAAAAGTTTTTGAATAAAGTTTCTGGACAGATTTCTACCATACTACTATAATATTTTAAGTCTTTAAAACATTGACTTTTTTGAGCTTTATTATTCCGGTAATTCACCTGAACACGCTGGTATCTCTCGTCGGCAACACGCAGCTCCTTGGTGATCTCGTCATAGTCAGCAGCGACGACGGCGAGTTCCTGCTCGATCTTAGCCTTGCTGCTGGACAAGTTCACGTTGATGACGGTCAACTCGTTGATGCGGGTCTGCGCTTCTTCGAAGGACTGTTCAACGGAGCGCTTAGCACGGAGGGCCTGAAGTAAATAAGAGAATATATAAATTATTGTTATTTATTTAAGACTTATAATTATTTACTCATCAATTTGTTACTTCGGTCCGTAATTCAAATTAATTATATCTTTTCTGATTCTCAATTTCGTTCTGTTTATATTTGTATATTATAATGTTTCCAAGTCCAAGTAATTACCTGCTCGTAGTTGCCACGGATCTCTTCAACCTCACCGGTGAGGGACTGGATTCTGCGTTGAGCGACGCCGTATTGGTCGAGGGTGACTTGCAACTGCCTCTGGACTTCATCGTAGTGAGCTTGGATCTCGGTAAGCTATATTGTAAAGCAGTTTAAATATAAAATAAAATATTGATAAAAGTTTTAATATAATTATACAAAGACTAACTTAATTTTTGAGCCCTGTGTAATGTTAATATAAAAAAATATTTATCGAACCTGCAGAGACTGCTTCTTGATGGTCTTCTGCAGGTCAATGTTGGTCTTGTTAGCGACATCAAGAGACAGCTCGAGTTCGGTGATCTGGATCTGGAGCTTCTTCTTGATGCGAGTTACTTCGGTCTTCAGCTTGGTCTCAGCCTCTACAACACGAGCGTTCAACTGCTCGATTTCGATGCTGGTTTGTTTGCTGTGGATAAGAGAGTTAAAAGATATTTTATAATGAAATATAACAAATCACTTATTTTACGCAGTGTTCTGATATATCTAGATTGCAAATTATGAAAAAAATAAACAGTGAGAGTTCAGTTATACCTCTGGTCATAGAGCAAACTCGTGTTTAATTGTTCAAATTGATTAATCGTTTGCTTTAATTCGTTTATTTTTTGCACATACTCGGTATTTATTGCGGGGATATCTGTTTCGATTTGCACGACACACACTTTCGGAGTTTTCATAGCAATTGATGCTATTTCATCTAATTTATTTTCATAAGTATTTTGTAATCTTTTAGCTGAGTAACTTGATACAACATTATTTGATATATTATCCAATTGCACACCCCTAGAATCAAACTTTCCTACATTAATATCTATTTTCTTAATTTTTCCTTCACCAACTTTATTTTTAGTCTCTTCTAATAATGTTTGAGCGATGGCTTTAGCTGATTTACCACGATAAACTTTAGCCTTACTTTTAAGTTCAGCGCCTACATTTAATTGCGCGTTGTATAAATCCAATGATTTCGCCAACTCATCTTTTCTAGATTGCCGCTCGATTTTGATATTTTCCTTTTCAATCTTTTTCTTGCGCGTTTTAACCGATACACTTTTAACTCCTACGTGCTTTGATAAATTAGTTGCTGCTGCAGTTGCAATTACTGTAAATGGAGTTCTTCTGCCGACATTAAACGTGTTAAGATCTCTCTTAGCTCTTTCCGATACTTCTTGGGATAACTTCAACACATCACTTTCCGAGTATGTTTTCACCGGTTTGTCGAATCTATATTTTTCGAGCCCCCTTTCGTTGCTCCACGGTAAATGTGGAGGTTTAGCGTTTGATCCTTGTTCTTTGGCAGTAATATAGTCGATCATCGGTTGATAAAAATTGATTCCATAGCCGTAGTTGTTTTCGTATATGGCAGTAGGAGGTTTCGTCCATTTATTTCGTTCAGGAACTTTAAGTGGAGGCATGTTGAAGCTTCGAAATATAATTTGCTTGTGTGTCTTAGAAATTATAAAGTAATCTTTAGTTTATATGCTTATAAGCGTATATTGCGTGGGGGAAAACAACACTGACGTCTGTGCAATTGGAAAGTACATCGATGCCAGCGTTTGTATTAGTCGATTGCGTAGATGCACCAATCGGGCATCGAGATATTTTTAACCGATGTGCTTGCCAATAGTCTGAGATAAATAAGGAACGGACGTAACAGTTCAGCGGAAATAATGAGATTGTCAATTAGCATAAAGATTCCAAATCATATTTCGTACTTTTTAATTTCTTATTTGATTATTATCTATATTAATTAAAAATTATAATATATTTAAATGCTTTTTGTGACAAATAATCTGTTACCCAGAGACTTTGTTCAATGAATGCCTATAAATGTTACTTCATAATAAAATAAACAATACTTTAGTAGTCTTATAAAAAAATGTAAGCTTCTATTTTAATCAGTTTTGTTCAAGTATTCTAGATTTTAACTTACCGGATGGCTTCAATTTCCTCATCCTTCTCCTGGAGGCGGCGTTCAGCCTCGTGACGGAACTGGCCGAGTTCAGAGGCTAGCCTCTGGGCGCGTTGCTCCTCGGCTTTACGGCCCTATTCAAAACAAACGTTATGTTATAATACTTAAATCTCAAGTTTATATTACTCATATTTACATATTTAGGATAATAAGTTTCTGGGACAATAAAATTAAACATTCCTGTCGTGAAACGACTAATTTAATTGTCATTTTTGATTTACCAATTTATACACGTCTTCAGATTTTATGAAAAAATATATAATTAAAAGCGCTAAATGAGTGTTGTATGTACGAGTATGTATATTTATTATGGGTGTCTTTCGTTGCTAAGTTCGTAATCATTATGTAACATTACGTATTGTAATTTTTAGCATCAACTCAAATATCCCGCGGGCAATACGTTGCCAAGGTATCAAGTAATTTATACTACAAACGAATGTTTGTTCTCTTTCACGCAAAACTACTGAACGTATCTAGATGAAACTTTACAGTAATATAGCTTATACATCAGAATAACATATAAAGTATAATGTATAACTATTTTTTTTCGTAATTTGGCTGTATTATAAAGGTAACTGTCTAGTCTATGCGTGTTTGATTTCGTTATCTGTAAAATACATCAGTTCAGTGTTTACTTTTTTCAGTTTCACCTGTCCTTAGTTAAATTTGTGACCGACTTTAAAAAAAGAGGAGGTGCTGAATACGACTGCATTTTTATGTGTTTATACTTTTACATCTTGGCTATTTTTTTTCAGCTTCACGCTGTATCCCGCATATAGCAGGGTATGCGGAGGGAACCTGAAGGGAAGTGATAAAACACTCCGTTCCCCACTTGGTTATTTTGCCCCTAAAATATACTGTGAAAAATAATTCTAATTGAGAAAAGTTTTATTAGTCAAGAGTAGAAATAGCTATATATAGTTGATAGCTTTGATATTACTATAATCGTATAATCTCGAGGAGAACGGAGTGTCTTGGCACTAAGTTCTTACTGACTATCCTCATACACGAGAAATAGACAGCGTAAAGCTGTATAATAATCCCAAAACCGTTTAAAATTCAATTTAAATAAGTGGGGAACGGAGTGTCTTAACACTAGGTTCTCAGGTTCCCTCTGCCTATCTTGCTATATGTGGGTTACAGCGTGAATCTTAATTATGTGCTTTAGTGGGTTTTTATGGCACGGAACACTTTTCTCAATATTTAGCATACAAAACGCACAGTAGTTTATCCGCTGAAAATACTTGACCGAAGCTTACAACTTTGTTGCAGTCTGGCATCAAATAGTGTGCATTTTTATTCTATTACTCATAAGCTTATAAAAGTTTGGCAGAAATTATTGGCAGATGATTCTCACGAAGAAATTCACACACAATATTAACACGTATGCCAAAAATAATTAATAATGTAAAATGTAAATAATATTTGCTATATATCATGCTAAACATCTTTATTCAAGTTTTTTTTAATAGATTGTTTAATACTTGAGTCACTGACAACGTACAAACGAAACTACTGGCCGTAGAAAACTGGACTTTGATATATAGGCTCCTTGGGGAGTGTGGAGGAGCATTAGGAGAGGATTTCTCGAAATTCCAGTCCATGAAGTCGCGAAATACAAACAGTTTAGGTATATTTAATGTGAATATAAAAAAAAAATATAAGTATAGAGTTGGAGCATGTTGTGTCTGCCTGTAAGTGGAATAACACCTTGCAATGTAATTTTTAAAATTTGTATATGTGTGAATTTGTGTCTATTCTGTTGGTAGACCATATAAATAAAAAATAAATAAATATCCGATTTTGTAATATTTTTGTAACTAAATATCGTATATTTTAGGAATCTCTAAAATGTAGTACATTAGCTTGTAATGTATCAATTATCTTAAGAAGTCTGTGAAAGAAAATCTTCCAATTTTATTTAGAGCCAATTGTTTGAAAAATTGCACACGTGTCCGGATTCAGTGACAATACAATATTTTCATAATTAGGATTTCATTCATTCTTGCGGGGACGACAAAGAATAAATTTTTGAAAATAAATCTATCTTTATGCAAATAATATTTTTAATGTTGATAATTTTCAAATAAAATTTATTTAAATTATAAACGCTCATTATTTTATTTGTGTAGTACCTATTACATAATTTGCTTTTTTGCCGACTTCAAAAAGGTAGAGGTTCCCAATTCTATTGTACGAGTATTCTTTTTGTGTGTGTAGTAGCACCGCATTCCTTTTTACTGGGTGAACAAATTTTGATGATTCTTTTTTTATATGATAGCTAGTGTTTTTGATTGAGTTCCATTCGAATTTAGTGGAAATCTAACGAGTATTTTTGAGTTATTCGTAATAATTTGAACTTTTTAATGTATTTTATTTAAATTAGTTTTTTTTTGTTTAAATTACTTATTATACAATTTTTTGAACTAATTTTATTTTATTTCCGATTTTTAACACTAATGTTAAATTTGTGCATGTAAAATATATATCTATAGGATTATAAATACATATATGTGTATGTGTCTCGCGGTGGTCGTAGGTTCGATGTTCATTCGAGGGAGTTATTGTTTTATATTTAAATGATTATTTCCGCAGTTTGTTAAGAAGTGTTCGTCACTACACGTACGCGTACACGAGCGCAGTTCTTTTGAAATTATTCGAAAAAGTAGAATTTAAAGTGTTATTTCTTAATCGTGTAATGCAAATATACGAAAGAAAAATAATATTATAATTATTTGTGTCAGATTGAACTGTGATAGGTTATATCGGGTTGGCTGACTTATATAATATTGGCTGTAACCCACGATTTCGCTCGTGGTCAATGGCAGTTCATATTACATACTGTAGTGTATATTGTGTATATGCGTGAAGTTAAAGGCTTTGAAGTAGATAAAATTTCATTTTTTTTGAAATATCCGCCAAAACTATTTGTTTATTAATAAAAAATATATCATATGCCCTTTTTATCCCTCAAACAATAGGTGTACAAAGTTATATGAAAATCGGTTAAGTAGTTTTGGCGTGAAAGTGCAATAAACAAACTTTTCATTTACATTTATAATATTAGTAGGGATACTTACAGCTTCGGCTTCTTTGTAGGCAGCGGTGAGTTCCTCTCGCTCGTTCTCAAGACGGCGCAGCTCGATCTCGAGCTCGTGAAGACGGCGGGTCAACTCCGTGACGGTGGCGCGGGCATCGTGCAACTCATCTGTACAGTCAGACATACGCTCATTTAGGCTATATCATTACAATAATTACTAAAATTACAATACTAACAGTACATTATATTCTCAAAATGTAAATAATGTAATGAAATTTTATGTATTATCTTACCTCCCAACTTCTTGTTCTCGCGGCCGAGGGCGTCCTTTTGTTCGCGGGTCTTGTCAAGCTCGTGGCTGATGCGTTGGATTTCAGTTTGCTTGTTGCGAAGGTCCCTCTGGCTTTGCTCGTACAGTTGCACAGTCTCTTCCAAGCGCGACTTGATCTCAATGTTGACACGCTCAAGTTGTTCAGTCCTCTTCTGGAGCTCCCGAGCTGTTCCGTTAGCCTTCTCCAAGTCGATGATGAGTACTTCAACCTAAAGAGAGAACACGTTGCTAATAAGTGTCAAAAAACCAAGAGTAAGTATAATTTTACTGTCTAGAGTAGATTTACTATAAGAAAAGCTATTAAAATGTCTACTCACCTCGCTCTGCAGACGGGACTTCTGCTTTTCAACGTTGCTGATCTTGACAATAAGAGTTTCGATCTGTTCTTCCTGCTCTTGGATACGCACAGAGTACTTGCGACGGATCTCTTCGATTTCTTCAGCCCTGGCTGCGGCTTCAGCCTCAAACTTGGACCTCCAGTGTTGAACCTCACCGTTGGACTTGACCAACTGGCGCTCAAGGTCTAAACGAGCTTCAGATTCCTCTTCCAATTGGACACGTACGGATTCCAAGTCAATTTCAACCTGAACAAGAATAAAAAAATATTCAATAAATGAATAATAAGTGTAATCTTTTTTAAAATATTAATTGATCTGTAAATATTTCACCTGGTGAAGGTTGGCCTCGAGCAGAGAACGCCTCCTCTCATCATCCTCGAGCTTGCGACGTGCGTCCTCGAGCTGGCTAGCGAGCTGGCTCCTAAGGTACACTACGTTTTCGATGTTCACCTGAAATGTGTTAACGTCATAATTAATAAAAGCATATTATTTATATAAATTATTACGCCTTTAATATATACAATAAGTCAAACTCTATATTTACCTTTAGGTCTTGAACTTCCTTGATGAGCTCAACGTTCTCCTGAGACAGGCGCTGCTTGTGCGACGTGATGTCGACAATTGTGCGGTTCAGTTCTTCAATTTTAACGTGAAGTTCACTGATGTTGATTTCCAATCTTTCGCAAGTCTTAGAGATTGTGATCTTTTCCTTGCTCAAGTTCTCCACTTGGGCCAAGAGCTCGTAAACTTCAGCTTGGAATTTGGATTTCTCCTTCTCGACTCTGGAGACAAGGAAATTATTGGTCCAGTCATCAATACTAAGTACTAGTTCGTTATGTGGGAGTTAAAATTACAATGATAAAGTGATAATAATATATTGGGCGCTTAGCATTTTTCGCAATTTTGCGCGTAGCACATTCATGTTTCTCACCTGGTTTTGCTGTGGGTGAGTTTGTCGATCTGTTCCTGGAAGTCAACCACGATCTCCTGGTGCTTCTTCTTAAGGAGATGAGCAGTCTCCTCAGATTCCAGGTGTACATCTTCCAGAAGCTTGCGGAGTTTGGTCAATTCGGTATCACGTTTTCTGTTGATCTCGAACTGAAAAATGTGAAGATCATTCAAATTTTGCCCCCAAAACACTTAAATTGGGAACATATTTGATTATGATTACTGCTAAAAATGGCTACCTATTTAAATTTGACTAAATGTAGAATAATCATATATATAAATAATATAGTTCTTTTTGTATGATGTATTTTTTAAATAGTTATACAAGTGTATTTGTAGCTTATTTTAATAAAATAGTCTGTGTCAGATATCTGAAATAAAAACATTTTATTCGACATAAAGTAAATATGGACGGTCGCAAAGCATATAGAATTTCGCATGAATTATAAATTGTACGTACAATATCGCAGAGCATAATAATGTTAAAGTATTTAAGAAATATAATAATTTGTTCCTGCTGCCAGTCGTGTATATTGACATCAAGTCTTGACTCTTTGTTGCACTTTTGCTACTCACTTCTTTTCCTATCCCGTTATGTATTCCATCTTTATCTGGTATTCCTTCGAGTGATTGATAATCGACTACTAGTAACTACATTAAAATATGATAAATATATGCATAAGAAGTTTACCTGGCTTTCAGCTCCGCCTTCAGCCTCTTCCAGCCTCTCTGAGAGCTGGATCACTTGCACGCTCAAATCTGCCTTCTCCCTTTCGATCTGAAATATTGTTTATATATTAATTAATGTCCCAGTGACGCTGTGTTGAGTTCTTGTTATGATGGATTTTTAATTAGATGGTTGATATTATTATTTTCTGTTAACTATATAAATGTATGCATACGACGTGTTAGTGAAAATTCAAGATGTCAGATTGTTTCAAAACAAAACTTGGTTGTGTTTCGTAATTAAGTAATAATTATTTTAATGTGTCCTATAAACGGGTAAAGAAAGCTTTTACATAACATTAAGTTGTGCAATAGCGCCGTATTCGATAACGCGTCCTTCGCATATTTGAGTATTGTGTCCATCTATAAATAGTCGGGTCCGTGTCTCACGACAGTGACTAAGTCGGGTATTTTCGCCAGTTTACCGCAGTCTATTATTATATTTCAATATTGTGGCATTCTCAGCAGGAACGAGCATCGTTTGGCCCAGTTTCAAAACTTAGACCGGAGAGCGAGAAGTTGAGGTTTCAGAGAATACGTGCTACGCGCCTAAATATATCTCCCGCTCGTCTGCTAGAAAGCGGCGCGGCGGTCGCGCGGTCGGGCGGTCCTCCTGCCGCCCGCCCGTACCGACCGACCCGCCTGACCCGCGCTCCAGGCGACTAAAATAGATCATGCGAATCTCGGTGACGAGAACCCGACCTCGATCACGTTATGTTACAGCTTCGTTAATCTGATTATCGTTATTTTATAATATATCTGGCTAATATTTACTGAGAACCAATTCTTGAATCTAAATTTTATGACCCCATAAAATTTTTATTGATTTAACTGATGAAAACACATATTATTCATTTTTTCACATTTATCTTTCACCTTTCTGTTAGTGTAGTGTTTATGAAGATGAACGTTATACAGTTTTATGTTACATACATACTCGTATATCAAAATTGTTATCATATGTCACTTTAAAGTTACGACATAAGCTCTTCTTTTATCAGTTTAATTTTATATTAATAATGATATATATTATAAGTATCTCTACATTATAAGTATATTATAAGTATGATTAGAGAATGACTTAATTTCATGAATTTAGTGTAAATTAATTGACAAAGTCCCAAAAGGACATATAGTAATGTAATGTAAGGCGGCGGTATTAATAGAGGTGTGGTCGCTAGTGTGGAGCGCCCGCCCGCCCACACCTGCGCCGGCGCGCCGTCTTTGGCCGCGGCGCTCGCACATATCACATTTCGCGCGATCGAAGGCTTACCCTCTGACGTAGCTCCCTTTCGGATTCCAGATCATCTTGGAGGAGACGAATCTTGTCCTGAAAAATACAACATATTGTATCATGTCCGAAAACACTTCACAAGCACTGCACTGATCTCGCGGCCTCTCGGCGCGTACCTCCAGTCTGGAGAGAGCACTCAGGTCGGCGCTGTACTCGATGTTGACGTCGGTGGTGCCGCCGCCGCTGCTGCGGTACGTGTACTTGGAAGTCTTCGCCACGGCGGACATTGTCGCTGGTTCGTCTCTCGGTCGGCAGTCGGCGCTACGTTACCGGTCGGGCACCGTTCGACTAGTGAGAGCGGGAGCGGGAGTCGCAGGCGCACGAGCTGCGCTCCCGATCCCCCTATCCCCCTCCCTTGCTCCCCGTTCCCCTCTCCCCGCCACTCGCCCCGCTCCCTCCCCGTCCCCGCCAGGGCAGCGGCGGGGGGCGCCGCCTTCGCCTTCGTCCGCGGCTCCAGGGCGGCCGGCCGGCTGGAGCTCGCGGATCGTGTTACCACCCCCGCGCACCCCCCTCTCGGCCTTTTATAGACACGCCCGCCTTAACGCCGCTGTCGCGGTTCTCTTTTCTTTGTTTTGCCCAAAAATTTGGCAAATCCCTTCACGTGTAGCGCCCGGTGGGCGCCACACCGACAGTGAGACGGGTCCTGGGGCGCTCCAGGGCAGCCACCACTGCGCCCTACGGCTCAGCTGGCAGGTTGGCGCGGCAGTTGGCGAGCTGGTAGTCGCGCGGTCGATCTTCATTGAACTTCACAATGAACTTCCTGTATTCTTTAATTGAACCCCCAGCACTCGCGGGTGCGACGGGTGCATGTTTACAAACATCAAATAACTAAATATAGCTGATTGATTTGATAGTGACCGCTGATTTGATACGATACTTGCAAGAATAGAAATCATCGCTTGAATTTTTAAGCAATGCGTGGAATTAAGTGTTAGTTTTGGATAGGTTACAATATTGTAAATGTCTTCATTTACATGAATTTCAATCTAAGAGAATTCTATAATAATTAGTGATTACAAAGTTTATGTTAAAGTTAGCTTCTTCTTTTCAAGGTCACGAGGAAATCATCCAAATAGAAACAGTATCTTTTGTTTACAGGTTTATCATTTATCATAGGATAATTATAAATTATTACAAGAGTGTCTGTACAGATTGAGATGAATAGGTAATAATATTTAATCTGGACAAATAAGTACATATGTTAGTCATTTTTATATAAATATAACAAAAAGAACGTAGAATAATAGCATTTAATAGATTTAGCTAAAAACACAAACACGATGAACACGGAATGAGTAATTCTATTCGGCAAATTATAATTATTACTTTGGCGTCCTCGTCTACGAGTCACAAACTATCTTAAGAACATAAGTAATATATTTATATTTTCACAATTATTTCAGCAATCATTTTAACTAAGACAGATCGCGGCGTTGAGTGCCATCACTTAACACCAAATGTCTTGAATTCGGGTAGAGTTTGAACGGAGTGTTTCGACATTATGTTCTCTCTGATTACATTAGTATGCTGAAAAAAATGCTTATATGAAAATTTGAAAAGAGGTCGGTCTGTTGAACCAGAATTATCATAGATATTGGTTAGATAAATCATGGGTTAAAATTTTCATCCATCTGACGTTCCTTGAGGACTAAATTGTCACGTTGAAAGGGCACGGGTTCGAGTCCCGCTATCTTCAAAATATATTTTTTTATTTTAAGTGTACGTTCTTTAAAATGTTGTTTAAAATTATTACAAATATTTAATAAATGGCATTCTTTCTTGCCAAACGATATAAATACAAAAATAAATTATAACAAGCGTATAAGAATTTTGACATAGATAAAAACGTACAGCATAGTGGTCAGATAGCTTGGACAGGTCCCGAACGGCGTGGTTTCGAGTCCCGCTACGTATAAATTTTTAAATATTTTAAATGTTTTTCCCTGTAAATAGAATTAATACAAAAAAATATACATATATTTTAAAGCCTCGTATTATATTTTGATATATTTTTAACTGACTTCAAAAAGGAGAAAGTTCATCAAAGCAACTATTTTTGTATGTATTACCGCATAACTTAACTGGGTGAACCAATTTTGATCATTCTTTTCTATATGATAGCTAGTGCTTCTAATCTTATATAATACCATTTAAATTTAGATAAGATTTTGAATTACTCATAATAATTTTATATGTTATTGCATTTTATTTAAAGTTAATTTTCTTTTTTTTTGTGAAAATCTTAATTTTCCTTTATAAATTTGTCCTTACATTAGTTAACTCAACTTTTTATCGATTTACGTGACGTAAAAGCAAGGCGGAGATCGTTACGATACGGAGATATTTTTATAATATTAGATATACATACACACATACATACATAGGCGTAAATATTATTAGTCATAGAGAGTGGTACAGTCGCGTTCAATTTATATTAGTAATATATACAATCCAATAATTGTTCAAAGGCCGAAGCCTGTCGTGAAGCAGTGGAACAGCGTCTGATTGTTTCGCCAGTTGTTGTGGATTCGATTCCCACTCCAGGAAATGAATATATTAAAAAATATTTAGCATTTTCATTTTCTCGCCCTGGTAGCAAAGTGCGAAAGCGCGAAAGTGCGAAGCGTGCAAAACGCGGAACGGAACGGAAGAACGGAGTGTCTTAATATTAGATTTTTAGGTTCCCTCTGCCTACCTTGCCATGTGCGGGACATGGCTATAATCAAAATGTGAAAAAAACTGTAGGCTGTATGCAGCATAATGGTCAGAGAGAAGCTAGTGTCAAACACTCTGTTTGTCGCACTCCGCCCAACTTCGAAACTTTGTGTGTCAAGAGGCGTAACTCAACGCCTCGCTTTGCTTTAACTGAATTGATATTTGTATTGTGTACGACAAAGAACAAAGCTAAATGTATAAATCTATAAATTATTTAATTGGAAAATGCATAATTTTTAGGATAGACTATTTCAAGTTCTAAAAATTAACCATATTACTGCTTATTATGAATAAAAGATAAATATCTATGATAATTATGAATAGCGTCTGATTGTAAACGCGAGTTGTTGTGGGTTCGCTTCCCACTCAGAGAATAATTTTATAAAAAATATTTATAATTTCACCGCTCTGGTAAGGCAAAGCACAGGGTTGAGCTCTGCTACTCAACACGCTACGGACTATTTTAGTCTAGGTTGTCTCTAACTACACTTCTATGTCTTCTATGTCTTCTATGTCTGTCGTGTATAAAAAATAATGCAACTTGGCCTATTGTACTAAATTCATGTAGACTTGTAAATATAATACTAAAAACTATGTAGAACATCGTATTGCGTACCGGATGAGTCGTTTACTCATATGTATGCACCATGTACATATGCAATTACGTATAACGAGGTGAGGATGAGGTGTCAAAGTTATAAAAAATTTTGGTCAAGCTATTAAAATTTTGACACTACTGGTTGTGACTATAGGTTAAAACTCAAGCTTAAGAATATTAATATTCATTGTTAAAATAATTAATATTCTTGAGGAAAATACTTTTGATCCCTTCTGGAGGAGAATGTAAAATAGCAAATATATAAGAGAAGTACAGAAAACCTATATTTTTTATAATAATATATCTAAATTCATTAAATAAATAGAATAAATGTTATTCACTCTATTATATGTATGTCATACACGTTGCTAAGGGAACGTGTATTACACGCCAATGTGGCTATGAATAGTAAATAAATATTTATATCTATCTCACTCTTTACCACAGACGTATCTCGTTGCTTTTTCGTTACATCGAGTTTCAAAACATTTTCAAAATAATTAATTAAATATAAAACAGCATCACGCTTTATCTTCCATAGTCAGAGTGAAAATAATGTCAAGTCATTTCGTCCGCCGACATACTATGTTATGTAGCGGAACTCAACGTCGCGCTTTGTCTTACTTAAAGAGAATAATTAATTAATAACACTTTCGTTCGCGTCAGTCCTCGTCCCGATTTCCATGCGCAGGTGGGAAAACATTGGGGTATATCTGTGCGAGTGAAGTGGGCCGACCGCTTTCCGTACTCATGACTCATGGAAGCTAGAATTATATTCAGAATGTCATCGACCAATCCGACGGATCCTACGACTGCATACACTGATACTAGTGCAAAAGTATTACTTTATAAGAGAGGAGAGCTTAAGGTCTCCCAAGATTGTAGCTTCACCCTGCATCCCGAACAAAGCAGGGTAGGCAGAGGGAAGCAGAGAACCTAGTGTTAAGACACTCCGTTCTATTTTGATATTCCCGTTCCCCACTTTCCCCCCGTTGTAATTTTGTTATAATTCATAGGTAATGAATCTGCTGAATAATGAAGCTTCAAATAATGACAATAATGAATCCTTTGAATGATGACAAAATAAATCTTAGGAACCGTTAAGTCGATTGTAAAGCTGGGCTTTTGCACTCGTACCAGTGTACGTAGGACAATAAATTGTTTCATTTGAATATTCAAAATGTTTTATATTTATTTTGTTTTAGTGAAACTTCCTTAGGGTCGTGACGATTTGCAATTTAGTGTAACGGAATTCGTCACGAAAAATAATATATATATATATATATATATATATATATATATATATATATACATTTTGTTTGGTAATTATTTATGGCAAAAGTCTAAAAAGCTTAAATGATTAAAGTTCGCCTTTCCCTAAAGGCCTTGTAAAATTTAAAAACAATAATATACGAGGTGTGTTCAAAAAGTAAGGTGACTTTGTATTTTTAAGAAAAAAAAAAAAATCCATATTTTTCGATAGCAAGAAATCGCCGAGCACGCAAAACACTTTATAACCTTTACGCCTCTCCCAACCAAACAAAAAATGCTATACACTTGAAACTTGGTACAGATGTTCGGGAAGAGTGTACCAACATAACAAAATAAAAAAATCGATAATCGAAAGTACGTTGCCCGCCAAATTTCACAGTCACCTTACTTTTTGAACACACCTCGTATGTATGTAAAATTATAGACGCAATACAGAAGGTATTGTAGGAAATATTTATTGCACTACGTTGAAATTTAAATTAATTTTTAAATACTTTTCTTATTTTAGAGTAGTATTCATGTATGTGAATAACATTAAAAAAATATTGAAATAGTCGATTCTTTGATTAGGCTTTTTCCCACACAGCAGGCTTAGAGATAACTTGGTGTCAAAACACTGTTAGTTCAACAATGAATTTTTGGCAATATATTACTACCTTCTTGAATCTTTAAATTATAAAAAAAAAGCAGCTTAAGCTACATCAACCCCAGCAGGGAAAGAGAACCTAGTGTCAAGCCACTCCATTATTCGTGACACACAAAATCAAGCATATTAAGTGACGGAACTCAACACTACGCTTTATATCTACTTATTTATAAACTATAACATTCCTAACAATTAATTTTTCTTACCAACAAAAACAATATAAAAAACATACTTACAATATCTCATCGCGTTCACGCCTTGTCGGTGTATAAAGTTTATTTTGATCCTTCCCGATACAGTCATAAAGGAGTCACCGGCGCGCTCGCTGCCAACAATCTTAGTTATTTATGTGCCGTAAAAACTCCACTGCACTATTGAATCACTAGCTGTGATTGTGTTTCAGACTATTGTAACGCAGTGACAGCGATATAGGTTGTGGGTTCGAAGCTCAATCGAAAGAATGATTATGTTTAATTTCTTTATTAATAAAAATATTAAAAAATATTTAGTATTTTCATTTTCTCGCACTGGTAATAAAGCAAAGCGCGGCGTTGAGTTCCACCACTCAGCACACAATGCCTCATTTCGGCGGAAAGTGGGGAACGCAAATGTTGAAGAAAACGAAGTATCTTAACACGCTGGTTCTAAGGTACCCTGTGTCTACTCTACTATGTGCGGGATACAGCGTGAAGCTGTTTCCATTATTCCGATCTGGTGAGATGAAGCGTGGTTTTCAGTTCCACCACTTATAAAGTGAATTCGGGCAGAATACGGTGAAAGGAGTATCTTAACACTAGGTTCTCTCTCACTACCTTGCTATGCATGAGCCTTCTTTCTTATATTTATATTTAACGTGATAATATGAATAAAAGACACATTAATTTTATAACCCCGGGCCATGTAATAAACGTGCCTGGAACTAAATCGAGAAGCGATAACTAGTGCAGAGTTATCATTCCGGACAGACTGGATGCGCACGCGCAGGTGCTAACATCATAATCTTAGCCGTGTAATTATATCGTGTTAATGTACCCAAAATATAAACTTGCACCTACCTACCTTAGTTATTTATTTACGTTATAAATAAAACAAGTCCTAATGCTTAGTAATATATATAATTTTTTATATGCAAATCGACTTACCTACTTATTCACGCTTGGTTTAAATATAGTAAGAAGGAAACAGAAAGTTCTGTGTTATGTTCAATAATATTGTTTACATACATACATACATACATACGTACATATGCATACTTGCATATATACATACATGCAAGCATGCATGCATATACTTACACACACATACATACGCCGCAACTCAAACATTTGGCAATTGCAATAAGTAAAATTCCAGGCAAATTGTTTATGTCATAGTTTTACGATAAACACAGCTGTACGCTATCAAAATGTTCTAAAAACTTAAATATGCGAATATTTGTTTAATTTTAAATCTTATCTATAGATCTATGTAGAAATAGAACTATTTTTAAGTGGAGAACGGAAATGTTAAGGGAGAACGGAGTGTCTTAACAATGTTTTAAAAGAGTGTCTTAAGAGTCGTTCTCTGGTTCCCTCACATACATACCCGTACATAGTCCGCTACGTGAGTATCTTCACGCAAAGCGGGGTAGACAGAGATAACCTAACGTCAAGACACTCTGTTCTCGAACCCACAATCATCACTTTAAAAACGCAACCCCATTTCGCCACGACAGCCTTATTACTTACTTAGCTTCCCGCTGTATCCCGCATAGAGCAGGGTAGGCAGAAGCAACCTAGTATTAAGACACTCCGTTCCCCACTTTCCGCCGAATTGAGGCATTGCGTGCTGAGTGGCGGAACTTGTTACCAAACCCAGGAAATGAAAAATTCGATTTCCTGGAGTGGGAATCGAACCCACAACCTATCGCGCTTACAGTCGCACGCTTGTGCCTCTGCGCCACGACAGGCATTGAATTTATGACAGCATTTTTATTTTTTACATTTCTGTACTTTGTAAGATAAATAGGTAGCCTAGTGGTAAGGTCTCCTTTTCTTTATACCTCTTTACTTTCCATCCATTTCTCGAGTTATACGTCAGTCCTGCAGTACCGCAATCTTTATATATGTGTAGACTAGCTGTATCCTCCAACTTTGTTTGCATCGACTATAAAACTTAAATTTCCATTGTTTCTCGTTTTCGTATAAATTTCATCAGATATCTTTTCTTAGTACTTCCCTACATTCCTTAAAAAGACTACGTGCCAAATGTCAGCTTTCAAAAGATTTCTTTTATATATACAAATAGCGAGGCGTCCATACAACTCGATTCCCACCGGCTTGCCTAACTTTTCAAAGTACAAGTAAGACCTAAAAAAAAAGCTCGCCAGGAAAATGTGGAGCTCCAAGAAACAAAGTCAAACAAGGTGTGAGAGAAAAAACTAAAACAAAAAACCTAAAACAAAAAAACTAAAACAAAAAACTAAAACAAAAAAAAAGGTCGCTAGAAAAATATTGGGCATAAAAGTGCAAAAAAACAAGCTCAGAGCTTGTAGACCTAAAAAAAATGGTCATGGCCAAAATTTGATAGTGAAATTACTAAATACCTTGACATCCTATACCACTTTCCCTAAATATTTTCACACCTACCTACCCATAGGTATAATATATTTTACCATAATGAGATTTGAACCTATAACCACTACAGTTATAGTATATTTTAGTTGTAAAAGTATAGTATTTTCTTCTAGGAGTGGAACAGTGACAGCCATCACACAGATATCAAGTGTATAAGCGTCTAAATATAATATATATTTCACAATATATAAATCTGGAAGTAAGGTGTCCACTGTTCACGCAGGTGGCAGGTCCGCTGGGCACGTGCCATACTATTTGCGTGATCTAGTAATATTATATGTATTAAAGGAATTTGATAAATAAATAATAGTAAGTGGACTGCGACTGGTTGTGGGTTCGATTCCCACTCCAGAGAATAAAAATATTAAATATTTATAACAATTAATATTTAGTATTTTCATTTCCTTGTTCTGGTAACAAGGCAAAGCGTGGCGTTGAGTTCCGCCACTCAGCACGAAATTTCTCAATTAAAAGGAAAGTGGGGAACGGAAATCATAAGAAAATGGAGTGTCTTAACACTAGGCTCTCAAGTTCTCTCTGCTTACCCTGCTGTGTGCGGGATACAGTGGAAATTTTAAAAAATAAAAGTGCCCATTTGATGAAATAAATGTGTGCTAAACACTCAAATTTTGTCGTAGAAATCTTCTTTTAAGCAAATAATGCCTGTATTAGGAGATTGTGCCCTTTCAAAATAAAATGTAATACAATTATTAAGTATATCGTCGTCAGCCAGAAGACGTCCACTGCTGGACATAGGCCTCCCCCATAGATCGCCATGTAGCACGACTGGATGCCTCCTGCATCCAGCGCTTTCCCGCAATTTGGACTAGGTCGTCGGTCCATCTAGTAGGGGGCCGTCCCACGCTACGCCTTCCGGTTCGTGGTCGCCACTCGAGAACCTTTCTTCCCCATCGGTTGTCGGTTCTACGAGCGATGTGGCCCGCCCATTGCCACTTCAACTTGCATATTTTGAGGATTATGTCGGTGACTTTCGTTCTCCTACGGATTTCCTCATTGCGAATTTTATTACGCAGGGAAACCCCGAGCATAGCCCTCTCCATAGCTCGTTGAGTGACTTGAAGCTTCCTAATGAGGCCAACAGTAAGAGACCACGTCTCAGTGCCATAAGTCATCGCTGGTAACACACACTGGTTGAAAACCTTGGTTTTCAGGCTTTGGGGTAGTGTGGACGTAAGGATGGATCGAAGCTTCCCGAACGCTGCCCAGCCGAGTTGGATTCTTCGCGCGCCCTCTTTGTCGAAGTTGGACCTACCTAATTGGATAGTTTGCCCTAGGTAAACATACTCGTCTACAACTTCGAGAGTATTGTT
>JAKGSA010000013.1:420798-478633 GCA_033558755.1 Philaethria dido | reverse complement strand
TAGTCTATACAATTCTAAGAACAATAAACTTAACTATTATTATTTTCCTTTCCGTCGTCCGCTACAATAGTATATACAATGTTTTTTATATTTCTTTTTTTTTAATAATAGACTGCAGTATAACAAGGATAAAGTTGAGAAGATGTTGAAATCAAAACAGGAGATGGAGAAGAAGCGAGCGATATTAGAAAAGAAGAGTGAAAAATTAAACTCCATCATCATGGCATTACTGAAACCCACAGTAAGTATTCTTCTTTTTACCTTCACGCTGTATCCCGCATATAGCAGGGTAGGCAGAGGGAACCTGAGAGTGTTTCCTAGTGTTAAGACACTCCGTTCCACACTTTCCGCTGATTGAGGCAATGCATTGTCTTAAAATACTAAATAATTCTAAAAAAGTCGTAAAAAGGGGTACTATATTTATTTATAATATGGAATTTTTCATTTCCTGGGTTTGGTAACAAGGCAAAGCGCGGCGTTGAGTTCCGCCACTCAACACGCAATGCCTACCCTGCTATATGCGGGATACAGCGTGAAGCTATGTATGTATGTATGTCTTTATAATATTAATTTTATTGTTTTTTGTTTAAGTCTTCGCCCAAGCCTCAAACCCACAGCAACGGTCTCAATACTATGAATGGTGAAAAAGATAAGGTAAAGGGTTTTTTTTTTAAATTTTTTGACAAAGTATAGGAAACCTTTACAAAATAATTAAGACTTTATGAAAATAATAAAACAAACTTCAAATAGAATGTACTAAAAGTGAAGTTATTACGAATAACTCAAAAAACTACTTCTCAGACCTTAACTAAATTTAAATGGGACCACATCACATACTAGCTATTTTATAAAAAGTAATATGTTATGCGGTAATGAAACAGAAATTTGAAAGTAGAAATTCATAGTAAATCTAAGTATAGTAACAAGCATATTAGAATTTCGTCGTAATGAGATAACAACGTATAGCTCAGAGGTTTGGACGGGTTCCGAGGAGCGCGGGTTCGAGTCTTCCTCCACTCTTTCAAATTTTATACGTACTAGTGTCCCCGTAAACGCGTTAATAACGCGTTACGTAGTGACGTATAACGTCACTTTATATAAATATGGATGTCAAACCATGGTAGTATGTGTTATTAATTTAATATACTTTTTATGTATTATTAATTCTGCATTCCTCTATATAAACTTTAAGTGTGCCAAGTTTCATGTTCCTCCTCCGCGTAATATATTCTAAAATAATATAGATTCTAAAAATGGTTTTCTTTACAATATATTTATTTTTTAGACGCTCCTAGATCAATTGAATGCCATCTTTAGCGTCAACAATAGAATATCTACGCTTGGAGAAGATAAATAATATTTAAGGTGAGATTTAGAGATAGGAAGTTCGATTCCCATTCTGGGAATTACATTAAATCTGTTAATTACACACTACTAATGAAATGAGGCCTGTCATGGCGCAGAAAAAATATTGTTTTATATTCGCACTTTGTCTTACCAAAGAAAGATCTACTAAAACATCTTCATGTACTAATATACTATACTAGCTTCACGCTGTATCCCGCATATGGCAGGGTAGGCAGAGGGAACCTGAGAACCGACGTGTTAGGACACATTGCGTGCTGAGTGGCGGAACTCAACGCGGCACTGCCTTGTTACCAAACCTAGGGAATGAAAATACTTAAGTTACATTTTTTGTAGTGGGAATCGAACCCGCAACCTGTCGCACGCAACAGGCGTTAAAATAAATATTTCGATGTGTACAATTATTATTGTTTCATTTGGTGATGTATTTTCATCCGCAGGATCGAGAGGCGGGAGAGCATCGTGTTGGAATTGGGATGATGATAGTTACACACACACTGCCCTCAGTGAGTCCATCGTTGAGACTCACCAGTGGCAGCGCTGTGTGTCAACAGTGCACCGAACCCGCACTCACAGTGAACCAAAATCAAAGTGAATAGTGCTACCGATACGCTCGCGCCTTAAATATTACATTATAGTTCGTATGACCATGTTAGTGTCTGTGGGGTGTTACGGATTTTTACGATTTTTTTATATACGGTTGAAATATATCGGTTTTGATTGGGATTTGATTTGAATTTATTGAACATCACTTGTTACACAACACTTCAGAGGTCGTAACAACAAAGGTGGCAATGTCCAGCTAAAGCAATCCTACAATATATACAAGAAACGGATAAAATTACAACTAAGTAATATTTTATTTTAAATCTAAGCCATGTCGTGTAATTTGAAATCTTAAAAGATGGACTCTACCGCCTTTGTTATTAGACCCCTGACGTATATATCACGTATATACTTAGAGTTATATGTGGAACACTTATTTTAACATACTAAGAGACCTGTAAAGCTACGAAAGAGGCCCTTATAGTGTTTAAGCCAATTGCTCACAATACTTTACTTTCGGATAACTTCGGTTACGGATATGAAGTAAATATTAACTCTTTGCACTTGAGGACTCTGGAGGCGAGTCATTTAATATAAGTCTTTAAGCTCGACGACGCTAACAACGATGCAAATAATTTAATATAGTATTTTTTTTATGTGAAAGCAAAACTACATAATGTGCTTAAATAGTAACAATAATAAAAGTGAATTCTGAGTAAAAGGTCCGAGTGCAAAGTGTTACGACCGTGTTTTAGCTTTTTTGACAGAATCAAAGAATTGTCATAAAAATTGTTATTTATATGTAGATCCAGTCATTGCATACACGAAATTGTCCGAACTTTTTAAATCGATTTTGAATATGAATATTTTTTTTTATTTATTATGGTTACGGAGCTCCGTAACATCCTAGAGACTAGCATGGCACTTACTGGCAGTCGTGCCAGTAACTCGGCACTTACTGGCAGTCGTGCCAGTAACTCGTATACCAGAAACTGGCATGCTATATGGTGCTAAAGGTCTGACGAGATCTTGCTAGCATGTTAGTTTCTTGTTTTAGTTTTTTTTGTGATTTTCGATTATTTTGTGGCTCGATCATGCCACTGTTGTAATATTTTGAATAAATATGTATTGTAAAAAAACATTTTGATATTTTAAAGTGTTAATCGCACACTTAAAAAGAGAAAAATATTTTTAGGAAACGTATAAGAATTTTTTTTTTTTTGCACACTTAAAAAGAGAAAAATATTTTTAGGAAACGTATAAGAATTTGAACGCAGCGGGATTCGAACCCGGACCTCTTGGAAACCGTCCGAGCGCTCTGACCGCTAAGCATGATATGAAATTCAACTTTTTATTTGTTTCATAAAAATGTTTTACGTTTTAAAACTGAAGTGTGTGATTAATACTTTAAAATGTTAAATGTATTTAGTAAATATAAGTAAATATCAGTGGCGAGGTGTAATCATTGTGAAAAGGTAAGCCGGTACATTTAGAAAAGCCGGTATATATTTAGAGAAGCCAGAATAAGATGTAAAGTTATTTAGTAATTTCACTATCGAATTTTGGTGAAGACCTATTTTTAAGGGTTTTAGATGTCAGTTGTTTTTTTTGCAATTTTAATACGTAATATTTCCTGGCGACCTTTTTTTTAGGTTTCATAATTTATTTATTTTTTTTTTATAAAATCGCACGGTTTCAAAGTTTTTTCAAAAAAATTTGAAACCGAGAGAACCGTGCTGTATGGACGCCTCGCCAATGGGAAGTATCATTCTCTGTTACCAAACGATTGTTCCTAGAAATAATCTTTGGGTATCAGAAATTAGTACAAATGTCTCTACAGAGATGTTAACAACAAAACTAAGTTGTAACAAGCGATAACAACGTATAGCTTAGCGGTCAGAGCGCTTGGACGGTTTCCAAGAAGCGCGGGTTCGAGGCCCGCTGCGTTGAAAGTTTCAAGTGCTTACTATTTTTTTAATGTGTTTTCTTTCTTATATTATTCATAATTATTGGTATGATGATAATTGAATCGGTGAGTGCAGAAACAACGAAAGCCACAAAAATGCAAAAATTCGTGGTCTAATTAAACTAGCTTAGAAAGGCACGATGCATGTTGTTTTTCTCTCTCCTGCAAAATTTGGAAATCCGTACTTACGTTGTTTCTGCACTCACCGATTCAATTATTATTGTACCAATAATATAAACAATAAACAATAATATATATTTTTTTAATGTGTTTTCTTTCTTATATTAATCATAATTATTGGTATGATGATAATTACTATTGGCACCTATTTGTATGGAATTGTATAATTTTTCTATTTTATCGATTTAATATGTTTTAATGTAACGATTTTGTTGTGGATTTAGAATAATTATAAATCATTACTGACGAACTAGTGTTTAAGGGGATTTTATTCTTATAATGTGAAATAATTATATTTTATAACATATGACATGCGAATCAATATTATATTATATATATGTGGTCTATTGCGAAATGTTAAATTAGACACAAATACACATGAATATTACACACACATTAGCAAACGAACACATTTACACACACACACACACATACACACACAAAAGTATACGACAGTAATATGTTAAAATAGTATTGCTAGCGTAAATCACAAATTTCTCTAAGTATGTAGCATATCCATCGAATTAAAGGCAAAAGAACATATTTATACGCGAAATTATATTTTACTTATGTTAAAGAAATATGAAAATAGCGATCGTTTCTTGCTATGTGCGAGTGAGACATACGATCGTTCTATCTCGCTTCCTTTTACTACAACTGTTGAAATTAATTAAATAGTTACATTTTTAAAATAAAAACATGATTAAATCTTTTTTATAAGTACTAGCTGTAGCCCGTTTTTTACGGTTTTCGTAGCAATTTAGAGAATCATCATTAGATCTTTGATATTTGCGACTTTTACACATTAACCCTTAACCACCTAGCATTGGTCTCACAGACATGGTCATGGTCGACGACTATATTTACGTGAATTTCGGTGACAACGTTTTCTATTAACTTCATTAGATATTCGATCGAGATCGACGAAGAAGAATTATTTCGATAAAAATTGCTTCTTTAGCTATCAGTCTTACAATGATTTAAATTGGAACACATTTAAATATGCTGTCAAATGGAACATCATGGAAGTACTGCGAAATTGCAACGGCTTAGATAAATTATATACGGATCGGAAGAACTCGCACCCTACATAGAGATATAATCTAGTGGTTCTGTTGTCGCGTTATTAGTATTCGTATCGTTATCGAAAGAATTTGTATGGGAATTGAAAAGCGCCCCTACCGTGCGTAAGAGGAACTATAGTATTCCCAAACAAAATGCTTTCGATAACGGAACGAATACATTGTCGACAGTTTTCGTGCTTGCCCTATTGGTCCAAGTAGCCAATAGTGACGAAGAGATTTGTCGATTCGTTAAAAATGATCAACTGCCATGTACAGTGAGAATCGCAAAATATATGTATTTCGAAAGCTAAACGTCAATTTATCTCAAACGAGCGCTGCCGTGAATACAGTATACTTTATATAAAGAGGTTGCAATTTTGCTAATTTGAAATAAAATATTTCAAATTTAAATGTTTATTGAATATCTAAAAAAAGTTACAACAGAATTCCTATGTAATGTGATAATATTTTTAGATCCCGTTTTCCAAAGAGATTTGTAAGTAAGTTGAAAAGGAATCAACTACATTTATCAGAGATTGAACTAAAAATATTGTAGATTTTTATGCGTCTGTATTTTTAATAAATAATTACATATATTCCTAAAACGACTTTTAATAATTACCAAACCTTTCATTGCAGTTTTTATGAACTTTAATTATTCTACTCTACTCTATTAGGTGGTCGTGGGACAAAAATATATGCTTGGCGGTTAAGGGTTAAATGAAAGTATATTAACCGGACTAATCGCATGTATTTTAGTATTCGGCAATACATTTTTGGAAACCCGATGCTTGGACAACTACTACTGTAGTGGTCTACTGTAGTGGTACTGTAGTAGTCCGTGGTCACAGGTAGATTCAAATATGTATTTTCGAATACTAAAATGTACGCCATTAAACCGGTTAAAATAGTTTCATTTATATCATCATGTCAAATTTAATATATAGTCGACTAGTGACACCGTCACTACCGAGCCCAATAGTTAGTTAGTGACTTGGTGTCTTAGTGACCCAATTTTGGTGAACTTGTGAGCCATTTAATATTTAATATGTGTTGCCTATTAACGTAGTTATTTAAGATGTTTGTGCAAGTAATAGGGAAGATGCAATTTTTTATTTATACATTCATATCAAGGGGTCTCGTGGAAATAGACAAAATTACTGATAATAGCAGGGTGGGCAGAGAACCTAGTGTTGAATTCAAGTAATTGCGTGTTGAGTGGCAGTACTCAGTGTCGCATTGTCTCACTAAAGCGGTAAAGTGAAACAATTATAATAAAAAAAAAATAGAAGAAACTCTTTGGCACACCATGTATACACTGTTAGTGCCCATCGTGTTGCAGAGAGAGGAGTGACTGCGACTAGACACTACGTGCAGGTTTAAGGCTTAAATAAAATGCAATTGATGATCATTTTTATTTTAGCTTCTGATGATGATGATGATGGTGAAGCCGGTTTTATTTTATTTTAAATATTCATCTTAAAATATAGTTTGAAACTGGCACTGCGAATACATACAATACGTCAAACGTTCGAAAAAAATTTTAAGCAAATAGTTTCCTGTTTTTCCACTAAAGATAGCAAAATGGTTTAAAGTTTTGAGATCACTAAAATAATTATGCTATTTATGAAAGCCAGTCGTAGCGCAGAGGCACAAGCGTTTTACTGTAAACGCGACAGGTTGTGGGTTCGATTCCCACTCCAGGAAATGAACATGTTAAATAATATTTAGTATTTAATTTCCTGGATCTAGTAACAAGCCATTGAGTTCTGCCACTCAGCATGCAAAACCTCAATTTCAGCGAAAAGTGTGGAACGAAAATGTAGAGATCGTAGTGTCATGACACTAGGTACTCTGCTTTCCTCTGCCTTTCCTGCTAAGTCCGGGATACTGCGTGAATTATATTAATATCATTTATTTCGAAAAAAATTCTAAGCAAATAGTTTTCCTGCTTTTCCACTGAAAATTGCAATCACTCATGGAGGAACTTAACGCCCTCATTGTGTGAATCTCGTGACTTCGTTTGCGAGACTATATATAAAACCTAAGACCCTGTTTCCTCCCGTTTTCTTAGAAATTTATGGAAATCCTCTCTCAGTGCTCCCCGACACTCCCCAAGGAGTCGACATGCCAATTGTCATGTTACTATGTGCAGTAGTTTCGCGTGTACGTTGTCTGCTAGTCACTGTTTTATATACGTATATAAAATATGTATGAATAGAAAATATTTTTGCATCTTCCCTATTGATTTAGTGTTAACCTTTTTAATTATATATTCTAGATGTAATTTGTTTTTCATTTATTAACACGCGTTTTTTTTCTATATATACAAACTTTTTTGTAACCGATTTCAAAAAAAGGAGGTGACAAATCAACAAAAATAACTTTTTACTGAGTGGATCAATTTTGGTGATTATTCTTTTATATGATAGCTAGTGCTTCTGATATGGTCGCATTTAAATTTATTTAAAATCTGACTAGTGGTTTTTGAGTTATTCGTAACAATTGTGCTTTTTATTTGAAGTCGGTTTTCTTTATTGCTAAAATTTAACTGTGTAGTAAGTTATTGCTATTTTGCGATATGTTAAATTAATAAAATTCAATGCAAAGCAATAAATAAAAGGTTACAACAATAATTACATATTCTAAATAGTAATAAATTATCATGTAGAAATATTTATATAGTTATATATATATAAATACATGTATTTTGAAAATGATCAAAATGTTTTTTTGGATAAATAAATGAAAAAGTCCTGGTCATTTTATGTGTAAAAATACACATAAATAAATATGTACAATATTATTCTTATAATAGAGCCAACGCAGTGGTTGTGAGTTCGATTCTCACTCAGGGAAAAAAGAAATCCCGGTTAAGTAAACGCGGCGTTGAGTTCCGTCATTCTATTCGCAATGTTGCGAATTCGAGGGTGAAGTGCAAAGTGTTTCGACACTGAGTTCTCTTATGTACAGGAAAAAATGGAAAAAAAAATTAAAATCTATCTATTTACGGTAATATATTAATTTATTTGTGTGATTTAACGCCTGTCGTGGCGCAGAGGCACAAACTTGCGATTGTAAAAGCGACAGGTTGTGGATTCAATTCCCAATTCAGGAAATGGAATTTTTCATTTTCTGGGTTTGGTAACAAGGCAAAGCGCGGCATTGAGTTCCGCCACTCAGCACGCAATGTCTCAATTCGGCGGAAAGTGGGGAACGGGGTGTCTTAACACTAAGTTCCTTCTGCCTGCCCTGCTATATGCGGGATACCGCGTGAAGCTATGTATGTCTGTGTGTATGTATTTGTGTGATTATTTTATTTGGTATGTAAATGCGAGGATTATATTTTAATTATGTCCATTTCACCGCTCTAGTGAGACAAAGCGCGGCGTTCAGCTACGCCAGTCACTACGCAATGTCTGAAATCCGAGCGGAAAGTGGGGAACGGAGTGTCTCTCTCTCTCTTACTACCTTTGTATGCGGAATAAAGCGTGAAGCTGAGCTGTTCACCAATAATTAATTCATAACTTATTATGTCTTTATTAAATAAAAATATTTTTGAAAAATATTGTTTTCTTATTTGGAACATAATTTCGCAATGCTTATTTATCATTATAACTGATTTTAAATTAAAATAACGAAGTTCTCAATGTAATTGTATTTTATTATGTGTGCTACCGCTTTGTACTGGTTGAACTCATTTTGATGGTTCCTATTTTATTAGATAGCTAATGCTTCCGATGTGGTCCGATTTAAATTTAGTTAAGACCTGACCAGTAGTTTTTTGAGTTATTCGTAATAATGTTACTTTTTATTATCTAAGGCACATGAGACAAGCGTGCGACTGTAAACGCGACAGGTTGTGGGTTTGTTTCCCACTAGAGGAAATGTGAAGTTTAGTATTTTCATTTCCTGGGTTTGGTAACATGCAAAGCGCTGCGTTGAGTTCTGTCAGCACGCAATGCCTCAATTTGGCGGAAAGGGGGAAAGGAGTGTTTTAAAACTAGGTTCTCGGGTTCCCTCTGCCTACCCTACTATATGCAGGATACAGCGTGAAACTAAAAAAATCATTAACTAATCTATCATATTTTGATGAATATTCATCGGAAGCACTCGATTGTGATTTATTTTAATTATTCTATAAATTTGTTTTCCTTTAAATTATAGTTTTTATAAGTCAAGAAAACGAAGATCTGTGCGTCGTGTATAACTTGGTAAGTCTTTCTTTATTAAAAATATTAAATACATACCAGGCGTGAATATGTTGATAAATCGAGCTAGCTACATATATTCTTTTGAAATATTGTTACGTTACGTTTGATTTATTTAAAAAAACCGAGCTTCACTCTTTGTTCCGCGTAGCAGGGTCAGAGACCTGGATCTGGACCTAATAATATAATTAGGATGACGTTCGATAGGTATTGATACTCCAAGTGTTCTCATACATGTGACGTCACTCTTAATTCAATATGGCGCCCTCTAGAGACAATCATGTCATGAATGAAACAAAAAAAAATCGTTGATGGGTACCGTATGGGTTACTAAATGAAAGGACTTAATTATAAACTATGGTAATTAGCACATTTCAAACATATAACACATAACTAGCTTTTATAGCTCACTTTATTTGTATTTGCTTCCTAAATTTGAAGAATTGGTTCAATCGGGTTTTTTGTTCTTTGTAATTATGTGTGTTATTTTATTTGACCACATCACGCACTAGCTATCATATATAAAAAGGATCAACAAAATTGGACCACAAAGTAAAAAGTAACGCGGTAACACAAAAAAATACAGTCGAATTAAAGTCAATTAAAAAATAAAATACAAATGACGAGAAAAATGACCAAAAATTATTTTAAAAAAATGCGACCCTGCCAGGATTCGAACCTGGAATCTTCTGATCCGTAGTCAGACGCGTTATCCGTTGCGCCACAGGGCCTATACATTAAGTGGTTAAATATTGCTATACAAAGGTCAGTTGGGACAGCGTCTGACTGTAAACTCAATTGGTTATGGATTTGATTCCTACTCGTGAGAATAATTATATTAATTTCCCCGCCTTAGTAAGACAAAATGTGGGGTTGAGTTTCGCCACTCAATACGCAATGTCTGAATTCATGCGGAATGAAATGATGGATAACGGAACTTAACTTAACTTAGCGGTTAAAGTTGAAACGTGAAGTCATGATATACGAGTTTATCTTGTCGTGGCGTGAATAGGTTGATAAGTCGACTTGCATGCATGTTTGTACGTCAGTTACATGTCATAGTTCATTGATATGATTTCAAGTGATTGCTGTCATGACAAAAGCTACAATTAAAATTTGCAGTTTCACGCTTCCTCCCGTATAGAAAAGAATAATTATTGTCACTTCAATCTAAACTATCCGTCCCATTTTATGACATTGTTAATTGCCTGTTATGTGGAAAAATTCAACGTCTTTCCCAATTTAGTAACATAAATGTCATAATTTTCAGGAACATATAAAATAAATTTTGATTTTATGCCAATTATTAATCATGTATATAATTTTATATTATCAGATTTTTTAATTTCTCCAAGTAACTAAACACGGGCCTAGGCCAAGTCCGTCACAAATAAGTAAACTAGGGATTAAGCCTCAAGGAGGCCAAGCCAGGGTCAGAGCTCTTCAAGCTCGGCCCCCCACAAAACCCGGTGACGCTGTCGAGGCCAATAGGGCCAACAGCATACTACACAGTCGAAAAAAAAAAGGGCTAAGCCAAGTGCGTAGTTTGGGTTAAAAAAATGACGTAATTATAGCACGTTCAAAGGTGCAGGGTCCAAGTTTGAGATAAAAATTTACATACTATCCGGCATGTATTTAGGATTACTGCTTTCTGTAAAAGCATATACATACTTGGTGGCATATGAAGTGTAATGAGACTTATTATTATTACTATTTGTATATGTGTGTATTTCTCAGTTCAAAACTGGATTCTATTGTATCTACGGGTTGGAACCAAGTAGATATAATATATGTAACTATATTGTGTTATTGTATATCGGATATGTTGGTGTTCTGTTCGTCTATTTGTAAAAAAATTCTTACTAGTCTACATGTATTTAAAATGGCCGCTCGTTGTAATGTAATATAATTTTTTTTTTAATTTAACATACTTAGGCTATGATGAAGATGTTTTGGTATAACGCCTGTAGTGGAGAGAACTATAGGTACTACATAGACTGTTTTCTGCTTCCAAATTCTGGCTATTTCTTCTTTTAACTCTTTATTTATTTATCTTTTCGGAAATTGTTTTCTGGAGGTTATGAGTATTGGGTACTGCGATATCTATAAGGTAAGTGATTTTGTTTACTTTGTTTTGTAATATTATATCTGGTCTATTAAAGTGAATAGTTCTATCGGTAAGAACAGCTCGGAATTTTAACTTATTCTTTAATCTGGTTCAGTATTTCCTGAGATACGAGTTTATTTCTAATTATTGTTCGCATTTGGTCAGATACTCTTTGCTCGGAAACATTAACGGAAGTTAATTTTTCATGGAATATTTTATGTAATTGTTGTGTATATGTGGTGAAATCTGTTTCTAGTTTTGTGATTTGGTAGTAGGTACGCATGATAAACGTGTAAACCTCAGAACTTCATCTCATGCGTACGCGTGGTTTTCCAGCTTTGGTGGACGCGGGAAAAAAGGCATTTGCCTCCCGCGCAACACACAGAGTTGGCATATGTTCTATTGAATGACTTGAAGAAGGTGATGAGGGTATTGAAGATGTGTACGATGAACTGGTTGGACTATATGGTTCTGTGGGGCTATTGGGTGGGATTGTGTGTTCGGCTGTAGCAAGTACTTGTCGGTGGGAGCCCGCCTGTTCAACCTCGGACCACTGGACGGTTCGCATGCTGAAACACTCAGCGTCAGCTCCAGGTGTGCCTGACGATCACCCCGGGAAGCGGCCCTTCTCAGTTTTCTATTTTAACCGTGTCACCATATTTTTATGGTTATCTTTACCTTGTTAATGTGTAGTTTCCCTCAGTACACGGTAGCTACGACGTAAGGTAGGATTTTGGCGGGGCTTATTATTATTATTACTTATTCTTATTATTATTAGTCGAATGTGACCAACTGCTTATTAGAAAAATATTTATTTACAAAATTATGACATTTATTACTAAATTGGGAAAGACGTTGAATTTTTCCCACATAACAGACAATTAACAATGTCTTAAAAATGCGTAAAGCTGCAAATTTTTATTGTAGCGCTTTTATCATGACAGCATTATTCTAAGTCCTTACAGATTTGTTTTTAAAAGACTAAATACATATGGTTAAGGTTATAGCAATAAGCGTCTTTTCTCACACTTGAGAACGAATACACACCGCATAGGCATTTCATATATGTTTTCTGTGTCTGCTATACTTCCTTTATTTTACCTTTTAAAATGATTCTGCCGATTTAAAAATACAATATTTTTAAATTTATCAAACGACAGTGTTTTTGCAGCGAGTAATGAGAATATTTTAACATTAAAAATGTGTTCTCTGTTTGAATTCTTATGCGAAATAGATACGTATTACGTAGGTAATAGAAACCTAGTTCCTCGGTACTGCATCGGAAAAACGTAGGATCGAAGGCACTACTTTTAAAAAAAATAAAAACAAAAACCAAAGTATAATTAAAATTTTATTAAAATAAAAATAAATCTTTTCATCTGATTATGGCAACACTTAAAGATGTGAAGTGTATTGAAAATAATCGCGTTGAAAAAAATATTTAATATTTAATTTTATTTTTCATCGACACAAGTACCAAAGTAAAAGTAGTAAATAAAATAAAAAATAGAATAGAAATAATACATTAAGATTTTTTAACATCTATCCCTGTTTGTGGGTAAATTCAAATTTGTATACACACGAGTTAAATAATTTGAACCATTCGTCTTTTCGTGCTGCTATGGTATTATGACCG
This sequence comes from Philaethria dido, assembly GCA_033558755.1. Classification (NCBI taxonomy): domain Eukaryota; kingdom Metazoa; phylum Arthropoda; class Insecta; order Lepidoptera; family Nymphalidae; genus Philaethria; species Philaethria dido. Next base: position 465,558 of record JAKGSA010000013.1, on the reverse strand, counting down.
TAGAAAGGTCTGATTTATTTGTGCAAATCTAGGTGGCAGGTAGATCTATATAGATCTGGACACATTTGACAGCTGACAAGATCATACAGACACAGTGGCATGAAACCTTTTTTTTGATAATAAATATTTTAAATTTGTTTAGAAAAATAGGCGCCTGCATATTGTCGGCTTAGTCTAAATTCGGTATGCTTTACACAAATTAAACGGGTAATTGGGTAATAATCGACAAACAGCAACCAACGTTTTTATTTTAGAATGAGATGACAAACTAGAGAAACCACAGAACCCATGATTCGTTGATATTTTATTGATGTTTGAGAGTTACGTACTTATTCGTGATTTGCCACAAATGTAATAATCTTGGTACAATCGATTAACGCCATATTTTGTATACATCATCAGTCACCTTAAACAACTAAAGGTTCTGAACACTGGTTTCCCGCAATGCAGCTTCAAAACAGCCAAAATGTACGCGATAATCTGATTAAAAATAATAGATCTCATTTAAAAATATATTAATATATATTTAAGTGTAATAATTTTTTTCTCTCGTAAACACTTGTTGTTTAAATACAAGCTAGATTTATTGACCATGTTTATTTCTGATATTCTCCTAAAATAAACAACCGTCTGATTTACTATATGCAAACCCAATTACAACACGGGATTTCCCCCACATTCCCCCATATATATTTATATATAAATAGTTATATATATATATATATATATATATATATATATATATATACACACTGTTGGGGAATTAATTATTTTAATTTTAATATTTATATACCTACTTTTTTCGTAATATTCAATTTAACATATTTTAAAACGCGGAACTAATCTACCATGTTATAAGGGTTTACCATAATAAAAATCAACTACAATAATATAAAACCTCTGTGCTACAGTCAAACTACACTGTACATATATATCACTCTAGCACCACTGCGGACGGAATTGTTTCACAAATACTGATGCTTACACTAAAAATTCAACTAAAATATACAATATTTATAATTATAATATATGGTAAATTACTGTTTAACAGCCGGATCTTGCTAGAAGGTATTACTACGATTGTGTGAGATTTTTTGTTAACTCGATTTTTTAGTGATTCCGTTCTCCGCCTGAATTAAAGAAATATAATTATTTTACAACCGTTGGATGCAGAAGGCAACCAGTTATTCTACGTGGCGTTCTATATGGGAGGCCCATGTCCAGCAGTGACCGTATTCTGGCTGACGATGAACCATTTACCAAGTGGGAATCGAACCTACAACTAAGCATTTACAGTCGCTGTCCTTCTGTAATACGATGAAGACCTCAAATAAATGTACGTTTTAGTATGTGTATTTCTTAAAAATTTCTACATATGTATAAAAAGACAAAACTATTAAGTGTCTGAGTTTAAGTCATAGACGTGAATATGTTGTTAAGTCGACTTGAACATACATTTTTTAAAATATTAATAGACATTAGGATTGCTTTATTTATAGATTGAAAAAAATTGAATTTAAAAAAATATTTAAATAACATAAAAAGAGAATTTACAGATAAAAGGTTACAGATACCTGTCATTAAAAATATAGTTACATTATCGATTTATCAATTTATTCACGCTTGGTACTATGATAGAAATATTAAGGTTAAGGAGTGGCTTTCTACTCTTCCCGTTAAAACGTTTATTATTTAAATTCATAAACAACTATACTGGTGTACCCGCTAACGCGTTAACAACGCGTTGTCTTTAGCAATGTATATTTCATTTTATATAAACATAGATGTCAAACCATGGTAGTGTGTGTAACATTTATATTATTAATTTAATTACAAAAAAAATAAGGAGAACGGAAATTTAAATAATTCACTTTAAATTCAAATAAATCTCATACAAACTTATATTAATAATACAACTAACAATCCTTTGGGTATCGAAACTTTCGATCACTCGATAATTTAAATTGTATACTCGCTAGCGAGTACGTTATAGTGTTATCTGTGTAGGTATCACATATATTTTTAACCGACTTCAAAAATGGAGATTACCAATTCGACTGTATTTTTTATGTGTGTACCTCATAACTTTTTACTGGGTGAACCGATTTTGATGATTCTTATATCTATTTTATATGATAGCTTCGTCTTCTGATGTGGTCCCATTTAAGAGTAGTCTTAAGTAGGGCAAACACGAAAGCTTGCGAAAACTTGGGAAAACTTTAGTTCGTCTTACGCACGGTAGGGGCGCTTTTCAATTCCCATACAAATTCTTTCGATAACGATACGAATACATTGTCGTAAGTTTTCGTGCTTGCCCTACAGAAGACAAAATAGTCTTCAGAAGTATAAGTTATTCGTTATAAAGGTATTTTTTAGTACATTTTCTTTGAAGTCGGTACTCTTTTTCTGTTAAAACCTTAATTATTTCAAAAGTAGCACTATATCTCTACTAATAATGCTTACAAATTCAAAGATATACGGATTTTGGTCGGAAAACATTAATTAAACTGGTTTTTCGTCACAGCACACGGCATGACGCTTTTATGTCATCATGTTTCTTACACGCAAGACCCCGTTATATTTGTCCTGGTATTTTTGTATATATATTATTATTCTCTAAATAGACTGCGTAGTATATTTTATTTTCTTAAGGATCTACTTTTTATTCATTATTTCACACTATAAAGTGTCGATAAGTTGATAAGTTGAAAAAGAAATTTAAGTGTCATTCTGTTTTATGTTATTTAAATATAATACTTTTTATCTGAAACAGTTTGATTGCTTGATTTTTTTATTTAATTATTTATTCAGCCTAAGCAATACTAATACCATTTGAATTTTGTAAATTTTGAAAAAATCTTATATGCCAATCGCCTTATTAATATATTCACGCTTAGTACATATATATTTTTAAACACACAACATGATTGACTGTTAAGTCAATGCAAGATTATCCATCTCATAGAATGTAGCAGATACCTAGGGCCTTCAGCCAAAAGGGGCCTTGCGGGGGGTCCCGAACAAATAAACCTTGAAAATATTTTGTATACACTTTTTTATTTGCATCCTAAGTTTTACTTAAGGGCCCCCATTTCTTAAATGCCCGGAGATTACAGAGGGAGGAATACAGAGGGATCTTGATTCATATAGCCAAATAAAAAAAACAGATTTAAGAGATATAGTGCATGACATATTCATGTTTCATACTCGCTAGCTAGCCTCAGTAAAGAAAATCATACCGAGCGATTCATTAACAAGCAGAGACGCCAATTAATATTGACATTAAATCAACTAATTTACGTGTTTGTGTCGATTCAATATCAATTAATTAATTGATGTCAGGCATTTGTAACTCGATACTCGCTAACGACTAAGTAACCAACTACAATAGTAGAGTAACTTAGACTTAGACGTACACTTCGCCGCGTTTGGAATTTTTTCTGGTGAATTCTGATGGAGTTTCTGTGTCTGATGGTATTTCTGTTACAGTTGCCTTCCGGTCGATAGGCGTGGTTGGTGCTGAGAGAGTGAGTTGGGACACTATGGGAGAGAGCGTCACTGGCGTCACTACGGGTGTTGTGGTTAGCATACCTGGATAAACAACATTTTGTTTTAGTAAAAACGTATTAAGAAACGTTTTGACTTAAACTCATAATTTCTTCTTTCCTATGACTTATAAATTAAAACAAAATTGAACTTAAAATCTATTTGTGAGTAGTATTTGTAAATATAAAAAGTAGAGGCCAGTCGTGGCGCAGAGGCACAAGCTTGCAACTATAAACACGACAGGTTATGGGTTCGATTCCCACTCCAGGAAAGGAAAATGTTAAATATTTATAATATTTAATATTTTCATTTCCTTCCTCTGGTAACAAAGCAAAGCGCGGCGTTGAGTCCCACCATTTAGCAGGCAATGCCTCAATTCGGCAGAAAGTGGGGAACGGAAAACTTAAGAGAAAGTAGAGTCTTAACACTAGGTTCTCTGGTTACCTCTACCTGCTCTGCTATGTGCGGAATACAGCGTGAAACTAAAAAAATATATGATATATTTGAATCTACTTAACATGATTTAAACCGTAACTATCCTCTCTGAGTGCAATTCAACGCATTCTATTGACATATCATAAAACTTTATGGTATAGGTTATATAATATGACTATAGTGTACTGCTCTTCAACTTTCATAGATGACGCCACTTGAAATATTGAAATGAATTAAATCAGGGGCTTAATAACAAACGCGGCAGTCCATGACGCTTATTGAGATTCCAACTTAACCGACATAGCTTAAGATTAAAATAAAGAACATCGAAATTATAAGTAACCGAAATAAATTACAACAAAAAAATAGAGTATCCTTGCATTGTTACCCGTTTTTTGTAAATTTGTTATTACACCTCTAAAATAATATACATAAAATAAGATAAAGAATATCGTAAGACAAATAAACATTAATATTAATATCATAGAGGATTAATATAAAAAAAATGCTTTAAAAAGTTTAAGTTAAAAGCATTATTACTAATAACTCAAAAACTACTTGTTAGATCTTAACTAAATTTAAATCGGACCACATCACGCACAAAAAAAATACAGTCGAATTAAAATCAATTAAAAATATAAATATAAATGACGAGAAAAATGACCAAAAAATAAAATAATTAAAAAAATGCGACCCTGCCAGGATTCGAACCTGGAATCTTCTGATCCGTAGTCAGACGCGTTATCCGTTGCGCCACAGGGCCTATACAATAAAGGGTTAAATATTGCTATACAAATGTCAGGTGGGACAGCGTCTGATTGTAAACTCAATTGGTTATGGATTCGATTCCCACTCGTGGGAATAATAATATTAATTTCCCCGCCTTAGTAAGACAAAATGCGGGCTTGAGCTTCGCCACTCAATACGCAATGTCTTAATTCATGCGGAAAGTATATAACGGAGTGTCTAGACACTAAGTTAAATATTTAGTAACTATGTATTAAACAAAACGCCTGTCGTGGCGCAGAGGCACAAGCGTGCGCCTGTAAACGCGTCAGGTTATGGGTTCGATTCCCACTCCAGGAAATGGAATCTTTCATTTCCTAGGTTTGGTAACAAGGACAAACAACGGAGTGTCTGGAAACTAAGTTAAATATATAGTAACTACGTATTAAACAAATATTTGTGAGTACAATTTGATCGACATGGGTTCGATTCCCACTTGTAATGTTTGCAATTTATTTTCTTTTATTTATTCGCGCCAAATACAACAAAGCGTCTCACCATATATTCAACTAAGCTTGCATATTACATAACACACATAATAAAGAACAAAAACCCGACTGTACCTATTCTTCAAATTTAGGAAGCAAATACAAATACAAATAAAGTAAGCTATAAAAGCTAGTTATGTGTTATATATATGAAATGTGCTAATTAACTCCTTTCAATTGACACCCCACACGGTACCCATCAACGATTTTATTGTTTTTATTCATGACGTTATTGCCTCTAGGTGGCGCCATATTGAATTAAACGCGACGTCACATATCTAAGAACACTTGGAGTATCAATACCTATCTAACGTTACCTTAATTATATAAATCGGTCCAGGTGTTTGGAAGATATGAGGTAATAAAGAATATTACAAACATACATGATACGCGCGAAAAACATAACCCTCCTCTGACAGTCGGGTAAAAAATAACAACCAATAATCTATCACTACCTTCTCTCTGTTCGCTATATAATTTATTATATGACTTCAAAAACAGAAGGAGGTTCTCAATTGAGTTGTATTCTTTTTATGTGTGTTACCTCATAACTTTTTACTGGGTGAAACAATTTTGATGACTTTTTTTTATATGTTAGCCAGTGCTGATGTAGCCCCATTTAAACTTTGTTAAGATCTGGACAAGTTTTTGAGTTATTTGTAATATAATAATGTTATCATTTAGTGCATTTTATATAAATTTGTTTTTTTTTTGTTATAATTTTAACCATTTTGTTACACTAAATGAACATTACCGTCTTTTGATTACATCGAGTTTCACTTTTTTTACCAAATAATATAAAATTTGCACAAAAAAAACTGACCTTGACCTAACCCGGGGCTTAACACCGCCTGAGCCAGAGCAGTGGTACCGGGCTGTCCTGCATGCAAGGTGTTATTTACGGACCCACTATCCAACTCTTGGATTGGAGACAGGACCAAGGCACCCAGCACTGGAACCTCATTTTGATAGGCCTGGTGCATGATCACACCCATATCCTGCACTGGTCCCCAGGTCCTCATGGCTATCCTGTTCTCTCGGTCCATCACTTCCTTGGTAACGTCAGGTGTGGGTATACGAGGTCGATTTCGTAGCGTGGTAGGTATCGATCCGTTCGTTTTTTGGTTACCTGTAATTTTATAAAAAAGTGGAAAGTGTAGTGTCCGTACTCTCTGCTAAGTTAGTTGACATATTTTTAAAAAGTTTATTTTTGTGTACTTGAAAACGTGGTTGGATTGGTAGGATTCAACTGTATATTTTTTATGTGTCTGACAAAACTGAAACACCTGTCGTGGCGCAGAGGCACAAGCGTGCGACTGTAAGCGCGACAGGTTGTGGGTTCGATTCCTGCTCCAGAAAATGGAATTTTTCATTTCCTGGGTTTGGTAACAAGGCAAAGCGCGGCGTTAAGTTCCGCCACTCAGCACACAATGCCTCAATTCGGCGGAAAGTGGAGAACGGAATGTCTTAACACTAGGTTCCCTCTGCTAACCCTGCGTTACATATGCGGGATACACCGTGAAGCTTTTTATGTATGTATGTATTTTTTATGTGTTTTACCACATAACTTTTTACTGGTTCTGGGTGAACCAATTTTTATGACACTTTTTTTATTTCATAGCTAGTGTTCTTAATATGGTTCTATATTAATTTAGTTGAAATCTGACGAGTAGTTTCTGAGTTATTCGTTATAAATGTACTTTTCAGTGCATTTTCTTTAAAGTCGATTTTCTTTTTTTGTTAAAATCTTAATTTTATAAAGTTTAAAACTTCGTATTTTCTTTGGACATACAATTCTAAAAATAATTGGTTTGTGATTGCGCCGAGATAGTCTAAGATTCGATTTCCGCCTCTAGCGCTTATCCAATTTGTACTACAGATAGTTTATTTCGCGGCCGAGAAATGAACTGATAATTTTTTAACTTCTCTTTTTTTATTTTTATATTTACGCTGTATCCCGCATACAGCTGGGTAAGCAGAGGGAAACTGAGAACCTAGTGTTACGATACTCCGTTCCCCATTTCCACTGAATCGAGGCATTGTGGAACTCGACGCCGAGCTTTGCCTTATTACCAAACCCTGGAAATGAAAATCCTAAACTTTTACATTTCCTGGAGTTGAAATCGAACTCACACCCTATCGCGTTTACAGTCGCACGCTTGTGCCACTGCGCCACGAAATGCGGCAAAGATATATTTTTTTATTTCATTTAACTTAAAGAGAATTAAATATGTTTAATTTTCATAACACTATGACATTCAAACAGCTCATATTTACTGCAAGTAAACATCAACTAAACCAGGGGTAAGCAACCCGCGTTATAATCCAATGCGGTCAACCTTTTATTTATATTTACGTTTACGGTTTGCCTTAGCAACGGATATGTTTTTTTTTTTAACTTCACGCTGTATCCCGCATATAGCAGAGTAAGCAGAGGGAACCTGAGACCCTAGTGTTAAGACACTCCGTTCTCTTACAACAATTCCGTTCCCAACTTTCTGCCAAATTGAGGCATTGATTGTTGAGTGGCGGAACTCAACGCCGCGCTTTGTCTTGTTACCAAACCCAGGAAATGAAAATACTAACATGATATGTCATTTTACATAAAAGTGAATGTCAAACCAATAGTATTGTGTGTAATATTTATTTTATTAATTTTATCTATTTCTAAGTTTTACATTATTATAAATAACTTTTCCTGCACTTCTTCTCCATATAAACTTTAACTGTGCCAAGTTTCATACTCTTTCGTCCTCACAATTGTCGTAAAAAGGGGTACAAAGTTTAACCTGAAGTTTATTTTCACATATTAATATAATGATTACAGAAAGAGATATTTTCCAGTTGATATATTAGGTTCAAGTTTATGTTATCTAATGCTCATAATATGAATTTTTTAAATAATACTAAATAAAAAATGTGGCCCGCATTAAAAATTTAAAATATTATTAGGCCCGATGCTAGAAATGTTGGTCACCCCTGACCTAAACTAACGTTAACTCAATGTGTACACAAAAAATATTTGCTAGCTTCATATATTTTTAACACCTAGTTACTTATTTTATGTTTTTTTTTTCTTGTTGCAGACATCTATATATAAATAGGTGAAGCAAAAACTTTGGATCCCCTTTTATAAAAAATATGCGGACGGAAGAGCATGAAACTTGGCACACTTATAGTTTATATAGCGAAGGATTGCAGAATGCTAACAATTTTTTTAATTAAAGAATATACAAAAAGTATATTAAATTAACAAAATAAATGTTACACACACTACCATGGTTTGACATCCATGTTTACATAAAGTGACATACACATTGCTAAAGACAACGCGTTGTTAACGCGTCAACGGGAATGCTAGTTATTATTCGGGCTAAAGTGTCTAGACACTCTTTAAGATTCTCTCCGGGTCTAAGGTGTGCATCATGTGCATTTAATTTAGTGAACCGATTGGAAATTGGGTATATGTATGTATATATGCGTGTATGTATTTATGTGTATAATAAAAACATGTACTTTTTAGGTACTATTTTCTCTGTAATTATTTTTACATTTCAAGAAGAATTTTATCTAAATTAATACTCTTTGCGCCTTACTGCAATAAGTTTTGTATTTAAAAGGTTTTTTTTTAGCTTCAGTCTGCATCCCGCATATAGCAGGGTAGGCAGAGGGAACCTGAGAACCTAGTGTTAAGACACTCCATTCCGCACTTTCCGCCAAATTGAGGTATTGCGTGCTGAGTGGCGGAACTCAACGCCGCGCTTTGGTTTTCTGAAAAAAAATATTTCTAGTGATACGGCCACCACTGCACATAACGTGTGAACCTGATTCATATGTATTATCATCTCTATAATTTTATGTGCATTAAAGTATTATTATTATTAAATTATTTGACGTACAAAAAATAAAGCAAGCAAATTCTTATCTATACTAATATATAAAGCTGAAGAGTTTGTTTGTTTGTTTGTTTGTTTGAACGCGCTAATCTCAGGGATTACTGGTTCGAATTGGAAAATTCTTTTTGTGTTGAATAGACCATTTATCGAGGAAGGCTTTAGGCTATATAACATCACGCTGCAACTATTAGGAGCGAAGAAATAATGGAAAATGTGGAAAAAACGGGGAAAATTAATCATCCTTGAAGGCTTCCGTTGCGTGCGCTGCGAAAACGGTTCAAGATACCAAAAATAAATGTATGAAAGAATTATTCCTCTTGAAATGATCTAAAAAAATGTCCGCGACAGTATATGTCTATGTTTTAAGATTAACTCACTAGAACCGTTTATATGGTAATCAAGTTTGGTCGAAATTATTGCATTATTTGTTAAGAGTTGTATCAACGAAATAATATTAATCTTTATTCAAATAAATGTGTTGTTGATTAAGAGTATTTAATTGTGAACAAAATTGTCTTTGACATCATTTAATTTCAATGAACAACTTAGAAGATATTACTATTTTAATATAATATAAATTGCTTACGCTACTGAGTGACTGACAGACTACGTACAGGCGAAACTACTGGACAAGAGTTTCTTAAATTTCTACGAAACGAGGGGTTTTAACTTTTATACTCTACGCGGGCGAGTTGAGGCCATCGTGGTATTATGCTCGTTGCAAACGAAGTTGCGGGATTCAGCTAGTTTTAAATAAAACTATATGACTTTTTAATTTGTCTTTGATTTTGACAAGGTTCTCTCCGACTACCCTGCCACACGAAGCTGGCAACTTCGAAGCGCTATATTAAAAAACTGAAGTGATCCGAAATCTCTATATATTACCATGTTTCGAGTTTTGCCGATGCTGTCCTCTCCCAGACTTCCTGCCCACAAGTCTATCGTATAAAGACATTTTGTGTGGCGGCGCGGCGACCGGCTGCCCTGCCTCTGGACTCGAGTAGACCACTGAGTTATGTCGGTTCCTCCCAAAGAAACCTCCCGAGGAGTACGCGGTGGACGCAGACCGGACGGAGCCCATGCGAGATATTTGCCTTTGAAACCAATTCTTACGACGCTCCACAAGTGGTGTGTCAACGCTTTCCTGTAATTAAATAGTAATATTATAAATGTGAATGTGTGTTTGTTTGTTACGGTTTCACTCCAAAACTACTAAGCCGATTATTATGAAATTTTAGGCACATATTCTTAGAGATTAACATACGGGACATTTAATAGATATGCTGTTTTGTAACAAAATGATTGAACACCTACCTACTTCAAAGCCTTTACATTAGTGCATATATAGAATATACACTATAGAATAGAATTCAGTATGGACTGACATTGACCACGCGAGCGAAGTCACGGGTAACAGGTATTGTAATTAAATACATATTTACTCATTTTTCTTTTTTTCAACCTGTATCCCGCACATAGCAGGATAGAGTGAACCTGAGAACCTAGTGATAAGACACTCCGTTCTCGTGAGTTTTGCGTTCCCCACTTTCCTCCGAATTGAGACATTGAGTGTCGAGAAGTGAAGTCAACGCCACGCTTTGCCTTATTACCAAAGCGATGTTTATTCTTATATGTATTTATTAACTAGCTGTATCCCGTGATATAGATAAGGGAGAAAAAATTTCGAACGCATTTTTACGAAAATTATAAAAGAGGATAGGAGGGGAGGTGTATGAAATTAGGCACAGTTCAAGTTTTCAGCCTTACCCCGCATATCAAGGTAGTTTTCTTTTTTTTTTATAATGACTCACTGGCCTCTGGCGGAACCAAAGATTTTATGTATCTTCTTATTTTAATCAGCGGTAAATACATTTTCTTAGGCAGAAACAAATAGTTTTGTTTTGTACCAAATTTTACAGACTAGTTCTATTATATATTTATACATTTGCATTTGTTCTACCTAATTTCTAACTCAAACAGATTTTTATATATTTTATTCTTAACTATATAGCAGGGTGGTAGGAGTGGAGCTAGTGCCAAGACACTCCGCTAACTATTTTCCGCCCTAATTCGAGATATTGCGTGTTGAGAGATGCAATCAACGCCGCGTTTCGTCTTACCAGAGCGGAGAGATAAATTAATAAAATCATTTCCTGAGTGGGAATCGAACCCAACACCAATATTTACAATCAGACACTGGTCCACAGCGCCGCGATGACTTAAAAAATAAATACCAAAATAAAACTTCTTACATAATCGGCGTACGTTTCATCATGACTTTTCCTTGGAGCCTGGACATTAGCGTATACCGCGTCTTCAGCTTTCACCTTATAGTGATCAGCGGAACAGGGCGGCTCATGTCGCCTATAGTGTTCTGAGGCTACCGTGTACGGCAGGTCCTTTGGCACCACCTCCTCCCAGTATTGGTCTTTGAGGAGCTCAGGATGCTCTTCATGCATTTCGTCCACTATCATGTAGGCTGCCTGGAAATATAATATAATTTAGATTTTTGGCATAGCCTCAGTTTGGGAAGGGAAATCATAAGAATACAGAGTGTCTTATCACTAGGTTCTCAGGTTCCCTCTACCTACCCCGCTATAAGCGGGATACAGCGTGAAGTTAAAAAAAAATAATTTTATTTTCTTTTGACGCATTAGGGAAAAATGATGGGAATAAATTTTGCGTCACGATATACCGACACCATGAAGTTAACTGTAATGTATAGAAGGTCGGAGGTTGCTTAGCAACGTAATATATGTTTACTGTCACATAATAAATAACGAAAATGAAACAAGTGTTTTAGTTAAATATATACTTTTCTAGAATATTACTTTTTTTTTTTAACTTAACGCTGTAACCCGCATATAGCAGGGTAGACAGAGGGAACCTGAGAACCTAGTGTTGAGACACTCCGTTCTCTTACAACAATTCCGTTCCCCACTTTACGCTGAATTAAGGCATTGCGTGCTGAGTGGCGGAACTCAACGCCGCGCTTTGACTTGTTACCAAACCCAGAAAATGAAAATACTTACATTTCCTGGAGTGGAAATCGAACCCATAACCTGTCGCGTTTACAGTCGCACGCTTGTGCCTCTGCGCCACGACAGGCGTTATTACATTACAAAAATATTGACTAGCTAGTCAATATTTTTGTTTTTAATTACGTTCGTTACAACGTTTAATTTTAAAATTAGCATTTATCACAGAACATAGAGTCAAAACATTCTCACCCCCAAATTTAAGGCTTTGCGTGTTAAGTAGCGGAATTCAACGCCGCGGTTTACAGTATTAAGTAATCGCCAGTTCAAATCCAGATCATGTACGCTTTATGAATAACATGTTTAGCACGAACACTGTCCGTCTGTTAACGTAGACGAGACAAAGGAATGAAATGCCACGTATTGTTATGTAAATTATCGTTCACGCTTCCTACACACTGTGCATACGGGCGCGGCATTTATTAATATACTAGCTGTTACCCGCGGCTTCGCTCGTGGTCAATGGCAGTCCATACTACATACCAATGGCGAAGAGTGAAAATTTTATATAAGTAAGCCGGTATATAGAGGTAAGCCGGAATGTATAAGGAAGCCGGTATAAGGAATCCGATATGAGGTAAACCCTTATATACAGATCCGACCTGGACGAAAATATTATATAAATTCATGCGATGTTAAGTTTCTGTTGAGTTTGTTGTTTTGCAATCTCATTTATTTTTTAACGACCTCTTTTTAGCATTTATTGTAATTAACGTAATGTAAAATACTATATGTATAGTGTAAATACATACATAGCTTCACGCTGTATCCCGCATATAGCAGTGTAGGCAGAGGGCACCTGAGAACCTAGTGTTAAGACACTCCGTTCCGCACTTTACGTCGAATTGAGGCATTGTGTGCTGAGTGACAGAACTCAACGCCGCGCTTTGCCTTGTTGTTGGGTTTGTTACTAAACCCAGGAAATGAAAAATCCCATTTCCTGGAATGGGAATCGAACCCACAACCTATCGCGTTTGCAGTCGCACGCTTGTACCTCTGCGCCACGACAGGATATATGTATAATGTATTATCTAGTTTTACTCTTTAAGGAGAATAGAGAATAAATGAAATACCTTTATATGTCTATCAATTAGCCAATTAAGCTCGATATCGTCGTCGTCCTCGCCGAAAGGATTGATGAGCACCTCGGCCACCTTCAGCCAGCCCACGTAGAAGCAAAACTTGCGGAAAAATAACATTTTTATTTGTAATAATTCTAAAAATACTTTATTTTAACCTGCTTTAAAAGAAAAGTTTACAATTCGTTTTTTTTATGTGAACAACTATATACTTGGTGAATAAAATTTGATGGTTCTTTTTTTATATGATAGCTAGAGATGATGTCTATTTAAATTCAGTTAAGATTGGTTTTTGAGTTATTCGTAATATTTCTTGTTTAGTGCATTTTATTTGAAGTCGGTCTTTTTTACTAAAATCTTAATTATTCAGCTTTACGCTTGTTCCGCATAGTTAGGTAGTAAGAAAGAATATCATAATCTAGATTAGATTATGATATTCTTTCTTACTACCTAGATAGACAGAATATACTAGAAGCAAAAACTTTGTACCCCTTTTTAAGACAATTCCGCGGATGGAGGAGCATGAAATTTGGGACAGTTATAGTTTATATAGCGAAGGAGTGCACGAGGATTATATCTTTTTAAAATAATGCATAAAAATATATTAAATTAAAAAAATAAATGTTACACACACTACTATGGTTTGACATCCATGTTTATATATACAAGTATATTAACATATACGATGATAGACAACGCGTTGTTAACGCGTCAACGGGGACACTATTAATAGGGAAATAAGTCACAAAATAATAATAAGACCTCTAGTACCTTTATTAGACACTCAAGAGCCTAAAACAACGTAACGTTCATTTTAGACGCATTAGAACAGTAAACATGACTGTGGGTTTGATTCCTACTCGGAATCATTATCGAATTATATTTGAATTATTTTCATTTCCCCGCTAAGACAAAGCGCGGCATTGAGTTCCGCCTCTATATCTAGAATTCCGATGGAATGTGCATACATACATAGTTTCACGCTGTATCCCGTATATAGCAGGGTAGGTAGAGGGAACCTAGTGCTAAGACACTCCGTTCCCCACTTTCCGCCGATTAGAGGCATTGAGTGCTGAGTGGCGGAACTCATCGCCACGCTTTGCCTTGTGTTACCAAACCCAGGAAATAAAAAATTCCATTTCCTGGAGTGGGAATCGAACCCACAACCTGTCGCGTTTGCATACGCCCGCTTGTGCCTCTACGCTACGACAGGCGTTGATATTTATGAGATTGTTCTCATAAATATCTTTAGCGCACCATGTATGCACCGTGAGTGCCCATCGCGTTGCAGAGAGAGGACTGGTTTTTTATTGAACAAAGGAGGCAAACGAGCAGAAGGACCACCTGATGGTAAGTGGTTACCTTTGCCCATGAACATCTACAACACCAGAGGAAATGCGAAGTGGAAACAAGAGAGTAAATGCGCTGCCGGTCTAGAGGATGTAGATGGAAGGGAAGGAGACAATGTAGCGGCCACGGCAGTCCGCCACAGGACCACCACATTCTAGTGAAAGGATGGGTAGGAATGGGGAAAAATAAAAGGGAAAAAAGTCTAGAGAGTGTCTGCGACCTACGTCACAACGTGTAAGTTTAGGGGCCCCTTTACTACATATTAATAATCACCCTTATTCTACCCCTCTACCTAATAATATAATAAATATTTTTAATACCTGTAAAGCGGTAAATAGAGGGAAATATACATCCGGTTCGTATTTAGAAGTGCTTCCGGGGGCGGGTGGGACCAGCTGCCTGCCCATTAGCGCCGCCACAAAGTAAGTGTACAAAGCTAGTGTTACTACCTGCAAATTACATTTTTTGTTAATAAATATAATAATTTTTACTGTACAAGTAATTTTTTTTTAGCTTCATGCTGTATCCCGCATATAGCAGGGTAAGCATAGGGAACCTGAGAACTGACGTGTCAAAACACTCCGTTCTCTTCAACAATTCCGTTCCTCACTTTCCGCCGAATCGGGCTTTGCTTTGCCTTGTTACCAAGCCCAGGAAATGAAAATACTAAACTTTACATTTCCTGGAGTGGAAATCGAACCCACATCCTGTCACGTTTACAACCGCACGCTTGTGCTTTTGCACCACGACAGGCGTTATATACCTTTTTATTATTTTTATTAGCTTTGGTTTAAAAAGTGTAATATTGCTTTATGATACTTTTAATTGAACTGACAGCTGACAGACAACACGCAAACGAACTATTGACATATATACTGAAATTTGTCATGTAGGCAATTGTGGAATTTTATGTTTGTAATCCAGGCAAACACAGTTACGGGCTATAACTAGTGCATATATTTAATCTATACAGCGACATAAAAAATATAATATTAGAAACAACAGCGAGACTCGAACCCGCGCCTTTTGGAAACTGTCCAAGCGCTCCAGTAAAGCTTTACTTAAAGAACTGAGCTATAACCGTAATGGTTATAGCCGAATGGGAATCGAACCCGCAACCACTTGTGTTTACAATTAAATGTCCCACTGTACCATAAAGGATTTTATAATAATGGTATATTTATTACCTTATTCAAGTCTTGTTATTAATAAATCTCTTCAAAGAATCATTAATTTTTACAACAATAACATATTCTAGTAATTTTATAATAAAATGCTATTGTATGAACTAACACTGCGTTTTCTAAGTAATTCTCGTTTGTTTTGCTTTTCTTAAATAGTTGGTATATATATCAACGTCTGTCGTGGCGCAGAGGCACAAGCGAGCGACTGTAAACGCGACAGGTTGTGGGTTCGATTCTCACTCCACGAAATGGAATTTTTCATTTTTCAGAGGTTTGGTAACAAGGCAAAGCGCGTCGTTGAGTTCCGCCACTTAGCACGCATGCAATCAATTCGGCGGGAATTGAATACTTTAAATTAAATAAAATTTTATCAATTTTTTATTTACTTATTGGAGACGCTCTTAGGAAACATATAGAGGCGCGCTGTATCCCGTATATAGCAGAGTAGGCAGAGGGAACCTGAGAACCTAATGTTAAGATATCCCGTTCCTTACTTTCCGCCGAAATGAGGCATTACGTGCCGACTGGCGGAACTCAAGGCCGCGCCTTGTTACCAAGCCCAGGAAATGAAAATACTAAACTTTTAAATTTCCTGGAGTGGGAATCGAACCCACAAACAGAAGCGTTTACAGTCGCACGCTTGTGCCTCTGCGCCACATCTATTATTATTATTATAAAAATTCGAGCTACATGTAAAAAGTACTAAAACACTAACCTGTGTATAAACAAGGGGTACACATACAGTATCGTACCCAATAAGAGCTCCCAACCTCCGTCTTATATCCGAGAGCTCGACTAACAACGTCTGAACTATATGGTCGCTGGTGATAAGGCCCTCTTTACGGGCTCTATTGATAATATTCGTCGCCCAAACTAATGGCATCCAGTATTTTGACATGGGACTCTTACCGTCCATCTTCTCGAACACTTTTCTCTCACTTTCCAACATCAGGCCTGGAAGTTATAGTAAATAATTATTATAATTATATAACATTTATTGCCATACAAAAACCTACATTAGCTAGCATTAGTAGTATGCTAATATAATATTTATATTAAAAACTAAATCTTACGCCTGTCGTGGCGCAGAGGCACAAGCGTGCGACTGTAAACGCGACAGGTTGTGGGTTCGATTCCCACTCCAAGAAATGTAAAATTTAGTATTTTAATTTCTTGGGCTTGGTAACAAGGCAAAGCGCGGCGTTGATTTCCGCCACGCAACACGCAATGCCTCAATTCGGCAGAAAGTGGGGAACGGAATTGTTGAAAGAGAGTCTTAACTCTAGGTTCTCTGGTTCCCTCTGCGTACCCCGCTGTATGCGGGATACAGCGTGAAGCTAAAAAGAACTCACCAGAGTCAACAACGTGCTGCCACGTCGGGAACCGCCTCTTCACCCGCAGGGACACCCTTTGCAAAGTGATCACATATGCTAAGATGGCGTATCTCACTATGTTCCTTCTCATAAGTCGCCCGGTCTCGTCCTGTAACCAAAGATCAATGGAAATTGTATTATAATTGTAAAAATATATCTTATACGCATAGCAAGGTAGTCAAAGAGGACATAGTGCTAAGACACTCCGTTCTTTATATCCTGAAATTGAGATTCGTGTTAATTGGAACCATTGTTTGCTCTTTCCAGAGCGGAGAAATAAATTTATTCTATATATAAATACGTGAAGCAAAATTTTTGTACCCCTTTTTACAAAAACTACGCGGACGCAGGAATATGAGATTTGGCACAATTATAGTTTATATAGAGAAGAAATATTTTTTAAAAATAATGCATAAAAAGTTATATATATTAAATTAATAAAAAAAATGTTACACACACTACCACTACTATGGTTTGACATATACATTGCAAAAGACAAAGCGTTGTTAACGCGTCAACGGGGACACTAGATATGTACAAATAAATGTTAACAAATACATATATGTATATAACATTAAAATATGTAATTATATAATAAATATTTTTATTACTTTAACCCGACATAAATATGACTTGCGTACGTGTGACGTACTTTGCTAGCGATACCATATAACTAAGTTGTTTATCGACTTCAAAAAATTGAAGTTTTCAATTCCATTGTACTTTTTTTGATATTCTTTTTTTATATGATAGCTAATGCTTCTGATGGAATCCCACTTAAATTTAGCTAATATCTGACGAGTAGATTTCGAATAAAATCGATAATAATATTAACTAGTGGCGCTGTTGACGCGTTAACAACGCGTTGTTCTTAGCAATGTATATGTCACTTTATATAAGCATGGATGTCAAACCATGGTAGTGTGTGTAACATTTATTTTGTTAATTTAATATACTTTTATGCATTATTTTAAAAAATGTTAGCATTCTGCACTCCTCTATATAAACTGTAAGTGTGCCAAATTTCATGCTCCTCCGTCCGCGTAATTTTCGTTAAAAGGGGTCCAAAGTTTTTGCTATATATATATAGAGATATATTTTCTGAAATCGGTTTTCATTTACTGTACATAAATAATCATAAATATTTATAAAAACATTCTTTAATTATAACAGATATATGAATATATTTCGCGCTGGCTTTTTTTTTAATTCTAGTGATAATTTATATCATTCGCGTTAACGTCTGTAATACTAAATGATACATTAAGTGATATTTCAATTTAATTATGTTATTCGAAGCGAGGGCTTAGCGAGCGAAGCGAACAGTATGTGGAGCCCCTTTATATTACATATGCGTAAATTTAACACATTAGCTTATATTTATAATAATAAAAAAAGTCGCTGAGCAAAATAACAGATATTGGAAATTATTATTAAGGAGAGAATAAAAATTAAATAATAATATTAAATAAATTATGTAGTTTCTTTCATAATTTTTTAATTTCCTCCATATACTTAGGATAAGTAAAATATTTTAAAAACATTAGAATTCGCCTTAATTCGGCTGAAAATAAGGAATGGAAATTTTAAAGGAACAAAGTGTCTTAACACTAGGTTCTCTGGTTCCTTCTGCCTACCTTACTTTGTGAAGCAACGTGAACCTAATTTTTTTTTTTTAATTTCACGCTATATCCCGCATATTGCAGGGTAGGCCGAGGTAACCAGAGTACCTAGTGTTAAAACACTCCATCCCCTTTCAACAATTCCGTTTCCCACTTTCCGCCGAATTGAGGCATTGCATGTTGAGAAAAAAAAAACTATAATATCATAACTCGATAAGGTTAGGTAGTTTATTATACTAGAACACTAACACGCTGTCTAAGTTACGCAGGTTCAAGTCCTGCTACGTTCAAAATTTTATATACTTCTTAATTGAATAAGAAAACATATATTTTTTTAGCTTCACGCTGTATCCCTCTCATAGCAGGCAGACGGTTCCTGAGAGCCTAGTGTTAAGACACTCCATTCTATTAACACTTTCGTTCCCCACTCTCCGCCAAAATGAGTCATTGCGTGCTGAGTGGCGGAACTCAACGCCGCGTTTTGCCTTGCTACCAGAGCGAGGTAATGAAAATATTAAGTATTAAATATTATAAATAATTAATATTTTCATTTCATCGGGAATCGAACCCACAACCTGTTGTTTACACACTCGTGCTTCTGCAACTGGCCTCTAATATAAAACAATTAAGAAATATAATAAAGATGTTAAAAAAAGTATATTCTCATAAAACAATTTACGAAAAGATAATTAATATTTAACGACTACACGAAGCGAATCGCAAAAACACTACTAAAAGTTTTAAATTAATAATTTTATATTTATTATGTTTGCATGATTTTTATATTTACGCAGTTTATTTTTTTTTTTTTTTTTTTTAGGGATAACGGATGGCAAACGAGCAGAAGGATCACCTGATGGTAAGTGGTTACCTTTGCCCATGGACATCTACAACACCAGAGATGTTGTAGATGCGTTGCCGACCTAGAGGATACAGATAGAAGGGGAGGATAATGTAGTAGTCCGCTATCGGAACCACCACATTTTGGGGAAAGGATGGGTAGGAAAGGGGAAACCCTGGCTTACATGCCATCAAACCGGAACACATCATAAGATATTTGGCGGTTCGTCTTTGACATGATAGTGGTCGCGAGCCAGACGGAGGAAGAACCTCCTACCACCAACCAAGCAAGCAGTTTCTAGTCTATGTATTAGTATGTCGTGGAACAGAGGCAGAGGCGTGTGACTGTAAACGCGATAGGTTGTAGGTTCGATTTCCAATCCAGGAAATGGAAATATGAAATAGTATTCAGTATTTTCATTTCCTCGCTCTGGTAACAGAAAAGCGCGGTGTTGATTTCCGCCATTCAGCATACAATGTCTTAATTCGGTGGATGATGAGGAACGGAAATGTTAAAAAAGAACTTCTATAGTTTCTATAGTTAGTACTATAGTTATATATATGTGCGAGATATAGATGACATTGTTAACCGATAAAAAAGTTCGAAACGAATTTTTTAATGTGTGTTATCCCATCTCCTTACTGGGTGAACCTAGTCTGATGATCCTTTTTTTATATAATAGCTAGCTATTGTGTTTCGTCACCGTGACGCGAGTGGTGACGGGTTCGATTCCCTGTCTGAGAAATGATGACATATAAATAATTTTAAGTCAAAACATATGGTAAGACAAAACGTGGCGTTTAGTTCCACACGCCACAATATATATTGAGTTCGGGCGGGAAGTAGAGAACGGGAAGTCCTGATATCAGGTTCTTTCTGACTACCCTACTGGTTAAAACCTGACACCTCTATCTTATCATAGAGAGAAAATGAAAATAGTGTAAATATAATCAATCTCCTGAGTGGGAATCGAACCCACATCGATCGTAAAGTCGGTCACTGTCGTACTGCGCAACGACGGCCTTTTTTTCTATGTATAGGTAGTTGAATGCAATCTAACAAATGTGACGCCATATTAAAGCGATATGTTACACAACGATACATGAGGATAAATCACGCTAAATTAATGATAACTCTCTTAAAATACATATTCATTATATGGTGCATATAAATAATAAGTTATGTAATATATTGTACTAGCTATGACCCGACTAGCTATTTTGTTTGCTTAGATCAAAAATAATAAAATCCAGGTATGTTCCGATTTTTCAGGGATTTCGAGAAATCCTCTCTTAGCACTCCCCTACTCTCACCAGGGAATCTACGTGCCAAATGTCATCTTTCTACGGCCAGTAGTTATGTCTGTACGTTGTCTGTCTATATATACATATAGTCTAGTCGACGCCTGCAAATTTGTGTGCACTATAAAACCTAAGAAACCATTTTCATAGGAATTTCAAGAAATCCTCTTTCAGTGCTCCCCTATACTTCTTCTATGTATAATAGTTTCGCGTGTCAGTCGGTAACGCAAACGTTTAGAATAAAAAAAAAATATATAAATAAATCCTCCATCCCTCCTTACTTAATAATATTATGAAAATACATACATAGCTTCACGTTGTATGCCGCATATAGAAGCGTAAGCAGAGGAAACCTAGTATTGAGACATTCCGTTCCCCACTTTCCGCCGAATTGAGGTGTTGCGCGCTAAGTGGCGGAACTCAACGCCGCGCTTTGCCTTGCTACCAAGCCCAGGAAATGAAAAATTCCATTTTCTGAAGTAGGAATCGAACCCACAACCTGTCTCGTTTACAGTCGTAAGCTAGTGCCTCTGCGCCACGACAGGCGCTAATATTATTAAGCGAAAGTTTATTTCTATTTTACGCAAAAGCTACTGACAGATTTTGATGAAACTTTGCAGTAATGTAGCTTATACATCAGAATAACATATAGGCTACCATTTATATACATTCTGACTAACATAAGTATCTAGCTATCCAAATAAATATAATTCAACTGAGACTGAATCAAACTTACTACTAACTACATACTTAAAACTACTGTACATTGTTATCAACAACATATGAGTATCTATATATAAATACGTGAAGCAAAAACTTTGTACCCCTTTTTACGAAAACTTCGCCGACGGAGGAGCATAAAACTTGGAACACTTATAGTTTATATAGAGAAGTAGTGCAGAATGCTAATATGTATATTCTTTAAATAATGCATAAAAAGTATGTTAAATTAATAACATAAATGTTACCCACACGACCATGGTTTGACATCCATGTTTATATAAAGTCATATACATTCCTAAAGACAACGCGTTGTAAACGCGTCAACGGGGACACTAGTATAAATAAATTAATTATAAATACAAAAATGCAATCGTAATAAAAAATCTATTATTTATTATTGTTCTGTGAACATATTTCTATAGAAGACCATAATGTCGTATGACAGTAGTAGGAAACGCGATGGTCATGTGTTCGATTCCCATTCGGTAGCAAGATTAGCTTTAACTTGACTTAGCTTAGCTACTCGACCTTCCTAGTGGCGTATTCAGAATGGAGCGCCAAAAGCTACGGTCGGGTATGGTACGGGCGGGTACGAAATCCGCTGTGGCCTTTTTACTGGATGTACCAGTTTTGATGATCCTTTTTTTTATATGATAGCTAATATAAAAATACGTTTAATAACGTATAAAAATAGGTTTTCTAAAAATGTATTTCGTGACTTTCGTGTTAATCATTCCTCCGAGTGTGAATCGAATCCACAACCGTTTACAGACGCTTTCCCACTGCGCCACGATGGCCACACTATAAACGACTATTATTTTTTTAACTCTATGTTGTATCCCACACATAGCAGGGTATGCAGAAGGAACCTGAGAACCTAATGTTATGACACTCCGTTCACCACTTTCCTTTGAATTGGCGCATTGCGGGCTGAGTAACGGAAGTCAACGCGGTTCTCCGCGTTGTTACCAGATCGAGGAAATGAGAATACTAAATAATGTTAACTATTTTCATTTCCTGGAGTGGGAATCGAGCCCATGACCTGTCGCGTTTACAGTCCCACGCTTGTGCCTCTGCGCCACGACTGACGTCTATACCTACTATATTCTCGCTAAATTACACGCTTCAGGTACTACAACTACACAAGATATTATTAAATAAGTTGAAGTCAACATATATTAACTCATTCACTGTACATAATAATACATAAATACGTGGTTTTTTAAATGATATTTATTTTTTTATATCTACTAGTGTCCCCGTTGACGAGGTAACAACGCGTTGCCCAGCAACGTATAAACTTGGATGTGGAACCATGGTAGTGTGTAACATTTATTTTATTAATTTAATAATATATTTTATGCCATATTTTAAAAAGATATTATCATTGTGCTCTCCGTCTCTATATAAACTATCAGTGTGCCGAATATCATGCTCCTCCGTCCGCGTAATTTTCGTAAAAAAGGGTTCAGGTTTCGGTTCCGAGTTTTTGCTTCAGACAACGTGTTGTTAACTCGTGAACGGGAACTCTAGTTTTAATTAATATGTATTGTGTTGAATGTAACTTTTTTGTTATATTTGTATCCATTAAATACTAGTAACTTTTTAACTACCAAAACCTAAGGTATCTCATGTACCCAATTGCTGTGCTTAACTAAGGCTACACACCTTGTCAGTTATTACCTTTCTTTAAATTCACACTGACCGCCGCACATAACAGACTAGGAAGAGGGAACCAGAGAACTCAGTGTTAAGACACTCCGTTTAAGATATCTGTTCCCCACTTTCCGCCGAATTGAGGCGTTGCATGTTTAATGGCGGAACTCAACGCCGCGCTTAGCCTTGTTACTAGAGCGAGGAAACAAAAATACTAAATATTATTTAATATTTCACTACATGGAGTGGGTATCGAACCTATAACCTGTCGCGTTTACAGTTGCCCGCTTCTGCCACAGGCCTCGCTCTGTCTGGCCTTATTTAGTAATATAATAATCATAGTAACATCGCATCAGGTTACGTTTCAGTCATTGAGAGAAATATTAACTTCCACGCTAACTTCCGTATGAACGTAGTTTTTTTGATGACAGGTATCAAGAATCGTGATTTTAATTTATACCAACATGTGATGTTTCTACGGTATGATGTTCTTTAGGGGCGGGGAGTGGACGGCAGTGTCTTGACACCAGGTTTTTTTCGGTCTATACACGGTAGATGCGTAATTTAAAAAAGCGTGAGTGTAATAAAAATAATACACATCTGAAGTAACTTTAGACAAGTAGTATACATATATATGTATATAGTATCTTAATTAAATTTAAATGGGACGACACCAGAACCACTATTTATCATATTTTTTTTAACTTCACGCTGTATCCCGCATATAGCAGGGAGGCAGAGGGAACCTGAGAACCTAGTGTTAAAACACTCCATTCTCTTTCAAAAATTCCGTTCCCCACTTCGCAATGCCTCAGCATTGCGTGTTGAGTTGCGGAACTCAACACCGCGCTTTGCCTTGTTACCAAACTTAAGAAATGAAAATACTAAATTTTACATTTCTATTTATCGTATAAAGAAAGAATTATCAAGATTGGTTCACCCAGTAAAATGTTATGCGATAACATACACAAACACACACATTTTCGAGCTCCTTTTAACAAGCCTTTGAAAAGAATACTATAAAAACCAGAATTTAATGAAACCTAATCGTAAAATCCATACATTTTCGATATATCAACTTATTTACACCCGATACGAAAATATTACATATATATATAACTTCACGCTGTATCCCGCATTTAGCAGGGTAGGCAAAGGGAACCTAGTGTTAAGACACTCCGTTCCCCACTTTCAGCCTCAGCACGAAAATATTAGTTTTAAAATATCCAAAAAGCGTTTTCTTTTAGGTGTTAGTAGAACAATAGTAGGCATTTATATAACATTGGAAACACAGTACAATGAATACGAGGAAAACTTTGAAATCAGCCACGCCGTGAGATCATTGAGCGTGGAGAATTGCCAGCCGAGCTGTTTATAAACACTAGTACTAAATATTTTCACTGCTTATTTAAGTTTACCTTTAAATACAATTTAAAATTCTTATCAAAAATTTGTTTTGTTAAGGGACACACCTAGTGTGATAACCTAACAAAAGTCAATTTTCGGGAATTAAAGAAAAAAAAGAGAATCAAACAAAAGTGAAAAAAAATAATATTTTATTTCAAAAATTTTACTGTGTATTCTCAAAACATGTATTTTGATTATTACGATTAATTCACTAGTTTTTTTTTAATTCCCAAAAAATACCTTTTTTTAGGCTGTCACACTAGGTGTGCCCCTTAAGACTATTGGTTAGGTAGAGAGCTAGGACAAGAAAGGGCCCCTTAAGTCTACTTGCGTCACAAGTTCCAGGCGGTACTTTGTAAGTTTACGTTTGAGTAAAATTTAAAATTTAACGTTTTATAAACAATATTGGTTAAGTAGAGTAAATATATTTTAAAGGGACCTCTTAGTAGCCCTCTAGGTCTAAGGTCCTTAGAAGGCTCTCTGCAAGCTTCACCAGTGTCAATCCTCGGCACTTTTGCAAGCTAAGTAATAATATAAAATATATTAATTGCCTATGTAAGTGTAGTTTTGAATAAAATTTAAATTTAACCTAACTTCCTAACTTCACTTTATCCCTATGCGCCAAACGCTACGGTCCCTGCTTACCCCTTTTGCCTCGTCCACAGTCATTAACCCCTTCATACATCCTCCAGGGACATTCGTACTTTTTACGTGATGTTCTTCCAGTATAATTGATACTGTGTTCCAGAAGGTCAACCGAGGTCTCCCCCGAACTCTTTTGCCGTTTACCATTGCTACATATATCTTTCTCACCATTCTTTCATCAACTATCCTCTCGACGTGCCTAAAACACCTGATTTAAATTTCAAATTTTTAAATAAAATTTACTATTCGCTTATGAAGAATATTGGTTAAGTATAAAGTTAGGACATTAAAGGGCCCCTTAAGCATACTTAGGTCACAAGTCACAGGCACTATGGCCTAAATGGTAATACAAAATATTTTATTTAGCTATATAAGTATGCCTTTAAATGAAATCATTTAATGACAAAATTTCAAATTCTTACGGAATTCCCTTATTTGAAGTGTAATAATAATATAATAATAAATAAATTTAATTTATTCTAAAGTGCTTATCAAACATATTGTAGTGTGAATAATATATATTTTATTAATTTCATGTATTTCTGATAACAAGAGTTCCCGTTGACGCGTTAACAACGCGTTGTCTTTTAATGTATATTTCATTTTATTATGCATGTGCATGTCAAACCATGTTAGTGTGTGTAACATTTATTTTATTAATTTAATATACTTTTTATGCATTATTTAAAAAAATATATTAACATTGTGCACTTTCTCTCTATATGAACTATAAGTGTACCAAGTTTTTGCTTCACGTATTTATATATAGATATTGGTCAGGTTAGACTATCGTGGCGCAGTAGGATCAGTGTCTGTAAACAGCATTATGAGTTCGATTTCCGCCCGGGAAAATGATTATAGTAAAACTATTTTCATTACCACTAAAGGCAAAACTCAGCGTTGAGTTCTACCACTCAACGTCTCAATTTTTAATGGAAAGTGGGGAACGGTATGTCTTAACACTCCTATCTCCTTGCTATGCGGGACAAAGTATAAAATACATACATACAAGAACACATACAGCGTGAAGCTATGTATGTACATAGCTTCACGCTGTAACCCGCATATAGCAGGGTCGGCAGAGGGAACCTAGTGTTAAGTGACTCTGTTCCTAACTTTCCGCCGAATTGAGGCATTGCGTGCTGAATGGCAGAACTCAACGCCGCGCTTTGTCTTGTTACCAAACCAAGGACATAAAAAATTCCATTTCCTGGAGTGGTATAAATATGAAATATTAAAGTGGTATATGTATGGAAGTATAAAGTAAACAGTTAAAATATGTATGAGATTACGTGTCAGTTACTCAAGACTTTCGTTTTCAATGGCAAAATTCAAGTAATATTCACCGGAGAGGAGCGCGTTGAAAAGAGAAAGCGGGCAATTATGAATAACGTCAGTTAATGAAAGTAAAATAGAACGTTTACTATATTCTACATATGAATATATGTGCGGTGGTAGTAGGTTCGAAATTAACGGTTCATTTTTTTTTAGCTTCACGCTGCATCCCGTATATAGCAGGGTAGGCAGAGGAAACCTGAGAACCTAGTGTTAAGACACTCCGTTCCCCAATTTCCGCCGAATTGAGGCGTTGCGTGCTGAGTGGTGGGACTCAACGCCGTGCTTTGCATTATAACCAAACCCAGGAAATGAAAATATTAAACTTTTACATTTCCTATAGTGGGAATCGAACCCACAACACAACGGTTCATTTGTTAGTTACAAAAATATAAAGAGGCCTGCAGAGTCGCGTAAACGCCACAGGTTGTGGATTCGATTCCCACCCCAGGATATGAAAATATTAAATATTTATAATAATTAATATTTAGTATTTTTATTTCTTGGGCTTGGTAACAAGGCAAAACGTGGCGTTGAGTTCCGCCACTCAGCACGCAATACCTCAATTCGGCGGAAAGTGGCTCTTGTGTGTTAACACTAGGTTCTCTTTGCCTACTCTGCTATTTGCGGGATACAGCGTGAAGCTATGTATGTATGTAACACACATAAAAAATGTAGTCAAATTAAGAACCTGCTTTTTTGGAAGTCGGTTAATAAGAAACTTAGTCCAAGTTAAGAACATCTGAACAACAGCACAGTAGTGTATCGAGTTACTGACTATAATTTAAATTCTTTATAAAAGTACTAAGGAGTAAATAATTTCTTTCCGGAGACGCATTCAGATTTCCCTGAAAACTGCAAAGCGAGATATTCTTAATTAAACTGAACGTTTTAAATATACTATTACCTTATAATAAACAAGCCCTTTAATAACCTTTAGGTATTTTTTTTATGTGTTGCATCACTTCATACTGGGTGCACCAATTTTAATAATTATTTTTTTATATGATAGCTATTGCTTCTGATGTGGTCCCATTTTAATTTAGTTAAGATTGGACAAGTAGTTTTATCCTGTGAGGCGACGGGGTTAGAATACAATTCCCCACCGCCGCTGGGTAGCGTCCCGTAAGAGGCGGGTATCCCAGTAGCTAGGTGGTAGGAGGTTCGTCCTCCTTCTGGCTCGGGACCACTATCATGTCAAAGACGAACCGCCAAATATCTAATTATGTGTTCCGGTTCGATGGCATGTAAGCCAGGTTTTCCCCTTTGTCACCCACCCTTTCCCCAAAATGGCGGTTCCGATAACGGAATAGTACATTGTAACATGAAATTCGACATACTTATGGTTTATATAGAGAAGGAGTGCACAATGACTATATTTTCTAAAAATAGCGCATATAAATACATTTTTATTAATAAAATAAATGTTACACACACTACCATGGTTTGACATCCATGTTTATATAAAGTGACATATACGTCACTACGCAAAGAGTTATTAACACATTCATTACGGGGACACTAGTACATTAGAATAACACATAGACTAGAATTTATAAACATCTTATGTAATTTAGCCTTTAAGTAGTCGGTTCTATATTATAATAACCGGTCAACTTTAACTATGAAATGAACAATACCTTTATTATTTATGACTTGAGCTAATCGTATTTATATATAAAGCGCTTGCGTTACCGAGTGACTGACTGACAACATACACGCGACACAACTGCATAATCAAAAATCAAAAATTCTTTATTCAAATAGGCTGTTACATGCACTTTCGAAGCATCAATTTACAAAAGATGTTAGTAGTGTCAGTCCTAACGGCAGCTACCACCGGCTCGGAAGTCAGTTCTGCTGAGAAAAGCCGACAAGAAACTCAACAGTTGCTCTTTTCAAATAAAATTTTACACTAAATTTCCCGGGTAAGCGTCACAGTACTTAATTCCACACATTAACATCATTCTTGGACATAATAATATACTTTTTTCAAAATATGTTTTTAATTTTAACTTTAAATTGTCTAAGTGTTGAAGTGGATAGTAGCTGCTCATAGAAAGATTGGCATGTAGGCTCCTTGGGTAGTGTAGGGCACTAAGAGAGGATTTCTCGAAATTCCTATGGAAAGAGGACTAAATGGGATTAAAAGTAATATACGTGCAGAAGCCGAGGTCCTAGTCCCACAGAGGACGCCCTTGCGCCTGTCGGCATCCTCTCAAGCGGCCATTTAGTGCTTGCAGGAAGCTTGAGGGAAGAGGGAGTGCTCTCAGTCCTCGCAGGACTGAGCACCCTCTTCCCACATCCCCGGTGTCGCCGCTGGTAATTTCAATACGGTCAAAAGCATTTCTATCCGTACGGAAAAAACGTAAATACGCACGCAAATGTGACGATTTCGGAAGGACAATGGGCAGCAGAGTGTTTGACACTGGATTCTTCTTGATTACCCCTGCTAGGCAGATAAAGAGCTGCTTTAAATAACATATATAGCATATAGGCATATATATAAGGAGCATATATATATATATATATATATATATATATATATGTTTATGTTTATGTTTTTATTGCTTCTCACACCGAATCCCGCACTAGTGATATGACACTCCGTTCACTATTAAGATGTATGTATATGTATGTATATATAAATATACATTTACATTATTATTAAATCGTTTTTATACCGGCAATCAAGTTAATTCTAAATGGACTAAATAACAACGAATGAGTATTGTTCATCATTTCGTAATACTTACTGCTGCGATGAAACGAAGCAAAACGTGAAACATCTGGTTTCATTACCAAATAAATTTCTACTCTTTGCCCATAAATAAGGTTAATTTTTAAATGACAATAACAACCGTGGCTAATCCGTACACTACCTTATCGTATGACGTACCGCCATTTGCTTTAGTAAGTGTGACATTTAAAAATACTCATTATATTCACGCTTTATCCTACATACCCCTCGTGTACTCAGAGAGACACTACGTCCGCAGCTTTTCCAAATTGGAAACATTGGGTGAGTGGCGAACTCAACGCCGCGTTAATTTTACCAGAGTTAAAAAAAAATGAAATTAATACCTCAAAAATTTCCTAAGTGGGAATCGAACCCACAAATCAGTCGTGTTAGCACGTTGTGCTGCCGCGATGGTCCTCAAAACATTCTTATTTAGAATTATAATTCTGTGTTGTTAACTTCTATTTAAATTAATCAGTTAATATTATTTTACAAGTTACCTTTAAGTTTTAACTTATTTCAAAGTATCTCTGTATGATAATGGATTGGATTAGTGGGGAACGGATTTGTTGAAAGAGAACGGAGTGTCTTAGCACTAGGTTCTCAGGTTCCTCTGCCTGCCTCCTTTCAAGTAAATGCGGGATGTACTAGCGTGAACTTAAAAAAAAAAAAATCTCATGATAAAAATGTAGGCTCTGATGACAATGTAGCAGTATAATCAGTTATATACACAAAATGGCCGCCGCAATAAGGTGGATTACTTTTTTTATAAACCACCTTAATTACTATGCAGTTATCAAACGAGCCGCCGTAATTTGTGCCTTTCGCAGCTAACATAACATTTGTTGGAACGTAAAGCGTGAGTGATAGTGGATTTGATCTCAGTCTGGAGAAACAAAGCACAAGCAATTGTGCAGTTTTTGTGACGGGCAAACAAGGTTTTAACCCAAGTGTCAGGACACATGACCTGATCGAAAATTAGTAGCGACGGAATTT
The DNA here is from genome assembly GCA_033558755.1 of Philaethria dido. NCBI lineage: Eukaryota > Metazoa > Arthropoda > Insecta > Lepidoptera > Nymphalidae > Philaethria > Philaethria dido. The sequence goes on along the minus strand of JAKGSA010000013.1, from coordinate 435,117 downwards.
GTCTTGTGTCCAAAGATAAATGATAAAGCATCTTTATACTGATTATTAAATCAACAATTCGTGTGTAAAATTATTCCCTAATCATTCCAAAATATCAAAATTCACAACGTGAATAACCCATTGTTTTTATAGTTAAATTATTTATCGACATCCTCGTTTTGGTGAAACAAACCAAGTGGTATTATGTTCCGCCATTTGACATGCAATACTTAGGTTGGGGTAGATAGATGGAGAACGGAATGCTATGACACTGGTTCTCTGACTACTCCTGCTGGCTGAAACCTAACGTCTTATATTATACTATTATTCCTCCGCGTAGAATTGAAGCCACAATCATCGTCTACAATCAGTCTATTCCACTGCGCCACGATGGTCTCTAGTGAATCACATGTTTTTAATTGGGGCATCCTAATCTTCATTGAACAGAATGAATTACATATGAAGATTTTTAACTGTAGCTTTAAATGAATGTGAATTTCCGTAAGTTTTATAATATCTGATAACGCTAATTATAAACAATTATTCACATTATTATATATATATATATATATATATATATATATATATATATTTATATTATATATATATATATATATATATACAGCATATAGTTTACAAAGTTAGATCCCTCCTCGCAGATATGCATAGTAGCAGAGGAATCAGCAGATAGGCAATCCAGTAGCCAAGATCTCCGTCCCTCTCAACATTTCTGGGCCCCCGCTTTCCTGATTATGCATTGCGTGCTGAGTGGCGGAACCTCAACGCCGCGCTTTGCCTTATTGGCCAAAACCCAAGAAATGAAAAAATCCTAAATTTTACATTTCCTGGAGTGGGAATTTACCCACAACCTGTCGCGTTTACAGTCGCACGCTTGTGCCTCTGCGCCAATGACAGGCGTAATTATAGTTTTTAGTACATATTGCTTTAAGTCACTTTTACTTTTTATAAAAATTAAAAATACATTGAATTAGTAAATTAAATATTACATCATACCAGTGTGTGTTACACATATACTTTTGTATAAAGTTACATACACGTTGCTAGGACAACGGGTATTGTACGCGTAGGTTATTAGTGAGTTGAAATAGCTTATACATTACATTCGCTCCCATAATCCTCTCAGACTGCAGTAATATTAGCTTTACGTAGCGGATATAAGCCGATTCAATTTTAATTTGAAGATAAAGTTCAATAACAGAAATACTTATTAGATTAGAATGATAGTGACGCAAGTGGCGAGACACTCCGTTCTCCACTTTCCGCCCGAAATCGAGGAATTGCGTGTTGACGGAACTCACCTCTTCGCTTCGTCTTACTAAAGAGTCGATATGATTTTTTTTTGAGTTTCACGCTGTATCCCGCATATAGCAGGGTAGAGAGAGGGAACCTGAGAACCTAGTGTTAAGTCACTCCATTCTCTTTCAACATTTCCGTTCCCCATTTTCCGGAATTTTATTAAGGCATTGCGTGCTGAGTGGCGGAACTCAACGCCGCGCTTTGCCTTAATTATGAAAATAATTCATATATTATTGCGCTTCCAAACAATACCTCGAATCACTTACAAGGTGTCAAAAATTAATACTGCATCTTGTAGCTTTTTTACCTACATGGAAGAGTAATAGAAGAGAACCTAGTGTTAAGACACTCCGTTTTCTTTAAAAGATGTCCAATAAATGGATAAGAAGGGTAGATGGCCGCAATGACTGGAAGCCCAATGAGGATATATATACCAATAGGACCCAAAAACTTATAATACCTAAGTGATATTTGAACTACCAACCACCTACACTGCCACTGCGTCTTAAGAACCACCAGACAGTACCAGATAACAGGAGATTGACCTACAATGGAAATTGCTAATTAATATCAAAAGCGATATTGTATTTAAAATCCTCTCAGGCTAAGCCGCATTATGATCAAAGAAGAATGCAAAGGCTTCATTATCCTCTCTCCGAGTTCATTTCCATATAAATAACAATTTTTTAATATAAATATATGCATTTTTATTATAATATTTACTTTTTATAATAATTAACACTATAGGAAAATCGCACGTGTACCGCAAAGCGCGGCGTTGAGTTCCACCAGTCAGCAAATCCTCAATTCGGCGGAAAGTGGGGAACGGAAATTTTAAAAGAACGTTGTGTCTTAACACTAGGTTCTTAGTTCCCCCTGCTATGTGCGGAATGTAGCGTTAAACTAAAAAAAACTAAAATATTTTATATAGACTCTATGATAGCGTAGTGGAACAGTGTCTGTATACGTTGGGTACGTAGGGTAAGGGGTTCAATTCTGAACTGATTCAGAACATTTTTTTTTTCATTAAAAAAATATTTGGGAGAGAACTAGCAAAGCGGGCTTACTTAACTACTGGGTACTACTTACTTACTGGGTACATCGATTACTAACTTGAGCTATCGTTTATATATTTATTTTTCATTTTCACGCTTTTTTTCATAAGAAACTCCGCCACTGAACACATAATGTCTCATTTTTGCTCGCAAAGTGGAGTACAAGTGTCCTTACATTAGGCTCTCTGAATAACCAACGGTATTCTGAGAGAGTAGTGTCAACGCTACAAAGACACTCCGTTCTCCGTTTCCCGCCCAAGTGTAAATAATGCGTGTTTAGTGACATTCACTACCCTGCGATCGCTGGCCTCTATAACAAGCTGTCTAATTATATAATGAACGTAGAAAGCAACTGACCTTGCCGCCAGCAGTGACTTTCCACGTGACTGACGAAACTGATCATTTCATTTATCTATTAATTGACTATTAAAGTCCTACAAGGATTCTTATAAACTATATATATAATAGTAGTTGGTAACAAGGCAAAGCGCGGCGTTGAGTTCCGCCACTCAGCACGCAATGCCTCAATTCGGCGGAAAGTGGGGAACGGTATTGTTGAAAGAGAATGGAGTGTCTTAACACTAGGTTCTCTGGTTCCCTCTGCCTACCCCGCTATATACGGGATACAGCGTGAAGTTAAAAAAAAACTTCAATTGATTTCTCCTTTCGGATAAGACAAAGTGAAACGTTGAATTCCACTTAAAACTCAACGTCTTGAATTCATAAAGGAAGCGAACGGAGTGTCCTGACACTACGTCCTCTTCTCTTTCGTGTCCTGTTTTTTTATTTTACTTTGTCCTCTTTTTTTATTCTTAAATTTGATTCAAAGTTACATTTAACTTCTATGTATTAAAATGGTAGTTTTTGCGCGAGACAAAAAACATCACAATAATAATAAGTACTTAGCTCAAATAGTTTATATTTGCGTCATTTACTGTAGGCAAATTAAATTTTCTTTATATTTTCGTTCAATTGTACATCGGTATGACGTAAATGAGGTCAAAGATCAGTAAATGAGAAGAGACTTCTTAAAGCACCATGGATTCAACGCGATGCTCATCGCGTTGCAGAGAGAGGAGTTTGGAGAGCGCCTGCTTCTCTGCGACTCTAGACACAACGTATCTAGGAGGCTTAAGGGGCCCTTTTATACGCATTAACCTCTACGCGCTCTTCTCTCCTCCTAACCAAATTAAAAAAAATCATACTAATATTAAATGAAACTATTTTAACTGGATTAATAGCGTATTAGTATTTGGAAATACATTTTTGGAAACCCGACGTTTCGAACGCTTTACAGTAGTCCGTGGTGGATTTATTGTGACTAAAACATCTAGAAAAGCTAGAGAATTATATGTCTGCAATTCTATTGTAACTTCAATGTTATTTTTAATAGAATAGATGTTTAAGGAATATATTAACCTGGTCCGTAGGTAAAATTGTGAAAGTATCGTTTACGTACCGCTTGCATATTCTAGGTAGACAAGGTGCAGAGCTCAGAGCCATTTTCTCGAAGTCCTCCATGTATATATCTGCTATTACCAGGGATCCCAGCGAACCAATTGCTATCTACTTGTATCTATCTGATTGATCACTAGGTATCCCTTATGCCTTACATAAGGATCCGCGAGGCTAGTGAAATACTAAAACATCCAATTTCAATAAAGAAGAAGGTTGAAGACTTTCTACCACCTGGGACCCACTCATAAAAACTTTGAAGTCACAAACCCACCACACTAGAGGGCCAGATAGAGTCAGCTCATTCTGCAAGAATCTATAGCAGTACCCGAGGCAACTAAGAAATCGTTGGCGGTAGTTTGATATTATAATTGTATCAAATGACAGACGAATGCCACCTCAGTCTACCTGTGACCACGGACTACTGTAAAGTGTTGGAAACGTCGGGTTTCCAAAAAGGTATTTCCAATTTTAATATGTGTAAAAATCGCGAAAATCAAAGAGCTCATTATAGATCCTACTAACGCCGCCTTCGAAATAGATGCTAGAAATTAACTGATGATAGTTCTAAACAGGCCGAGATCTTTTAGTAGATTATAACGAGATATCGCAGTTATACCTCTCGCGCATATCTCTACTATATATATGGTATAATACAAGGGACCTCAATTAGTATTACATTATATAATTAGACATGTGGCCAAATTACTGTTTTTTTTAAATTAAATTTTAAACTATATGTTATTCTGATGTATAAACTATATTTCAGTAAAGTTTCATCTAGATAGGTTCAGTAGTTTTTGTATGAAAGAGTAACAAAGAGACATCCTCATAAATTTTCCCATTTGTAATATTAGTAGGACTGACAGAGAAGATTAAGAAAATTGAAAAGGCCTGAAGCTACTTACTTTCAAAGCTCAATTGTTAGTTTCTAATAACAAAAGCATTTCGTTCTTAGAATTTTAACAAAAGGTTATCCAACTTCAAATAAAATGCAATAGTACGTAAAACAATTACGAATACCTCAAAAACTACACGTCATATTTTAACTAAATTTAAATGAGACTACGTCAGCACTAGCTATCATATAAACAAAAGCATCATCAAAATCGGTTCACCCAGTAAAAAAAGTCACACAAACATGTCTATATAAAAAATATAGTCGACAACCTCCTGCTTTTTTTAAGTAAGTAAAAATTATATTTTATGATATAACGTATATAACGTTATGATTTAATACTTCATGATTTTCATTTCCTGAAGTGGGAATCGAACCCAAAACCTGTCGCGTTTACTAAATTTAAATGCGACCACATCACCATCACATCATCATATAAAAAAACAATTATCAAAAATTGATGAAAATTATAAAGAACAAAAACCCGACTGCACCAATTCTTTACATTTATTAAATAGGCTATAAAAGCTAGGTATATGTTATATATTTGAAATGTGCTAATAAGTCCTTTCATTTGGTACCCCACACGGTACCCATCAACGAATTATTTGTTGTTATTCATGACGTAATTGCCTCTAGAGGGCGCCATATTAAATTAAGAGTGACGTCACATATCTAAGAACACTTGGAGTATCAATACCTATCTAACGTCACCTTAATTATATAATTCGGTCCAGGGGTTTAGAAGATATGAGGTAATAAAGAATATTACAAACATACATGATACGCGCAATAAACATAACCCTCCTCTCGGTGGCGAGGGTTGAAAATTTTAATTGTTAGGTAAGCCGGTAAATTAAGAGAAGCCGATGTATATGTAGGCAAGCCGGTATATATATTTAGGGAAGCCGATGTATATTTAGGGAAGCCGGTAAATATATTTAGGGAAGCCGGTAATTTTTAGGGAAGCCAATATATTTAGGGAAATCGGTATAAGATGTCAAGGTATTTAGTAATTTCACTATCGAATTTTGGCGATCACCTTTTTTTTTAGGTCTAAAAGATGTCAGAGCTTGTTTTTTTGCATTTTTATGCCCAATATTATCCTGGCGACATTTTTATTTCTCTCACACCTTGTTTGACTTTGTTTTTTGGAGCTCCACATTTTACTGGCGAGCTTTTTTTTAGGTCTCCTCTGACAGTCGGGTATAAAATACTGTCGAATTGATAACCCTCGTTTTTGAAATCGGTTAAAATAGCAATTTTAACGAGATGCATCTCACCTTGAGTTAATCAGAGATGAAATCTTAGTTAATATCGCCTTTAATAAACGCGTTCTTAAGGAAAAACGTTACTCAGATGCTTATTTCAAGTAAATTACTTTTAAAATGGTTTTTGTATTTATATACTTTGTTTGCAAAAAACTGATTGAAATAAATGAATAATATATTTCCAGGTATTACATTCTAATATGTGCAAAAGGTAGTATGCTTTTGTTCGCGATTTTGTTAGACTATTTATTTGGGTAGCATATTTATTATTATTAGCGACCCCTTTGACGCGTTAACAACGCGTTTTCTTTAGCAATTAATGAATGATTTTCGAAGGTAAACAAGAGGCAGAACTTCAAGTTCTGCCACGTTTATTTTTAAAACATTTTTAAATATATCCCAAATAAAGTTGCCAATGGGAAAATCAGCGTTTTCCTAGTTATATCACTTTATATGACTGCCTTTCAACTTTGTATTATTATAAACTCGTGTCCGTTTCTCGTGTCGTGTTGTTAACGCGTAATCGGGCGTTAACAACACGTTGCCTAGCAACGTATGTGTCACTTTATATAAACATGGATGTTAAACCATGGTAGTGTTAGTGTGTGTAACGTTTATTTTACTAATTTTTTTTTTTTATTCATTATTTTAAAATATATTATCATTGTGCACCCCTTCGCTATATAAACTATAAGTGTACCAAGTTTCATGCTCCTCCGTCCGCGTAATTTTCGTAAAAAGGAGTACAAAGTTTTTGCTTCTCGTATTTAATATATAAATTATTGCGAAACACTAAGATAGTTTAATTGTGAATATTTGAAAGTTAGCAGACAAAATAATTTTGGAGCTGACCAAAACTTTTCTAATAACCTGACCGTTTAAATATTTCATATTATAATATCTAGCAGAAGCGAGACGTCCATACAACTCGATTCCCACCGGCTTGCCTAACATTTCAAAGTACAAGTATGACACCTAAACAAAAAAAGCTCGCCAGTAAAATATGGAGCTTGAAAAAACAAAGTCAAACAAGGTATGAGAGCTAAAAAAAAAGGAAGCCAGGAAAAGAAAATATTATAAATTCATTATTATAGATGCTAGTGGCCCCAGTGACGCGTTAACAACGCGTTGTCTTTAGCAATGTATATGTCACTTAATATAAACCAAGTCAAACCAAGGTAGTCTATGTAACATTTATTTTGTTAATTTAATATACTTTTTAAGCATTATTTAAAAAAAATATTAGCATTCTGCACTCCTTCTCTATATAAACTACAAGTGTGCCAATTTTCATGCTCCTCCGTCCGCGTTATTTTCGTAAAAAGGGGTACAAAGCTTTTGCTTCACGTATTTATATATTTATAGATTTACATTAAACGAAGAAAAACTGTAATGAGTGTCTTGACACTCACAGGTTCACTCTGACCCTGCTATGCTGGACATAGTCTGAAACTGGTTTTTATACACCTTTTATTGCGAATGAGAAAATTAAAACGTTTATAGCTTTATATTCACTTTTCATTCAGAAAACTATTATAAAAATGCGGTTTGAGTTCGCAGGAATTTGAAAATTGTTTTGTTCACTTGAATGTTTCACAATAACAGTTACGTAGTTTATTTTGTTGACATCACGACTTTTCCCGCATGACAGGGTATTCAGAGAAAACGAAAAAAAATGGTTTTTTTTAGCTTCACGCTGTATCCCGCCATTCAGCACGCAATGCCTCAATTCGGCGAAAAGTGGGCAACGTAGTGTTAACACTAGTTTCTCAGGTTCCCTCTGCCTACCCTGCTATATGCGGGATACAGCGTGAAGCTAAAAAAACATTTCCTAGATTAGGAATTGAACCCACAACCTGTCGCGTTTATAGTCACACGCTGCCCTTGCGCCACAGGCCACAAGCAACCGCTAGTTTATAAGCTAAATGCAAAGTAACATCGTTTTTTTAAATCCGGTCAAGGTTAGCCTGAGAAATTACAGCGACACGAACCGGCACGTAATAAAACAAAATAAGAATGTCTTAAGTTTATGAAGTGTTAGTGTTTAGTGTCAAATCTCTCCGCATGAAACTTACATACATACATAGCTTCACGCTGTATCCCGCATATAGCAGGATAGGCAGAGGGAACCTAGGGTTAAGAGACTCCGCTCCCCCACCGAGCTGAGGCATTGCATGCTGAGTGGCGGAACTCAACACCGCGCTTTGCCCTGTTACCGAACCCACGAAATGAAAAATTCCATTTCCTGGAATGTCATGAAACTTTATACACATATTCTTAGATATATTAAAAAAGGACACATTTTTTATTTTAAATAATATACTTACCTACCTACCTAACTTCACTCTTTGTCCCTAGAGGTAGTCAAATATATACTTAAAAATATATATTTTTTTCTTGTCAAAAATTTGTAAATCTGCTGCATTAAAGCCTTCCTATGAACTTGTATACGCACTGTACGCTATAGTATGTAATATGGACTGCCATTGACCACGCGAGCGATGCCAAGGGCAACAGCTACATAATAATATATATTTTTTTTAACTTCACGCTGTATCCCGCATATAGCGGGGTAGGCAGAGGGAACCAGAGAACCTAGTGTTAAGACACTCTATTCTCTTTTAACATTTCCTTTCCCCACTTTCCGCCAATTCTTAAGTTTATATCAATAAATAAAAATATGAAACAATATTTAGTATTTTCACTGTCTTAAACAAAACGTATGGACTGACATTATAATATATTTTTGTATTTGTATGTACTTATATATGCTTATATATATGTACATGTTTGTATGTATGTATGTATATATATATGTATATTTATTTACTTATACTAGTGTCCCCGTAAACGCGTTAATAACGCATTGCGTAGTGACGTATATGTCACTTTATACGTTTATACTCGTATAAACATGGATGTCAAACCATGGTAGTGTGTGTAACATTTATTTTATTAATTTAATATACTTTTAATGCATTATTTAAAAAAATATTGGCATTCTGCACTCGTTCTCTATATAAACTATAAGTGTGCCAAGTTTCATGCTCCTCTGTCCGCAGAATTTTCGTAAAAAGGGATTCAAAGTTTTTGCTTCACGTATTTATATATAGACAAACGAAATACAATTAAGTTTATATGTATCAATAGATACTTATGCACCTTTCTGCATTCTTGTAATATAATCTTTGTTGATGGTTACCTGGAAGAGATTGCTTTCAGTAATAATGCCGCCATTGCACATTCTTTGTTAAGTGATTAAATATGTAACGTATACGATTTATGTGTAATAAAGTGTTATTATTATTCATTTTCTTGCTCTGGTAATAAGGCAAAGCGCCAAATTGAGGTTCGCCACTCAGCAAGCAATGCCCAAATTCGGCGGAAAGTGGGGAACGGAAATGTTAGTAGAACAGATTGTCTTAACACTAGGTTCTCAGGTTCCCTCTGCCTACCCTCCTAAATGCGGGATACAGCGTGAAGTTAAAACAGAAAAAATAATTACTAAAATATAAATATTTTCAAATGTTCAAAGTTGTCACATGCGCATACGCAAGCGATATACGATTTTCATATAATATTCTGCCACGTACTGCAAGTGCTTAGAACAATGGCGAAAGAACAATAATAAAGTCAGCATAAAACTATATTAACATCGCAAGCAAGTAGATTACATATATGTAAATATGATGAGACAATGATTATAACAGTGGTTATGGATTCGATCTCAAATCAGGGTAATATTTTTATGTTGTTTTTAGAGTGGGTATGGGAAGAACATGGAATAGCCTTCTGCTTTATCTTATATCTTTAAAGATGGACAAAGGGTGTAGTATCTGGACAGTAGCCTTCCTCCAAGACACTCCGTTTCACGAATGTCAAGGAATTTGAATATAATCATTCCCTCGAGTGGAAATCGAACACACTACCAATTGTGTCTGTTATACTGTGCCACTGAGCCATTATGGTTTCTTATACATATACATATATATAATCTTATATACTGTATCTATATACATTACCTTGTTAAAGTCTTCTGTCACGATTCGGCGTTAAGACTGACACCACCTAAAACTTGCTTCTTCAAAATTACAACACACTATTTAAAATTCGCTCAGCGTTTTTTTTACTATATACATACAGTATGAACACTTTCTTTGTCATGATGTGTTTGATTTGTCAGTTTAAATACATATGTCAGTATTGTCAGTTAAAAACGCAAGCCAAATACTAAATGGTTTTTCTTAAAAGGATTTTAACAAGATTTTTTAAACTTTTGTCAGTAGTGTCCTGTCACTTCGTTTGTGTGGACTATAAAACCTAATGCTCAAACTATAAAACCGGAACTCAACGCCGCGCTTTGCCTTGTTACCAAACCCAAGAAATGAAAATACTAAATTTTACGTTTCCTGGAGTGTCTTAACACTAGGTTCTCTGGTTCCCTCTGCCTACCCTGCTCTATGCGGGATACAGTTTGAAGTTAAAAAAAAAGATATTACGAATAACTCAAAAACAATTCGTCAGTCGCCAGTCGATCTTAACTAAGTTTAAATGGGACCACATAAGAAGCTGTCATATAAAAAAGAATCATTAAAATTGACCCAGTAAAAAGTTATGCGGTACACGTAAAAAATTCAATCGAATTAATAACCTCCTTTATTTGGAGTCGGATTAAGAGTCCGGCTCTTAGTAAAATTGTCGTCTGTCGGCAACATCTGTAAGGTAGTTACTTAACTGTTAAAATATCAAACTTTAAAGTGAAAATAATGGAATAAACTCCAAATGTATTGGAAACTATAACAATATATTAATTTTATTGTCGTATAGCTGAAGTGCTCTAAACTTTACTTTATTACTATAAATGTTTTTACCCGACTGTGAGGAGGGTTATGTGTTTTGCGCGAATCATGTATGTTTGTAATATTCTTTTTTACCTCATATCTTCCAAACCCCTGGACCGAATTATATAACTAAGGTGACGTTAGATAGATACTGATACTCCAAGTGTTCTTAGGTATGTGACGTCACTCTTAATTCAATATGTTGCCCTTTAGAAGCAATTACGTCATGAATAAAAACAAAATTCCTTGATGGGTACTGTTTGGGGTAAAGTACTTAATTAGCACATTTGAAATATATAACACATAACTAGCTTTTATAGCTTACTTTATTTGTATTTGCTTCCTAAATTTGAAGAATTGGTTCAGTCGGGTTTTTTGTTCTTTATAATTATGTGTGTTATTTTAAAGAATTGTACATAATATATTTTTATTAAAATACCATCATGGTGTAGTGCAAGACGGTGGTAGATGGTAGTGTATTCGATTCCTACTTGGTGAAATTATTATGACATAATATCTCCGATGTAGAGAGCGGAGTGTTTCAACACTAGGTCTTCATTGACTTCATGAGATGAGATGAGATGAGATGAGTGAGATGGTAGTATTTTTTTTTTATGGATAACGGATGGCAAACGAGCAGAAGGACCACCTGATGGTAAGTGGCTACCTTCGCCCATAGACATCTACACCACCAGAGATGTTGTAGATGCGTTGCCAACCTAGAAGATACTGATGGAAGAGGAGGACAATGTAGTAGTCCGCTATCGGAACCACCACATTTTGTGGAAAGGATGAGTGGGAAAGAAGAAAACGGAATACCCGACTTACATGCCATCGAACCGGAACACATCATAAGATATTTGGCGCTTCGTCTTTGACATGATAGTGGTCGCGACCCAGACGGAGGACCAACCTCCTACCACCAAACTACTGGGATACCCGCTTCTTACGGGACGCTACTCAGCGGCGGAGGGGAATTGTATTCTAACCCCGTTCCCTCACAAGGGATTTTAGATATTTAAGTATGAATAAGAATGGAAATCGAACTGGTGACCATTGCCTACTGTTAACTAAAATTCATTACATATGTGATAACCCGGTTATTACACTATGCCCGCATATTACGTTATAGTTATAACGACAACGAATTCTTTGTACCAGCATAATATCAAATTTGCATATAATATTAACGAATGAGGCCAGTCGTGGCGCAGAGGCACGAGCGTGCTACTGAAGCGCTACAGGTTGTGGGTTCGATTCCAACAGAGAACGAAAGTATTAAACTTATAATAGTTAATATTTAGTATTTTCATTTCCTCGCTCTAGTAACAAGGCGCGAAATTGAGTTCCGGCACACAGCACACGATGCCTAAAATCGGTGAAAAGTGGGGAACGGAAATTTATAGAGATCGAATCTCTTAACACTAGGTTCTCTAGTTCCCTCTGCCTACCCTGCTATATGCGGGATACAGTGTGAAGATAAAAAAAAGATATTAACAAAAAAATAACTGGCTTTAAAAAAAATACCCTAAGAAGTACTATTACTACTAATAACTCAAAATAACTAATATCCCCTTTGACGCGTTAACAACGCGTTGTAGTTAGGAATGTATATGTCACTTTATATAAACATGGATGTCAAATCATGGTAGTGTGTGTAACATTTATTATATTAATTTAATATACTTATTATGCATTATTTTAAAAAATGTTAGCATTCTGCATTCTTCTCTATATAAACTATAAGTGTGCCAAATTTCATGCGCCTCCGTCCGCGAAATTTTCGTTAAAAGGGGTACAAAGTTTTTGCTTCACGTATTTGTATATAGATAATCTTATACGGTCTCCACGTTACATTGCAAATGCTTACGTATTGAGGAAAACAGTACTATTTATAAAGAAACTTAATTTTTAACATACCTTATTATTATTATCCTATTTCATAAAAGGAACTCAACTCTGCTGTATTTTTCTATGTGTCACCGCATAACTTATTACTGGGTGAACCAATTTTGATGATACTTTCGTCATATGATAGCTAGTACTTCCGATGTGGTCCCATTTAAATTTAGTTAAGATCTAACGATCAGTTTTTGAATTATTTGTTATAATTATCTATATATAATATATATATATATAAGTGAAACAAAAACTTTGAATTCCGTTTCACAAAAAATACGCAGACGGAGGAACATGAAATTTGGCACACTTTTAGTTTATATAGAGAAAGAGTGCAGAACTCAGAGGCAGGCGTTGCCTAGCAACCTATATGTCACTTTATATAAACATGCATGTCAAACCATGGTAGTATGCATAACATTTAATTTATTGATTTTATATTTTTTTATGCAATATTTTAAAAAGATATTTTCATTCTGCACTCCTTCGCTATATAAACTATAAGTGTGCCAAGTTTTATGCTCCACTGTCTGCGTAATTGTCGCAAGAAGGTGTCCAAAGTTTTTGCTTCACATATTAATATATAGATAAGTCGTACTACCAAACATTTGATATACACTTTTGCATAAAATGACAAGTAAAGGAAAATATATTTAAAAAAAAAATGTATAATGAAAACTATATATATATATATATATATATATATATATATTTATCTATGATACAAGCTCAGCTTCCAGACTGACAGTACTGACATTTTTGACATTGACTGACAACTGACAAATCAAAAGGCACATTTCATTTAAACATGTTTTTATTTAAATTATAAAAATATAAAATATTTTTTAGCTTCACTGTTAATCTGGTATAGCAGGGCCAGTAAGAAGAGTCCGTTTTCCATCTAAGCCTGAATTCGAGACATTTGAAGTTGAGGTGGCGGATCTCAACGCCGCGTTTTGACTATAATATATAATATTAATATATATTATATATATAATATTAATATTTAAAATGAAACTATTTTAACCGGATCAATCTCGTATGTTTTTTTATCTGATACTCACTCCAGGAAATGTAAAAGTTTAGTATTTTCATTTCCTGGGTTTGGTAACAAGGCAAGGCGCAACGTTGAGTTCCGCCACTCAGCACGCAATGCCTCAATTCGTCGGAAAGTGGGGAACGGAGTGTTTTAACACTCGGCTTTTCAGGTTCTTAACACTAGGTCCCTCTACCTACCCTGCTATATGCGGGATAGAGCGTGAAGCTAAAAGAAAACTTTACAGAGGACAACGGGGTATCTTGACACTATGTTCTCACTGTCTACGTGAATGCGGGATAAAGCAAAATGAAAATCTAATATTATACGACCTTTGGTAACACAATGCACTAAGCATAATTTGTGTACTCGTATACTGAAACCACACAATGAAGTACGGAAAACTAAATTGAAGGTCGCCTTAGCATTATTAATTTATATATATATATAAAATTTCGCATTATACGCACTTATGTATATCGCAGAGCATTATATATACATATATATACATACATATATATATATATACATACATATATATATATATATATATATATATATATATATA
>JAKGSA010000013.1:397891-420696 GCA_033558755.1 Philaethria dido | reverse complement strand
ATATATATATATATATATATATATATATATATATATTAGGATTTTATATTTATTTATATTATATTCTAGGCGTGATTTAGTTGATAAGTGGATTTGTCAAAAGAATTCAAACAAGTCAAATATTTTCTGTCAAACTATTTAAATAACAATAAAAATAAAACTTAAACTTAAAATATGATGTTTTTGACTTTGACTTGACAACTTATTCACGCCTGGTACAAATATATAGTATCGTAGTCTTAGTAATAGTAATATTTCATGGTATGTAATGGAATACTTCAAAATTATATTTAAAAATATGGTTTTCATGTTTAGTTCCATAAATTGCGTTAAACAATATACAATGTCTTTAATAATCTTTTAATAATAGGCAGAGAGAGGAATATGGAATGTTTTGATTCTAGAATCTCTCTGTGTTTTCAGATTCATGATAAATTGATGATAAAAATATTTTTGAAAAATCATTAATCGATAAAATTTTATTTATGACCTTCGTATAAATGGTCAAGGTCATAAATCTTTAAATCTAATTCTCATAAATAAATTTGAACATTTGGTTGTGTTAATGTTAAATTGTAAAATATTTGGTTAATAAATTAAATAAAAAGCAGGTTAGTCAATGAAAACTTAGTGTCTAGACACTCAGTACCCCACTTTCCCCCCAAATTCCATTCTATGTTGAGTGGCGGAACACAACCCCGCGTTTGTCCAACCAGAGCGGAGAAACGAATGGATATCGAACCCGGAACCATTACGTTTACAATTCCATACTGTTCCAATAAGCCACGATAGCCTGTATATTTTTTCTTATAATATATAACGATTATAGTGTATATGGACTTACATCGCGTTCCTTACGCAATGAATTATTAAAAAAAAATTAACATAAAAAAAATTAAATGTACAAGAATCTTTTAAATTACAGTCTGTACCGGTTACACGACTATGGTTGTATAATTAAATATTATGGTTACGAAATACACGAACTCATAAAGCGTGGTCGATTATCTTGCTTTTTTTTTTAATCTTCAATCAACTTCTGACATATTTTAAAAAGTTAAAGTTTAATGATAAGTCACTACGTATTCCACTTTCGGTTTATTTGAAGTAGATTATTAGTCCAGTGGTTCAAAAAAGTATCCTACTAGTGTCCTGGCTAAAAAGTATCCTACTGGCTTGAAAAAGTAGCCTAGTCTAGTATCTAAAAAACCCAACGTTACGCTTAGTTTGACATAAGTAGTCATACATATCGTATGTAACAAGTATGTGATAATGTTCATAACATGGAAAAGTTCGTCGTAAAATTGAATAGAGTAACTATATCTCGTATGTTTGTCTCGTGTTCATCAATTAAAATCATATTATCCTATACACTAACCGCTCCTGGTATCCCGGCTGAGATGAACAACGCCAGGGTGTCCGGCCAAGGCAGCAATTTGTATTGCTCCCACCATCTCTTCACAACCAAGCTCACGTAAAAGCCTAGCACGAAGGACATTGGTATGGACTCGCTTTGAGCGCCAAAATATTGGCGTACTCTTTCGAATATTCTGTAAAGAAAAAAATGGAATTAATTTACTGTATATATATTTATATTTTTATTTGGATTCACGCTTTTTCAAGTATGGCAGAGCAGTCGGAGTGTTAGTGTCAAGATATTCCTTTCTCCGATATAAGGCCGTAATCGGAATGTGTTTAGTGACGGGACTCAACACGTCTTTTGTATTACCAAACCAGAAAAATGAAAATAATTTAATTATGATCAATCTTACCGAGTGGAAATCCACAACCAGCCGTTTACATCTACTTCAATATAAAATTATAATATTCAATATTAATTTAAATTGAACGCCTGTTGTGGCGTAGAGGGACAAGCCTGCCTGAATCTAACCCACAGCCTGTCGCGTTTACAGTCGGGCGACTGTAAACGCGACAGGCTGTGGGTTAGATTCCTATTGCAGGAAATGTAAAAGTTTAGTATTTTCATTTTCCTATGTTTGGTAACAAGGCAAAACGCGGCGTTGAGTTCGGCTACTCAGCACGCAATGCCTCAATTCAACTGAAAATGGGGAACGGAAATGTTGAAAGAGTACGGAGTGTCTTAACACTAGGTTCTCAGGTTCCGTACCCTGCTATATGCGGGATACAGCACAAAGCCAAAAAAAAAGCTACACGTTTACATCTACTTCAATATAAAATTATAATTTTCAATATTAATATGGAATATTTTGTTCTCTGAGCTGTAATTTTCGGCGGCAGGAAATCGGCTGAATACATTAATAGCACTTCAGCATAACGGACAGGTACTAATAGCATTATCCTCTTACTCGCTTTTATTGTCATGTATCGTTTTTTTATATTAATAATGATAATAATTATAACACTTTATTCTATTATAACAGGGTAGACAGAGAGAACCTAGTGTTAAGACACTCCTTTCGTCACTCTCTGCCCGGAATTGACATTGTATGTTGAGTGGCGGAGTTCTACGCCGCGCTATGCCTTAACTGAGCGAAATAGATGGTGGACATGGAAATAAATTGTGTTATCTGTTTAATCTTTACTTGGGGGATTTCATCTATATATAAATACGTGAAGTAAAAACTTTGGACCTCTTTTTCTTTTCATGCTCCTCCGTCAGCGTAAGTGTCGTAAAGAGGAGTATAAAGTTTTTACATCACGTATAAACATGTAGATAAACATTTAAAATAGAATCAAATCTAGAACTACCGCTTGTTCTAAATATAACTCAAACTACGCAACAATATAGTATTGTTCCATTAAACAATATTCTAACAGTAAATTAAGCATCAACCGGCAAGTAATACAATTTCACGTATTAAATGTCACGCTAAAATTATCGAGGCGTGTGTAGGATGTTTGAAGAATTGAAACTAGGGGTGACCTTTAATATCTATTAATTTAATATTTTTTAGCTTCACGCTGTATCCCGTTATAGCAGAGTAGGCAGAGGGAACCTGAGAACCTAGTGTTAAGACACTCCGTTCTCATAACATTTTCGTTTCCCACTTTCCGACAAGCTGAGGCGCTGCGTTTTATTTGCGTTTTAGTTGCGTATTGAGTGGCGATACCCTACGCCGCGCTTTGCCTTGTTACGAACAAAGAAATGAAAATACTAAATATTATAAATATTTAACATTTCCATGTCCCGCATATAGTAGGTAGGCAGAGGGAACCAGAGAACCTAGTGTTAAGACACTCCATTCTCTTTCAACATTTCCGTTCCCTCACTTTCCGCCAAATTGAAGCATTGCGTGTTAAGTGGCGAAACTCAACGCCGGGCTTTGCCTTATTACCAAACCCAAGAAATGAGAATACTAAATTTTACATTTCCTGGAGTGGGGATCGAACCCACAACCTGTCGCATTTACAGTCGCACGCTTGTGCCTCTGCGCCACGACAGCCGTTGAAATGCGTTCACCTCTACTCTCTCCCTAACCAAATTTGAAAAGACTACTAATGCCACCTTCAAAATACACGCTAAAGATGAATTGATGATAGTTCTAGAAAGGCCGAGATTTTTTTTAGAGATTTCCCTGTTATATCTTTCGCGCTACATTACTATGGTATACGATAATGTAATAAAAAAAGTAAGTTCAAGTATCATCCCGCATTGCAAGGTTATCAGAGTAATCATAGTGTCAAAACTCCCCGTTCGCCGTTTTTCACCGAATTCGAGATAGTTGATAGAACTCAATGAAAATAATTTAAATATTCCTAGAGTGAATATCGTAATTCCTAGAATGAATATTGTGATAATATCATAACTATATCGATATAAACCTATTGATATATCAGAATTACTGAGGGAAGCTGGATTAATTGCTCGTCTAGGAATAGACATACAGTTTCCAATTAGCTTAAGCTCGAAATTGAGTATTGAGAATTGGCTGTACAATCAACACACCCGCTCGAGCTTTGCAATGCGCCCCGAATTGAAACGGATTATTCCAATATTAGCTTATTCATATTAGTTTATAATTATAAAGTAAATATGACTGAAATATTAATTCGCTTTGTGGGGGTCTAGTGGGAGGCGAGTCACCGTCGGCTAACCTTTCAATTTGAGACTGTAAAAAAGGCGGACGTCCGGTAGTCTCAATCAAAAGCCCAGTACTTAGTCCGTCCAAACTCCATTCCATAGCCCTATTTTAGTTTTTCATATGTTCCATAGCTCTTACGCATTAACCGGTGACTATCTCTCAGCAATGGTTACCTACACTTAGAGATGGATCCCGGTCAATGCGTCAGATTAAAAAATATTGTTGCCTCAAATCGGCCTCTACGTGTTGGATCTGTGTCCCCACGCAAGCCTTCCAAAGGACCGGGTTTTGAACCCGAGAACCTGTAATGAGATACATAATAATAATAATAATAATTAGCCCCCAAAAATATTGGATTTTACATGTCCTGATCGACCATATAATTTCATTCTCTTTATAATATAATCTCAAATTTACACTAACTTATCGGAGAAAAAAAATTAGAATCAAGAGGCCACATTATCCACTGTTTGCCCGAATTCGAAACATTGCGACTTCAAATATCCACTCGGAGTTATGATAATATTTAAATAGTTTTAATTTCTTGAACTACCTAGTAACGCCTGTCGTGGCGCAGAGGTACAAGCATGCGACTGTAAACGCAACAGGTTGTGAGTTCGATTCCCAACTCCAGGAAATGTAAAAGTTTATTATTTTCATTTACCGGTTTTGGTAACAAAGTAGAGCGCAGCGTTGAGTTCCGCTACTCAGCACTCAATGCCTCAATTCGGAAGGTGGGTATAGACAGAAATGTTGAAAGAGAACGGAGTGTCTTAACACTAGATTCTCAGGTTCCCTCCGCCTAGCCTGCTATAAGCGGGATACAGCGTGAAGCTATAAAAAAAACGTAGACCACTTATCACGCAATATCCTGTATAGGTTACACTAGGCTCTCTCTGCCGACCCTGCTGAAGAAAAAATGTTTACTTTATGACAATCATACTATTAGTTAGTAATTATAGTATATTATATAGTATATTTTGCAGTATTAATTAATTATAATTTACAATATTTTACGCCATTATGGCACAAATGAGAAACGTCTATTCATACTTAGGTTTTTTTTTTCTTTTTTTTTATCCCACACTAGCAACGTAGGCAGGAGCCAGAGATGCTAGTGTTAAGACACTTTTAAAGTGTTAGAACCTAGTGTTAACCAAACCAACCAAACCTTTTAAAATTTCCTTTCCCCAGGTAAGTACGTCTGTCGTGGCGCAGAGGCACAAGCGTGCGACTGTAAACGCGACAGGTTGTAGGTTCGATTCCCACTCCAGGAAATGGAATTTTTCATTTTCGGCGGAAAGTGGGGAACAGAGTGTCTTAACAGTAGGTTCCCTTTGCCTACACTGCTCTATGGGGGATACAGCGTGAAGCTATGTAGGTAAGTACGTTATAATTTCGATTTTATAACGTACTTACCTCCATAGGTTTTCGATTCATTAAGGGATTTTATTAATTTAGAGGTTATCGTGTCGTAGCGCAGTAGGACTGCGTCTGATTGTAAATACGATTGGTTGTGGATACGATTCCCACTAGGGAATGATAATACTTAAGTCATATTCATTTCTCTACTTCGGCAAGACAAAATGTGGCGTTGAATTTCGTCACTTGCTTACAATGGAATTCGGTCGGACAGTGACAAACGTAGTGTCTTGACACTTCACTCTGAGGTTCACTTTGACCACCCCTTTCTTTTTTTTTTAACGTGAGGAAATCCGTTACGGATACCCGCCCGCGGGGACTCGGACGGGTTATGTGGGACTCCGGACGGGTGTAAAGGGGCCGTCCGTACACCCACTAAAACCTCACGGTGCCCCACCTCTATCGCCACTGGCCGAGGCTCACGGGAACTGCCCCAATCATCCGTGGAAACACTCTGACCACCCTGCTATGCGGGATAAAGCAAGAAGTTGCTTTTAATATTGATTTTTCTTTACTTTCTTACTTTTTTCTTATGGTTATTATATTCAATGAAGAAATTCAATCTTAAATTTTAAAATCATGTTGTATCTCGCACATAGCAGGGTAGGCAGAAGAAACCTGAGAACCTGGTGTTCAGACACTCCGTTCCCCATTTTTCGCCGAATAATTAAAAAATAAACTATTTTCCATTCTTTACTGTTTCCTAATCGTTATAATTTACACATGATGAATTTTTGCATTATTTCATACCCAATGAAAATTAGAACATAATTTCGTAACATATCGTTTCATAGTACTCTTGTTAGACAGATAGCACCGATGAGTTCTGCGGCAGAGTGATCGTACTTATTATAAATTATTTCTTTTAAGTTATTTTTTTTTATTATTAACAAATATAATGTTATAAAATAATCGGCGCGACACCACACTGTTCAATACGAAATAGAAAGACGGAACGAAAAAAACTGGCTTGCTGTCTATGAGAGAGAGAGAGAAACAGAGAAACAGGTACACGCACGACTTACATATGCTATAGCATAAAGTGTCCTTACAACTTTAAGTCTTAATTTTTTCCGCCTAGCCCCCATTCGTAACACGCGATGATGAACTTCGTTCCAACGTGAAGCAGCGGGACTCAAACCCGCGCCTCTTGGAAACCGTCTAAGCGCTCTGACCGCTAAGCCATGCGTTCTATATTCAGCTGTGTCATACTTCAATGGCATGTAAGCGAGGTTTTTTCCCTGTCCCACCCATCCTTTCCCCATAATGTGGTGGTTCCGATAGCGGACTACTACATTATCCTCGCCTTTCATCAGTGTCCTCTAGGTTGGCGACGCATCTACATCTCTGGTGGTGTAGATGTTGATGGGCGATAGTAACCATTTACCATCAGGTGGTCCTTCTGCTAATTTGCCATCCGTTATCCATAAAAAAAAATCTTCTCTAAGAGGCGCGCGTTCGAGTCCCGCTACGTTCATATTTGTATACGTTTTCTAAATATATATTTCGTTTTCTAAGTATGTGATTATGAACACTTTAAAACATCAAAAAATTTGATGTAATCAACACCCTAAATGAAAGACCCACAGCCGACACGAACTCGAATATACGTCAAATATCGAATAAAAGAATTTAAAGTGAGCAGACCGTATTGAAAATTGCTTTTGTTTTTCATTGTTTCATTATTTTCTTTTTTATTTTTGATATGAACGAATGGTGGCAATAAAAGTTTAACATTTTATCCTATTAATGCCGCGAGGTGTTTTATTTACATACTGTAGATAGAAAAAGAGGAAAGCCCTACTGATATTATAAATGTGAGTATGTTTGTTTGTTACGCTTTCACGCCCAAACTATTTAACTAATTATCATTGATACTTTGTACACACGTTTTTGTATTTTTTTTAGCTTCACGCTGTATCCCGCATATAGCAGGGTAGGCAGAGGCAACCTCAGAATCTAGTGTTAAGACACTCCGTTCCCCAATTTCCGCCGAATTGAGGCATTGCGTGTTTCTCATATCGCTAAGCTTTCTGATCACTGATTATATTCAAACTATTTCCATGTCCCCGCTCTGGTAAGACAAAACGTAGCGTTGTGTTCTGCCACTCAAATGTCTCGATTTTGTGCGGAAAGAAGAGAATCTCGACACTATGTTCTTTCTCAATACCCAGTACCATGCAGGTTGAAGCATGAAACCGATTTTTTTTCCTTTACAGTTATTTTATGGTGATTGAAACAACATGGTATAAAATTCGTTCTAATCGTGAATATAATGTAATAAGTCTACCCAGAATAAATATTTTTTAAATACTAGTGCTCCCGTTGACGCGTTAACAACGCGTTGCCTAGCAACGTTTATGTCACTTTATATAAACATGGATGTCAAACCATGGTAGTGTGTGACCTTTATTTTAATAATTTAATATACTTTTTATGTATCATTATAAAAAGATATTATCCATGTGCACTTCTTCGCTAAATAAGCTATAAGTGTGCCAAGTTTCATGCTCCTCCGTCCGCGTAATTTTCGTAAAAAAGGATACAAAGTCTGTGATTCACGTCAATATATAGATTAAGATTGCTTTATGTATAGTGTGACTAAATGACTAAATAAAAAAGTGAAGCGAATCAAATTCATTCTAGTAAAAAAGTATTAAATACCATAAAAACAGAATTTACAGATAAAAATAGATGATGTGAATAATATGAATTTTCATTTATCAACTTATTCACGCCTCAGAAAAGAAATCTCACGTACAGAAAGAGTCAAAAATTTGACTGAAACACTTACACTACGAACACTGGTGTGGTAAACAGATTCTCTTTTAACATTTCCGTTCTACATTCTCGTATTCTCGCTCTTTTAAAATAAAGCACGTGGTTAAGTTCCGCCACTCATCACGTTTTTAATTGAAGAACGGAAGGTTTAAAGCTAATTCCCTTTGTTTAACAAAAAAACAATAAAAAATGACGCAATATGTTGTGGGTTCGATTCCCACTCCAGGAAATGTACAAGTTTAGTATTTTCATTTCCTGGGTTTGGTAACAAGGCAAAGCGCGGCGTGGAGTTCCGCCACTCAACACAACATGCCTCAATACGGCGGAAAGTGGGGAACGGAGTATCTTAACGCTAGGTTCTCAGGTTCCCTGCCATATGCGGGATACAACGTGAAGCTAACCTCTAAAAAAAACCTCCGATTGAGGATCCAATTCACAACCAATCGCGCTTATATATATATATATTTATATATATTTATATACATACAATGAAATATCATAGGAATATAGATTAATTATAAAAATAGAAAGCGTGTTTTCTAAATCAACAAAAAATGAACAGATTCCTATTATCAATAAAAATCGTAAAAACTATAATATTTATGGAAATATATGGATTATGGAAATGAAAAAAGATTTATGCGTATAACTTTTACTTAATTATCTTAACATTATTGACCGAATTCAGAAAGCAGGAAGTTCTCATATATGTACTGAAGCTATCAGTGGCGAGGGGTAGGTAAGCCGGTAAATTTAGAGAAACCGATGTTTATTTATGGAAGCCGGTACATATATATATATATATATATATATATATATATATATATATATATCCGGCATTGGATGTGAAGATATTAAGTAAATTCACTATCGAATTTTGATGAACACCTGTTTTTTTTTAGATATTTAAGACATCAGAGCTTTTTTTTTTTAGCTCCCCACCTTTCTTGATCTTGTTTTTCTGTAAACTTTGCTAGGAAAACTTGGCGACGTTTTGTTCTGGAACCGTGTTCTATGGACGCCTCGCCACTGGATGCTATTGTGGCGCAGTGGGACAGGGTATGATTCTAAACACGATTGGTTGTAGGTTCGATTCCCACTTGACGAAATAATTGTATTTAAATTACTTTTAATTAACGTAAAATTACTTTTAAGTAACGTAATTTGCCTCTAGAGGGCGCCATATTGAATTAAAAGTGACGTCATATATCTAAGAACACTTGGAGTAACAATACCTATCTAATGACACCTTAATTATATAGATCCGTCCAGGGGTTTGGAAGATATGAGGTAATAAAGAATATTACAAACATACATGATACGCGCGAAATACATAACCCTTCTTACAGCCGGGTTAAAAGTGGTTATTTTAATATTACAAACAGACACTCCAACTTATATATATATATATATATATATATATATGTAGCAAGTGGCATTTTTGTACCATTACTTGGAAGCACGTGCGAATTAATTTCATATTATCGTGTTAGGAGATATAAATAATAACACTAAATATTTCTTGAATGAAACCAAACATTCTTTTATGTGACATTTGTAGGCATTTCTTATTTATTAAAGCTTTAGCGGAGCCGTGACGCAGTGCGACAGTGATTGGTATGTATTGGTATCGTCGAGTTCCGCCATTCCATATCTCTAGAGGAGAACTAATTGTATAGCAGTGGCGAGGCGTCCACACAACACGGTTCCAACCGGCTTGCCTAGCTTTTCAAACTAGAAGTACGAGACCTAAAAAAAAATGTTTGACCCGAAAATATTTACAACGAAAAAAACAAAGTCAAACAATTTGTGAGAGCTATAAAAAAAGAAGTCACCACGACAACATGGACTTGGACGTAGACATGAAATTGCTAAAAAACAAGCTGTGACATTTAAAGGTTTAAAAAAAAGGCCATCGCCAAAATTCGATAGTGAAATTACTAAATACCTTCACATCCTATACCGGCTTCCCTAAGCATACAACGGCTTCTCTAAATTTACCGGCTTGTCTAACATAACTAAATTGATTGATTAAAAATATCTATAATATCTATACACATAAATATAATAATATCTAGAGCTAATCTCTGGATCTAGAGCTAATCTCTGGAATAGCAAGATCGATTTTAACAGGACTTATACTTGTCTTTATTTTAGAAAAATTCTTCTAATGTCATAAGTTTAACACAATATAACTTGTTTGTTAAATTCCATGCGGACGAAGTCGCGGGCACAGCTAACTAATGAAATAAAAATCATGGCAAGACAAAGTCTGCAATACCAAACGCGGTGTTAACTTCCGTCCCTCAACGTCTCAGAACGTCTCTCGCAGAGGCAAAACGTGCGACTGTAAACGCGACAGGTTGTGGGTTGGATTCCAGTTCCACTCCAGGAAATATTTCGTTTCCTGGATTATGTAGCTAGGCACAGCGCGACGTTGGGTTCCGCCACTCAGCACGCAATGCCTTAGTTCGGCGAAAAGTGGGGAACGGAGTGTGTTAACACTAGGTTCTCAGGTTCCCTCTGCCTACCCAGCTATCTGCGGGTGTATCCCGCGTGAAGCAAAAAAAACTTTTCCTGGAGTGGGAATCGAACCCATGACCTCGCGTTTACGTACACGCTTATGCCTTTGCGCCACGAGAGGCTGACTCTCTCATAATATAATATATATAATATATAAATAAAACACATTTCCGTACTGTGTTTTGAAATGTTCTCTTTAAGAAATCTTTTGTTCTCGGAACCGGTCCGTTCGTTCTCATTGTGTGACGCGACGCGGTTATTGTAACTTAAATTTTAATGTCATATCAAAATATAAATTACTAGCTGTTACCTGCGGCTTTACCCGCGTTTTCAATGGGGAATAGTTAAATTTATATATAAATATACGTAAAGCAAAAACTTTGTACCCCTTCTTACGCGGACGGAGGACCATGAAACTCGTCACACTTATAGTTCATATAGAGAAGGAATGTAGATTGTTAATATATTTTTTATAATAATAGAGAAAAAATATATAAAATTAATAAAATAAATGTTACACACACTACAATGGTTTGTCATCCATGTTTATATAAAGTGACATATATATATACGTTGCTATGGCGCGTTATTAACGCGTCAACGGGGACACTGGTAACATTAAAAAGATTATGTCTCTCCAGCTGCCTAATTATCACCACTCAAAAAGTCATAACATTTCTTCGGTGCAACGTGAAAAAAGGACAAACAAGGGTGTAGTGGTGAGCCAGTGTCTGGTTGTTCTAGGTGTTCTTTGACATTTTTTTTTTAACTTCACGCTGTATCCCACATATAGCACGGTAGGCAGAGGGAACATGAGAACCTAGTGTTAACACACTCCGTTCTCTTACAACAATTCCGTTCCCCACTTTCCGCCAAATTGAGGCATCGCGTGTTGAGTGGCGGAACTCAACCCCGCGCTTTGCCTTGTTACCTAACACAGGAAATGAAAATACTAACATTTCCTGGAGTGGGAATCGAACCCACAACCTGACGTGTTTACAGTCGCACGCTTGTGCCTCTGCGCCACGACAGGCGTTATTTTTTAGTTGCACACCGTTTCTCACATAACAGAGGTAGTCAAAAAGAATTTAGTGTCCAAGACACTCAAGCCTCATTGTTGAGTGACGGAACTCAACACCGCAAAGTCTTAACAGCGCGGAAAAATAAAAATAATTTTAATATCACTTCCTCGTCAGCCGTTACAACCCGTTCACATGTAATCTATATGTACTATGTACATATGTAATCTATATATATGGTATAAATAAAATTGGAGTGTCTGTTCGTAATATTAAAATAACCATTTCTTACTACATGCATATGAATTTATCTATACCAGAATAGCATTTTTTTAACGTCTGTCGTGGCGCAAAGGCACAAGCGTGCGACTGTAAACGCGACAGGTTGTGGGTTCGATTCCCACTCCAGGAAATAGATTTTTTCATTTCCTGGGTTTGGTAACAAGGCAAAGCGCGGTGTTGAGTTCCGTCACTCAGCATGCAATGCCTCAATTCGGCGGAAAGTGGGGAACGGAGTGACTTAAAAGTAAGTTAAGTAAGTAGTAAGTTAAGTAGTTCCCTCTGCCTACCCAGCTATATGCGGGATACAGCGGAAAGCTGTGTATGTATGTATTTTTTTACAATTTTAGTCCCTCTGTCTGTTTGTTCCGGCTAATCTCTGAAATGGCTGGGCCGATTTTGACAGGACTTTTACTGGCAGGTAGCTGATGTAATAAGACTACTTTTAGTTTAGAATTTTTTTTGTTAAATGCCATGCGGGCGAAGTTGCGGGCGCAGTTAGTATAAATAATATAACAGAATTACCCTAACATAGATTTGAACCTGCTTACATCGAATACAAATTGAATTACTCCGTACAGGCGTATAGATATTTTTACTAAAAATAGAACACTTGTTATTCAATCACTTTAGTTCGTGGAAAATGAATAAAGTTCGCTCTTAAAATAGAATGTAATTATTATTTTAAAATGTTTACTTTATGTGCAGTTTAAATATATCGCAGTGTCATGTACAATAGTTGTGGATTCGATTCTCACTTGAGGAATTAATTATATAAGACAAATTATTTTCATTTCTCGGTTCTAATGACACACGGCGCGGCGTTAAATTCCGCCATATTTTTTTAAACTTCACGCTGTATCCCGCACTAGCGGAGTAGACAGGGGGAACCTGAGAACTTAGTGTTAAGAAACTCCATTCTCATTTAACAGTCTTTACTTTCAGTAGTTCTTGAGCTGTTCGTAATATTTTACTTTTTAGTGCATTTCTTGATAAAAATATTAATTATTTTGAAGAAGAAGAATTTAAAAAAGGTTGAATCTACCAACTTTTGTTTATTATTAACATTTCCACACATTTACATCTGTGTAGTATTCTTGGACAGAATAATATACATACGAGTACATACATAGCTTCACGCTGTATCCTGATTGTAACAGGGTAGGCAGAGGCCTAGAGCTTTGCCTTGTTACCAAACGCAACATGAAAAATTCCATATCCTGGAGTGGGAATCGAACCCACAATCTGTCGCGTTTACAGTCGCACGCTTGTGCATCTGTGCCACGACGGGCGTTTCGGTGGAAAGTGGGGAACGGATTGTTTTAACACTAGGTTACCAGGTACCCTGCTATGTGCGGGATACAGCGTGAAGCTAAAAAAATAAATCTATATATAAATACGTGAGTAAATAGTGAGACAACGCGTTGTTAACGCGTCAACGAGGACACTAGACAACTTAAATATGACTGCATATTTTCGATTTGTTAACTTAGCGACGCTTGGTACAAATATATTATTAATTTGTTATAGCTAGTGGGCGGTAACCGACAAGCGTTCTATCGCTTACACGTGCCAGTTTAATAGTATGTATACCGACTTCACTAAAAGGAAATTCGATTATATTTTTTATAACTGCATACATTTTTACTGAGTGGACCAATTTTAATAATCCTTTTTTTATAAGATAGCTAGTATTTCTGGTAAGGTCCCATGTTAACTTAGTTAAGATCTGACAACTATTTTTTATGTTATTTTTGATAATGTGCCTTTTTAATGCATTTTATTTGAACTCCGTTTTCTTTTTTGTTAAATTATAAATATTTAATATATTCATTTCCTGGAGCGGGAATCGAACCCACAACCTGTCGCGTTTACAGTCACCTGTCTCACTGCGACATGATGGTGACTTATAAGCATATTTTTTTTAGCTTAACGCTGTATCCCGCATATAGCAGGGTAGGCAGAGGGAACCTGAAAACCTAGGGTTTCGTTCGTTTTCAATTTCGTTCCCCACTTGCCGCCGAATTGAGGCATTGCGTGGCGTAACTCAACGCCGCGCTTTGGGTTGTTACCAAACTCAGGAAATGAAAATACTAAACTTTAGATTTCCTGAAGTGGGAATTGAACCCACAACCTGTCACGTTTACAGAGCACGCTTGTGCCTCTGCGCCACGACAGGCGGCTTATAAATATACGAGTAGATATACCTTCGAATAACATTTGGGATGGATTAAGATTGATTTGACATTGCTTTCGCGTTCTCTTTGACAAGTCCCTACTGCGTTGATGGTTTCTATTTAGATATACGCAATTTTATTTTTAGCTTCACGTTGTATCCCGCACATAGTAAGGTAGGCAGAGGGAACCAGAGAATGTAGTGTTAAAACACTCCGTTTTCTAAAGATTTGCGTTTCCGAAATATACATTTTTTTCTTTTTTTAACTACAATACTAATAGTACAATAATATTAGTAGGGTAGGCAGAGAGAACCAGAGAACCTAGTGTTAAGACACTCCGTTGAGGCTGACTTCTGTTTCGTACTGCATATAGAAAGAAGCTAAAAAAAAGTTGATACTACAGAAGGTAAAAATAGTATGGCGAGCCTGAATGTCCACTCAAACATAGTAAGTTATAAATGTCACACCGAATCGCTAATTACACGACTGTCCTAGAAAAAGTATAATGATTTATGTTATTTGGCGCCTCAACATATTTATTGATTTGTACGAAATTTAAGCCATCGTGTCGCAGTGAAAGAGGTTACTATACACGCAATTGTTTGTGGATTCGATTCGTATATAGAAAAAACTATTAAAAAGTGAAAGTAAAAATGTAAGTTTAGTATTTTCATTTTCTGGGTTTGGTAACAAGGCGATGTGCAGCGTATAGTACCGCCACTCAGCACGCAATGCCTCAATTGTTGGAAAGTGGGGAACGGACCGTCTTAACACTAGATTCTCAAGTTCCCCCGGCCTACCCTACTATATGCGAGATACAGCGTGAAGCTACATATATATATATATATATATATATATATATATATATATATATATATATATTTATTGATTTGTACGAAATTTACGCCATCGTGTCGCAGTGGGAGAGGTTGTTATGATAATATGTAATAATGAGGTTACTATTAATGCAATTATTTGTGGGCTCTGTTTTTATTTAGGAAAAAAACTAATTTTAAAATTATTTTAAGTTCTGCCGAATTGAGGCATTGCGTGTTGAGCGGTGGAACTCAACGCCGCGCTTTGCCTTGTTACCAAACCCAAGAAGTGAAAATACTAAATTTTAGATTTCCTGGAGTGGGGATCGAACTCACAACCTGTCGCATTTACAGTCGCACGCTTGTGCCTCTGCGCCACGACAGGCGTTAACTGAACACGCAATGCCTCAATTCGGCGGAAAGTGGGGAACGGAGTGTCTTAACACTAAGTTCCCTCTGCCTACACTGCTATATGCGGGATACAGCGTGAAGCATGTATGTAAATTTAGAGAAGTTGATATATTTGAGGAAGCCGGTATACGGCGTGAATTGTGTATTTACTATTTAGTAATTTCACTATCGAATTTTGGCGATAACCTTTTTTTTAGATGTCAGGACTTGTTTCTTTGCAATTTTTTTTTAGCTCACACACCTTTTTTGACCTCTTTGTTTCGAAAACTTGTATTTTAAAAATTATGGTAAGCCGATGAGAACCGTGTTGAATGAACGCCTCGCCTCTGATATCAATTGTATGTATATTTACGTGTATATTGTGTCTCGTACTAAAACTATTTCGGGCTTTATATTAAACGTCGCTGTTAGAACTGACTTTGTTAAATACAATGTAGACGGGTCCCACGTCCACCGGTACATGTGCAAAAACACAACTTTACGGGGAAATTTGAAAGTTTCTAAGCTAATTTTGTCATTATTCGAAGTAAATGAATCCTTTAAATAAAATATCTCTTGAATAATTAAGAAATAATAATAATAAATCCTATGATTGATGACTGAAAACGGGACAAGCATTTTTTTTTATCTTCACGCTGTATCCCGCATATAGCGGGGTAGGCAGAGGGAACCTGAGAAACTAGTATTAAGACACTCGGTTCTCTCGACAAGCTGTGGGTTCGATTACCACGCCAGGAAATGTTTCGTCACGCAACGCGCAATGACTCAATTCGGTAGAAAGTTGGGAACGGAAATCTTAAGAGAGCGGAGTGTCTTAACACTAGGTTCTCAGGTTCTTTCTGTCTACCTTGCTATGTACGGGATTCAGTAAGCTAAAAAAAGAATAATGACAAAATAACAAACTTAACGTCTGGTTTGTTAATAAGGCAAAGCGCATCGCAAAGCGCGTCGCAAAGCGCGTCGCGTCGTTAAGTTCCGCCACTCAACACGCAATGCCTTAATTCGGCGGAAAGTGGGGAACGGAATTATTGAAAGAGAATGGAGTGTCTTAACACTAGGTTCCCTGGTTCCCTCTGCCTACCCTGCTATATGCGGGTTACAGCGTGAAGTTAAAAAAAATATATACGCGAATATTCTATATTAATCAAATGTCTAGTTAACCGTGCGTGTGACGGCATAACCAACTTTTTGTCTGTACTGTCTGATGAAGCTGAAACTTAGTTAGGGATATGTAAAAGTTTAACGTATACGTGCTAGATCAAAAGCAGACTTTTAGAGTTATTTAATTATAATTTTCATGTGTTAAAGGTATTTTAACAATAAGGGTGAGTTTTAGACTAGAACTGCTGCTCTGTTTTACCCAACTGTCAGAGTCTGGTTATGTCATTCGCGCGTATCATGTATGCTTGTAATATTCTTTATTACCTCATATCTTCCAAACCCCTGGACCGATTTATATAATTAAGGTGACGTTAGATAGATATTGATACTTCAAGTGTTCTTAGATATGTGACGTCACTATAATTCAATATGGCGCCTTCTAGAGGCGATTCAGTCGTGAATAAAAACAAAAAAGTTGTTAATGGGTACCGTGTGGGTCAAATGAAAGGACTTAATTAGCAGATTTCAAATATATAACACATAACTAGTTTTTATTCGTATTTGCTTCCTAAAAACGTAAAAAAATTCTTTTCTTTTCAGTTTCTGTAATTTATGTTTATTTAAAAATCATAATATATTAAATTTAGCATGGCAACATGTTTTGATTGTGTTGAGACACTCCGTTTTCTAGTTTCTACAAGAATTTGACATACATGTGACGGAACTCAACGCCGCGATTTATCTTACATGGCGGATATTTAAAATTAATTGAAACATAACCATTTCCTCTAGCGGACTCTGGAACGATACATATTTTCGTATCGTTCCAAATTCCGCTTCAAACAAACAGTGATATGATTATGAATCAATCAGTAGAGGATTGTATATATAATATATATTGGTAATCGTTTTTTTTAGCTTTACGCTGTATCCCGCATATAGCGGGAAAGGCAGAGGGAACATGAGAACCTAGTGTTAAGACACTCTGTTCCCCACTTTCCGTCGAATTGAGGCATTGTATGCTGAGTGGCGGGGATCTACCCTACTGTATACGGGATACAGCGTGTAGCTATGATATGCCCGCCATTATTATAAGTTCCGCCAGCTCGCATTGTCCCGAATTCAAGCAGAAAGTGGAGAGCGGAGTGTCTTGACACTAGTCTCTCTTTGCCCTACTATGCGTCATAAAATTTAAAGCTATATATGCTATGGTATACATATATATTTATATATGTATATTTATATAGTGTAAACAGCGTAGTACTCATCCCTGTATTTCACTATACAAAGTTTACAGATGAAATTAGTTTTTTCCAATAAAGTTTATTTAAAAGCAATTTAATAGTATATGAAAGAGAGCTTTTAAAATAAATACGTCAAATCTTAACACGTGGCTTGAAAAATATATAGGGGAAGGGGAGGTAGCCTCGGACACTTAAATGAAACGCAAATAAAAATAAAAATACAGGATATTTCTGTGTTATTTCATATTCAATACTAAACTTGGAATTCCTTTATTTATATTAATCAAACTTTGAACTATTATATCACTTTTTTTTTCAAGAAAATATACCGTTTATAATAAGGTCTAGTTTGCCGTCAAAAAATGGCGGGTAGCCCCGGACACTTTATTCAATGATGGCCCAACCGCTCAAACAAATATTCGATGAGCACACTTCACAGGCACAGTCCGCACCGCGATCAAACTACATTTGTTTCTACTCTAGAAATCTTTACAATAACTCTTTGTCTAAGCAATGCCTTTAGTATATTTTTTAGAAATTGAGGTGTCCGGGGCTACCCGCCGTCCGAGGGATCCCGCTGTTCCCCTACATATATTTTTGCATTGAGGTAAGCCGGTATATATGTTTTCGACCTGGAGGACGGTATAGGACGTTATGCTTATACAATCTCACCATTCAAGTTATTAAATTCGCCACTAATCTATTGTAATTTACAAAAGGTAAGCCGTTGGGAATAGTGTTACATGGACACTTCGCCACTGTCACATGTTTCGGTAACTACAAATAATAATTGAACATTTAAGGCCATCATAGTTCAGTAGGACAGTCTGACTGTAAACGCGGTTGGTTGTGGTGTCGAACCCCACTCAAAATATTTAAATTATTGTGTAAAAGTTTAATATTTTCATTTCCTGGGTTTGGTAACAGGCAAAGCGCGGCGTGGAGTTCCGCCACTCAGCACGCAATGCCACAACTCGTTGGAAAGTGGGGACGGAATGTCTTAACACTAAGTTCTGAGGTTCCCTCTGCCTACTCTGCTATATGCGGGATAAAGCGTGAAGCTAATATAATAGGTATGTTGTTAGTATATATAGTATAAAGTAAGTAAGGGACTTATAATTGTTTATTTGTTAAAACCTTCCATGTTCCACCTTTACATTGTACACAACGAGATCTTGTAATCACAGAAATTGTTCTAGCTGTAGTTAAACTTCTGGAACTGAACCTGCTATTGACGTGTACATGTGAGTTAGGAGACAATTTGTACTTCCAACCTCACTTAATACGCGTCGCATCGAACTTTGTTCAATTAATTTTCATGGCAAACTAAATACGTATGACAGGGACTAAAATTTTAAGTGATGTTTGTTAGAAATTTAATTAATTTAGCGCTTCACAGTATTATAATTATTAGAGGCTGCTCTGACGCGTAAACAAAACGTTGCCTTGGTGATGTGTATGTAATATTTATTTATTTTATTAATGTATTTCTATTAATAATAATCAATATTGTTTTTCTGCACTTCTCCATATATAAACTTTAACTGTGCCAAATTTCAAACTCCTCCGTTCGCACAATTTTCGGAGAAAGGGATATAAAGTTTTTTCTTTATGTATTAATATATAGATAGCTGTTACTCACTTTACTTGCGGTCAATAGCAGTCCATACTACATACTATAGTGTCTAATGCGTATATGCGTTCATTTGACTGAGGAAAAAAAAGATAGTCCCGCTGAGTTTCTTGCGCAGGTTCTTCTCAGGTCTGAGTCATTAAATTTTGTTAACTGGTGGTAAATTATTTGACATTCAAAAAATGAAGCTTGTAACTTCTTACTTTGAATAAAATTATTTGATTTGATTGGATTTGATTTGAAGGCTTTGAAGTGGCTAGATTTTTAATTTTTTGACAAACAATCATGTCTGCCATATTTTTTTTGATAAAAAGTGTCCTATGGAATTTTTAATACCCTAAGAATATGTATAAAGTGTCATGATAAACAGTTGAGTAGTTTTGGCGAGAAAATGTAACAAACTTACATTCACATTTATAATATTAGTAGGGATAGTGTTAGATGGGATGATATTTGTGTAGAGGTCACAGTGTCACAGTGGGACAGCGTCTGGCTGTTAACGCGATTTGTTGCGGGTTCGATTCCCAAAAAATGTAAAAAAAAAACGATGAGAGGTGTCAAGAGACCCCGGGGTAGAACCAAGTACTTAATCCTTCCTAAGTCCTAGTAATCCTTTCGATTAATTAATGAAGGAATTGTAATAAAATAATCGTCACGACACCACACTGTTCAATGCGAAGTAGACAGACGAAACGGTAATAACTGGCTTGCTTTCCATGAGATAGACAGAGAAATACGCGTACGCCGCACGGCTTACAACTATAGCAAAAAGTGTCGTTACAACTTTTGATCTTTTTTTTTCGATAAGGAACTTCGTTCCAATAAAAAATCACAATTGTTAGCATATTAAGTAATTTAGTATTTTATTTGACGAAAATTATAAATATTTTAAAGTGAAAAATAACGTAGCGATGGTAGTAGGGTAGAGAATAGATTCGTAAACGTTAGTTAGAGAGAGGAGCTGGGGCAGTGGTTATTTATTTTATTATTTTTTTGGATAACGGGTGGCATACGAGCAGAAGGACCACCTGAAGGTAAGTGGTTACCTTCGCCCATGGATATCTACAACACCAGAGATGTTGTAGATGCGTTGCCAACCTAGACGATACAGATGGAAGGAGGAGACAATGTAATAGTCCGCTATCGAAACCGCCACATTTTGAAGAAAGGATGGGAATAGAAAAATCCTGGCTTACATGCCATCGAACCTGAACACATCATTAGATATTTGGCGGTTCGTCTTTGACATGATAGTGGTCGCGAGCCAGACATAGGACGAACCTCCTAGGTGCAGGTGAGCGTTTATGTATTTTTTAAGAGATCTCTTTAAGAGATCTCTTAAGCCTCACACAGCTCAGAGTTTCTCTTACAGCGATACGATATGTATTAGGGAGTCTTTTCTAATAGCTAAGTGTCAGATATTAGTTATTTACGGATGTATGTATGCGAGCGCGTGACGTCTAACGTAATAATATTCTCTTTGCTTGCTACGAGTTCACAAGTTTTCTTACAAATATATTGGAAACTAAAGGCGTTCACTACACAGTATCAATGATACTGGAGGAAGGTCACGTAAAAAGCATGAAGACCCCCCGGAGGGCATGCATGAAGAGGTTAATGACTGTGGACAAGGCGAAAGAGCAGGGACCGTAGCGTTTGGCGCTCCGTTCTCTCTGACTACCCCGCTAGGGATAAAGCGTGAAGTTAGGTAGGTAGGTAAAGGCGTTCAGTTACGTATTTAATACAGTTAACATATTAAGTTATATAGTATGTGTTCTGATGGAAATTGTAAGTATTGTAAGCTGGATGAAAAATAACTTAACAAGAGTAGGATCGTCGGAATATTATAAAAGTCACTACTTTAGCTTGACAAGGACAGTTTATTATCTATAAACTATCTTTGTATATCCTTACTAATATTATAAATGCGAAAGTAACTCTGTCTGTCTGTCTGTTACGCTTTCACACGTAAGCCATTGAACCAATTTTGATGAAATTCGGTGTAAAGATAGAACTAAATTTGGGAAAGGACATAGGGTACTTTTTATGGCGAGAAACATGGTAGAAGGGGTTAAAATAGGGGATAAAAGTTTGTATGAAAGTTCCTTATTGTCAAACATAAAATCATGTAAGATTATTCAACTGTTTACAACTTTCACACCTAAACCACTTAACCAATTTAGAAAAATAGTCTAGACCTTGAGAAAGACTATATGCTACTCCATACCATGTCGCGCGATATAACCGAATTCCACGCGGGGCAAGTTAAAAAAAAATACTATATTTACCTTTGTTGTTGCTCGGTGAGAGCGAATCTGTACAATAGATTGATTGTGTAGTATAGAGTAAGGTAGGCGAGGAGCTCGCGCCATACCAACTTATATACACTGCCCCGCCATCTGCAAGCAAAAGAAAAACATGTAATTTTTACATACATACATACATACAGAACTTCACGCTGTATCCCGCATATAGCAGAGTAGGCAGAGGGAACCTAGTGTTAAGACACTCCGTTCCGCACTTTTCGCCGAATTGAGGCATTGCGTGCTGAGTGGCGGAACTCAACGCCGCGCTTTTGCCTTGTTACCAAACCCAGTAATTGAAAAGTTCCATTTCCTGGAGTGGGATGTAATTTTTGATAATTTAATATATTAATCACACATTTAATGCCAGTGGTGCAGAGGCCCAAGCATGCTCATAAACACGATATGTAGTGGGTTCTATCCCAACTTCAGAAAATGAAACTATTACTTAATTATAATAAGAAGTGCCCCCGTTGACGCGTTAACAACGCGTTGCCCAGCAACGTAAATGTCGCTTTATATAAACATGGTTGTCAAACCATGATAACATGTATTTCATTAATTTAATATATTTTTTACGTATTATTTAAATAAACTATAAGTGTGCCAAGTTTCCTGCTCCTTCGTCAACGTCATTTTCGTAAAATGGGGTACAAAGTTTTTGCCTTACGTATTAATATATGGATAAATATTCATTTCCCCTCTCTGGTAACAAGGCAAAGCGCGGCGTTGAGTTCCGCCACTCAACATGCAATGCCTCAATCTGGCGGAAAGTTGGAATCGGAAATCTTAAGAGAATAGTGTCTTAACACTAGATTCTCTTTGCTATATGAGAAAAATCGTTTTTGCTAACAACACTAAATGACTCTGAGTACATATTTATATATTTTAATTGCAATTACATAAAAAAACTGGTGGTATCGTTTAAAATAACACGTTTTATAATTTGGTAACGAATTTTGGTCAAGGTATGATTATATGAATTAGAAATTCTATGTTGTTTGTTGTTATATATTTTAATTGCTGGGCAGTT
>JAKGSA010000013.1:325531-392885 GCA_033558755.1 Philaethria dido | reverse complement strand
ATATATATATATAAATATATATATATATATATATATATAAATAAAATTGCGAGTGTCTGTTTGTAATATTAAAATAACCGCTTTTTACTACTTGCATATGAATATATCTACGATACTTTCTTTGTCTGTCTGTCTGTTTGTTCCGGCTAATCTCTGAAATGGCTGGACCGATTTTGACGGGACTTTTACTGGCAGGTAGCTAATGTAATAAGGAGTGACTGAAGCTATTTTTATTTTAGAAACATTCTTCTAATACATACTTTAACACAGCATAACTTTTTTGTTAAATTCCATCCGGACGAAGTCGTGGGCACAGTATATGAATTTAAACTCTCATAGTCACATACATAAGAATAAGTTTGTTCGACGGGATATTTACCATGTATTGTTTTTATTTTGGACTCCCGATATTTTACTCGTTTACCCGTGATACGACAGTTTACCCGTGATCATGGTGCTTGCAACAGCATCGAAATATCGGGAGTCCAAAATAAAAACAATACATGGTAAATATCCCGTCGAACAAACTTATTCTCGTGGGCACAGCTAGTTACATATAATGATTTGGCAAAGATCGATTTCTAAGAGAGCCTTACATATTGTACAACCCACATAATATGAGTATCAATAGATAGCTTAATATGTAGGATACAATATACTACGAAAAATAATAAAGATTTTAACAAAAAAAAAAAAGAATATCGACTTCAAATCAAATACACTAAAAAGTAAAATTGCAACTGCATTGAGTTTCTTATACTCTTGTTAGAACTTATTTTTGTTATTAGCATTTAACCCCTGTCGTGGCGCAGAGGCACAAGCGTGCGACTGTAAACGCGACAGGTTGTGGGTTCGATTCCCATTCCAGGAAATGGATTTTTTTATTTCCTGGGTTTGGTAACAAGGCGGCGTTGAATTTCGCCACTCAGCACGCAATGACTCAATTCGGCGGAAAGTGGGGAACGGAGTGTCTTAACACTAGGTTCTTAGGTGCCATCTGCCTACCCTGCTATATGCGGGATACAACGCTTCACGTTGAAGTATGTATGCATTTTTGTAGAAAGATTTTAACAAATTTCTGGTACCCAAAGATTATTTCCAGGAACAATCATTTGGAGAATTCTGTTTATTAAATATTTTTGAAGTTTTATAGAAATTTAGATTTAGAAAATGTATTAAAATTTTAAGTTTTTCGAGTTTAATATTTTTTACCCATCACAAAAAGTGCAGAACGCCGCTAAAGAAGTTTTCACTTTAAAAATACTTGTGTCCTCATTTACGCGTTAATAACACGTTGTGTTTAGCAAGTGACATATACATCACTTTATATAAACATAGATATCAAACCATGGTAGTGTGTAATATTTATTTTAAAAATTTAATACACTTTTTATGCATTATTTAAAAAAAATATTATTATTCTGCACTCCTCTACATAAACTATAAGTGTACCAAATTTCATGCTCCTTCTTCTTCACGTATTTATATATAGATAAGCAATCCAACAGGGCATCCAACGCCCTACCCAATTGTTTAAGCTCGGGCCGAGCGAAAGCAAAGATCCCCACTACAAGCAGTGTACCGCAAGCCGAGGTTCGGCCTCACAGAAGGCGCCCTTGTGACACTGCAGTTCTAAGTTGTTGGTCCTCCTCCCGAGGAGGCCAAGCCAGGGTCAGAGCTCTTCAAGCTCAGCCCCCCACAAAACCCGGTGACGCTGTCGAGGCCAATAGGGCCAACAGCATACTGAACAGTCGAAAAAAAAATATTCAAATTGAGAACCCCTTTATGTTTCGTCGGTTAAAAGCGATACAAAATAACCTTATTCATAGAGAAACGGGTGGTAAGTATCTTCCAATGTCGTATTTCAAACCTTAAACTTCACTATACGATTACCATTAAAATATTCCTTATTTAGTCAAACTACGTCCAGTTACCATACATCCGCCATTGACACTTGTATAGTAGAACATAGTGGAACTGTAGTAGTATGTTGTAGTAACTTGTAGTATCTAGTAACTTATGTATATGTATACGAAAGTTCGTCTACATACATGTTTAAATGGGACCTACATTTCTATTTTCTTTATATATCCGTGATGCGTGAATAAGTTGGTAAGTCCACTTGTGTGTGTATATATATATATTTAAATATGAATAGATATTAGTACGAATAAATGACTGAATCTATGAAATCAATGTAAAACAAAATATTCATATAATCTATATACTCGTATAAATACGTGAAGCAAAAAGTTTGGACCCCTTTTTACGAAAATTACGCGGGCGGAGAAGCATGAAACTTGGCACACTTATTGTTTATATAACGAAGGAATGCACAATGATAATATATTTTTAAAATAATGCATAAAAATATATTAAATTAATAAAATAAATGTTACACACACTACCATGGTTTGTCATCCATGTTTATATAAAGTGACGTATACGTTGCTAGGCATCAAGTTATTAAGTATATGTTTACCATACACCTTTGTATAATGTCAAAGAAAAAAAAAGACGTTGCTATGGTAAATTTTATTTTACGGATAACTTAAAAAAATGTGTTTCCAAGATTTGTGCGGTAATTTTATATGTAAATCGAGGGAGGAAAATGTATCGGAAATTTAATATTTATATATCCTTAAAGGTGACTAATAGCTAACTTAGAAAATACATCAATCATTATAACCGAAAGGTGTGAATAAGTTTTTTTTCTAGAACAATAACTAAGCGAGCTTCACGCTGTATCCCGCACATAGCAGGGTAGGTAGATGGAACCTTGTGTCAAGACACTCCGTTCACCCAATTTTTTTTTTAGCTTCACGCTGTATCCCGCATATAGCAGGGTAGGCAGAGGGAACCTGAGAACCTAGTGTTAAGACACTCCGTTCTAATCCCCACCTTCCACCGGATAGGAGCATTGCGTGCTGTGTGGCGGAACTCAAAGCCACGCTATGCCTTGTTACCAAACCCAGGAAATGAAAATACTAAATATTAATTTATTTCTTGGAGTGGAGATCGAACCCACAACCTGTCGTGCTTACAGCTTTCTACCCATATTCGAGACATTGCATGTTAAGTGGCGGAACTCAACTCCGTGGTTTGTCTTGCCAGAGCGGTGATATAAATAACTTAAATATAATCATTTCCCCGAGTGGGAATTGAACCCACAACCACTTGCATTTACAGACGCAGTCCCGCTGCGACACGAAGGCCCAAAATAAAACAGAAAGTACCTATTATTATTTAACTACGTATAAGCACGCGACGTGTGTTAGTTAGAATACAG
The DNA here is from genome assembly GCA_033558755.1 of Philaethria dido. NCBI lineage: Eukaryota > Metazoa > Arthropoda > Insecta > Lepidoptera > Nymphalidae > Philaethria > Philaethria dido. The sequence goes on along the minus strand of JAKGSA010000013.1, from coordinate 389,596 downwards.
TAAAATATATGATATTTATATAATATTTCCATTTCCTCGCTCTGGTAACAAGGCAGACGGCGTTAGGTTCCGCCACTCAGCACGCAATGCCTCAACTCGGAAAGTGGGCAACGGAAATGTTAAGGGAAGGGAGTGTCTTAACACTAGGTTCTCAGGTTCCCTCTGCGTACAACGCTATGTGCGGAATACAGCGTGAAACATGAAGCATATAATTTTAATCGATTCTTCTACAGAATAACGTATTTCATGGCGAAACATTTTTTCCTACATTTTGTAGTGTCAGTAATGTCAGTATCTAATGTTAGTATTGTCAGTACCACAGTTAGACGCCTGTCGTGGCGCAGAGGCACAAGCGTGCGACAGTAAATACGAGAGGTTGTGGGTTCGATTCCCACTGCATGAAATGATTTTTTTCATTTCTTAGATTTGGTAACAAGGCAAAGAGTGGCGTTGAGTTCCGCCACTCAGCACGTAATGCCTCAATTTGGCGGAAAGTGGGGACCGGAGTGTCTTAAGACTAGGTTCCTTCTGCCTACCTTGCTATATGCGGAATACAGCGTAAAGCTATGTATGTATGTCAGTACCACGTCTCACCGTCTGGTAATAGACACGTGGTGGATGAACTATTTTGTAGATTTTTTTTTATATAATACCTATTGCTTCTGATATGGTGCCATTTAATTTACGACCCGACAAGTAGTTTATGAGTTATTTGTAATAATGTAACATAGTGGCGGTTTTCTGTTCGTTAAATTCTTAGTTAATAATACAAAAATACATTTGTTTTAAAATTGTACACTGATTAGAGATTAGTTATGAACGAAGTTTATCAATCCACTGGCCTTGATATGACCTTGGTATAAGTAACGGAATTGTGGACAAGAGTGGGCGTGAAATGAGTACTATATACTCTTATATGTATATAAATATTCGTTGTGGCACAGAGGCACAACCGAGCGACTGTAAACGCGACAGGTTGTGGTTCGATTCTTACTCCAAGGAATGATTATTTATAATAATTAATATATAGTATTTTCATTTATTCGGTCTAGTAACAAGGTAATTCGCGGCGTTGAGTTCCGCCATTCAGTACACAATACTTCATTTCAGGGAAAAGTACAAGAACGAAGTGTTTTAACACTATACCTGTGACCATGGGCTACTGTAAAGTGTTCGAAGCGTCAGGTTTCCAAAAATGTATTTCCGAATACTAAAATATACGTTAAAATAGTTTCATTTAATATGTGTAATAATCGCGAAAATCAAAGAGCTGACTATGCTCTCAGGTTTCCTCTGCCTACCCCGTTATGTGCGGGATACAGCGTGAAGCTAAACAAATATATAAAACACTAAGAGAGGATTTCATGAAATTCCAACAAAAAAGTAAAAAAACAAGTTATGTTGAGACCATCGGGGCGCAGTGCGATAGTGACTGTAAACACGGTCGGTTGTAAGTTCGAATCCCATTCAAGGCAATGTTTATATTTAAATCATTTTCATATCTCGGCTCTGGCAAGATAAAGCGAGGTAAATTTCGTCACTTAGCACGCAATGTTCGAATTTGGGCGGAAAGCGGAGTGTCTAGACACTAGGTTTACTCTGATATCCTTGATATACGGGATAAAGCGTGAAGCTTGCTTTTTAATCCACACAGACGGAAGTCACGGGATACAGATACACCTTTTTTTTAGCTTCACGCTGTATTCCGCATATAGCAGGGTAGGCAGAGGGAACCTGAGAACCTTGTGTTAAGACACTCCGTTCCCCACTTTCCGCGGAATTGGGGCATTGCGTGTTGAGTGGCGGAAATCAACGCCACGCTTTTGCCTTGCTACCAAATCCAGGAAATGAAAATACTAAACTTTTACATTTCCTGGAGTGGGAATCGAACCCACAACCTGTCGCGTTTACAGTAGCACACTTGTTCCTCTGCGCCACGACAGACGTTAACAGATACAGCCAGTCGCTTATAATCGTTTTCAGCTTAAATGTGAACACAAAATAGAAAGTCTGCGACACTTTGTGCTTATAATAAAAAAAATACTTTCTCTTATCGATATTGTGATCTAAATAAAATCGATGCAAAAATTATTTACAATTTAAATAAATATACTTATATTTTCCTCATAGAGTAGTAGTCAAGAGAAGCCCACTCTCTGCCCGACTTGATAGTGTGTAGGCGGAACTTAACGTCGCGTGTTTCGTTTCAAGAAATGAAAATCTATGAATACGTGAAGCAAAAACTTAGTGCCCCTTTTTACGAATATTAGCGATCGGAGGAGCATGAAATTTGGCACAATTATAGTTTATATAGCGAAGGAGGGCAGAATGCTATTTTTTTAAAATAATACATAAAAAGTATATTTAATTAACAAAATTAATGTAACACACACTACCATACTTTGACATTCATGTATATATAAAGTAACTTACGCTGCTAGGACGCGTTATTAACGCGTCAACGGGGACACTAGACACTAGACACTAGACACTATATAACTATAAATAAACAATAACACATCAATACTAAAAACTTTAATGAAGTAATATTCAATAGCTTATTTTTTTCGCCTAAATTCACAATAATTATCTATATATTTATACGTGAAGCAAAAACTCTGTACCCCTTTTTACGAAAAGAGCATGAAACTTGGCACACTTATAGTTTATATAGCGAAGGAGTGCAGAATGATGATATCTTTTTAAAATAATACATAAAAAATATATTAAATTAATAAAATAAACGCCTGTCGTGGCGCAGCGGCACAAGCGTGCGACTGTAAACACGACAGGTTGTGGGTTTGATTCCCAGTCCAGGAAATGTTAGTATTTTCATTTCCTGGGTTTGGTAACAAGGCAAAGCGCGGCGTTAAGTTCCACCCCTCAGCACGCAATGCCTCAATCTGGTGGAAAGTGGGGAACGGATTTGTTAAAAGAGAACGGAGTGTCTTAACACTAGGTTCTCAGGTTCTCTCTGCCTACCCTGCTATATGCGGGATACAGTGTGAAGTTAAAAAAAAAAGTAGAAATATGCGGTAGCACACATAAATAATACAATCGATTCGAGACCCCTTTCTTTACAAGTCGGTATTCATTTTTTAAAGATTAATTACTAAAGTTGCTTCAGACAGGTTCTCTTTATGTACACAACGTGTATTATAATTCAGTCCAGTTCAGTTCAGTTCAGTTTGTATGTACCGTTTTGTTAGTCATAGAAAATTAACAAAATATGGACTAGCGGTATATACCTATACCTACTAGACAGGGGTAATTAACCTTTTTTTATCAATATCCAAAAAATTTTAAACTTTTAATATGAACCAATTTGGATGATTCTTTTCTTATATGATAGCTCATTAACTTGAAGAAGCACCTTTCTGATGTGGTCTCATTTATATTTTGTTAGTATCGAGCAGTTTCTGAGTTATTCGTTATAATTTAACTTTGTGGTACCTATATCTACTTACTAGAGGCAGAGGTTATCCACCTTTTTAATCTGTATTCGAAAAACAAGGTTCTTAATCAAATGTAAAGTCAAAAATATTAATATATAATAATATTAATAAAATTTAATATATATAATATATCATTTCCTCCCTCTGGTAACAACTCAACCCCGTAAATCAATTCAAAATGGGGAACGGAAATGTTAAGAGAACGGATTGTCTTAACATTAGGTTCTCTGGTTCCCTCTGCCTACCCTGCTATATGCGGGATACAGCGTGAAGTTAAAAAACAAGAGCTGTCAATTTAGCTGTCCTTTTATATGATAGCTCACTAACTAGAAAAAATACGCTACTGGTGTCTCATTTAATTTAAGTAAGATCGAATCATTGTTGGGTTATTCGTAATAATGTAGTTTAGTGCATTTCATTTGAAGTCAGTTTTCTTATTTTGTTAATCTTTAAAAATTTAGCAGGAGAATATCTGTATTTTTTTTATAATATAAATAAACTCTTGGCAGGCCGCGGGTTGCTTACCTCTGTACTAGAGTAGTTACTGTTGAAAGCTAAGAATTGTCCTTTATAATGTTGATTTGATGAACTAGCCAAGATCACGGCGTTGAGTTACGTTACTTAACATACTATGCAATATTTGATTTGGTAATTGCTTGGTTATGTCTTACGCTGCGTTATGTTCTACTTTACATAGACACTTGATTAGATTACTGCGTTAAGTTACGTCCATTTTAAGTACTAAACACGAGAAGTGAAGAACAGAATCATTATTCTTTCTTTATTCATAACAGTAAGTGATTATAATTCGCGCTTAATACCTACATGTATGCAATTGACGTTTACAAATTTATTATGAAACCGTATCCGGTTTTTCCTTATTGCCTTTTTATATATTCGCTGAAGCGATTTCAGCATTTCTAGCAATAATTCGACTGTCGAACGAAACACAATCACTATGGCAAACAATTAGTTAATAATAAATAATTATTTAATTATACCACTAGTTGTATGCCGTGAGTTCGCTTGCGTGGACTATAAAACTTAAAAATCACATTTATTCCTGTTTTCATGGGAATTTTGATAATCCTCACATTTTAACTCCCCTAGGAGACAAAGTTACATGTATTTATGTACAATAGTTTCGTCCGTCCATTGTCTGTCAGTCACTTAGTAGCGCAAGCGTTTTTTTGCTATATATATATAATTAGTTTTCTATTAGTTTTTTCTCATTATGCTTTGATTCGTATGCGTCATAGGCCAACTTTCGCCACATTTCGCTGCCGTTGTCACGGCCACTTAAGAGACATTGAATATTACAAATCACATTCCCAAGGTTATGAAACGGACAGAGTTACATTAAATATTGTACAGTAAAACGTAAACATTTGAAGCCAAACAAAAGCACGTCACAGATGATATGTTGCGTACAATTTATTGAACAGCTGTTTTAAGTCGGGGTCGCCAGGTAAATTCATACATACTTGCAGAGTATCCGCCAGAAACAGCCGAAACTGCTGCCGTTGGGCACCTCACCCGCGTACGATATAGTCATGTTGACACACGCGTTACTATGTACGTTGTATTATATGTTACATGTTTAAAATTATTGTTATTTGAATTTTTTTCCTTTGCTTTTAGTTATCGTTGGTTGGTTACGGGTGGTGTCGCGGTTCACACTGGCTTGCCCCGCGCCCGCGCACTGTTTACTGAGTCAAGTAGGCTGTATGTTGGCAGTTCTCGTGGTTGACGCTAGATGGCGTTTTAGGAAGGCTTTTGTTTCGACTAACTTCACGGTGAATGTTTTTTGCTTCTTATTTTAGGTATAATTATTTTTTATTTGTATATAGTATAGTGTAATATTTATATGAATAAAAATGGAACTCCGAAATATTTTTACTTGTATAATTTAAAAACGACTGCAACGAATGAATGAATCTTTGTTTTATGTATTTGTTATTGTTAGAAGGTTTATTTTCTTTTTTTAACTTCACGCAGTATCCCGCATATAGCAGGGTAGGCAGAGGGAACCCGAGAACCTAGTGTCAAGACACTCCGTTCTCTTTCAACAAATACGTTCCCCACTTTCCGCCGGATTGAGGCATTGCGTGTTGAGTGGCGGAACTCAACACCGCGCTTTGCCTTGTCACCAAACCCAGAAAATGAAAATACTTCATTTCCTATAGTGGGAATCGAACCACAACCTGTTGCTTTACAGTCGCACACTAGAAGTTAGAAGGTCTATATGATAAAAAATTATAGCAAACATTTCAAAATGTTATTATTGTCGGTAAATATGGCTACGAAGTTTGCTGGGTCAGCTAGTAATACATAAAAGAATAACAAAAGGCAGTGTAGCCAAGTAGCTCTCTAGTCAAACTATGAGGCCGAGGTAGTTAATTATTAATTATAAACAGGTACTAGGTATTAGGTAGAAGACGTAATTAAAGAAATAATTAAATATATACTCTATTTTGTTTAGTTAATGATTATATTGTATTTTGACTGTTAGTGTCATTTTTTACGGTTTTCAATTGACTTGAAAAAAGGAGGTCCAATTTGGCTTTTCTTTGTGTGTATGGTACACACAAAGAAAAGCCAAATTGGACCTCCTTTTTTAGATAACATATCTTTTTACTGGGTGAAACAATTTCGATGTTTCTTTTTTTATATGATAGCTAGTGCTTGATGATTGCTGATGTGGTCCCATTTAAATTTAGTGAAGGTCTGACGAGTAGACCTACCTACCTACCTAACTTCAAGCTTTATCCCTAGCGGGGTAGTTAGAGAGAACGGAGCGCCAAACGCTACGGTCCCTGCATACTTTCGCCTCGTCCCCACTCATTAACCTCTTCATACATGTCCTCCGGGAGGTACTCATGACTTTTGCGTGACCTTCTTCCAGTATCATAGATACTGTGTTCTCAAAGGTCAATCGAGGTTTGCCCCTTCTCCTCTCTAGCCACAAACCTTTGAGTCCACATCTTACTTTACGTTTTATCCTCCATAGTAAAGTAGTCCTAGTAGAGTGAACTTAGTGTCAAAACTCTCCGTTCGCCTTCCCGCTTTCCACCCGAGTTCCAGACATTGCGTGTTGAGTGGCGGACGACATTTTTTTTTAACTTTACTAAATACAGGAATAGAATCTGCTACTAACTGGTGTACACTGATAATTACTTATATGAATTTCAACAACGTAGAAGCCTGGAAAACAAAGAGAACCATATTATTTCCCACATGACAAGGTTGGCTGGTAAAGAATGTTTTTTGGCATTCGGTCCGCCTTTTGTGCACTTATTTTAAAATATTGTCTGCAATAAAGGATAAATAAATAATCCCAGTGACAAGAGGTTTCTTCAAGAGGTTTTTTGTCCGATTGCATATTGAATGGAGGAACTCAACACTGGCATATCTCTTCCCAGAGAGAAGAAAAAAATGTCTCATTTAATATCAAATTTATTTATTTTTAAAAATCTACTTAAGAATCATTATATAAATATTTAATTTTGGGCCTTTGCTTATTTATTCATTTACATTTGACACACATAATCTATAATTGTATTTGCTGTGTATGCATGTATGTATGTGTGTGTTTATGTTTTTGTGTCTGTGTGTGCGTGTTTATGTGTGTGTGTATGTATTTAGTTTGATTTTGTATTAATATATATATTTTAATTTATATATGTAAAAGTCCTGATTAGCGCACCGCCTACAACTACTTTATACAACTTTAATATCCAAATATTGCCTGGAAGAGAGAGAGAGAGATCGCTTTAAGCGATAAGGCCACCTTATATACCCTACGCTATTATTACTTCTCTGTTATTTGTTTATTTGTGTGCAATAAAGAATATTTGTATTTGTCTTGTATCATTCCCGCGAGTGACAATCGAACCCGCAACCATTCGTGTCGTCTTTTAGCTTCACGCTGTATCCCGCACATAGCAGGGTTCATACGTTCTATTAAGATTTCCGTTCCCCACTTTCCGCCAAATTGAAGCATTGCGCGCTGAGTGGCAGAATTCAACTAAACTTTGTAAACATCCAATATTTTCATTTCATTGATTAGGAATCGAACCCACAACCCACGTTTACAGTCACACACTTATGCCTCTGCGCCACGACTGGCTTCAACAATCTTAACCCTTTCCACCCGGGGTAGTAATTTTTGACGAATTTCCGCTTTTCAACTTTATTATCATAATAAGGTAGGTAAAAGGAAACGCTCAGATTATTTTAAGATTTTTATTGTACCTAGAAGTATTATTTCCAAGACCTAGACTTAAAAGTACCGTCAGGAACTTTGTGTTATTACAATGTTAGGAACTATGATAGAAACTACAAAAATAATGAGATCCAATATTTACTTAGTTATAATTAAATAAATAGGTTTTTAATTACAAATTGACCTCGTGGTATTCAGCAAAACAATTTTTCTTTTCATTTATACACAAAAACACGTTGCAGTGAGAACATTTACTATGAGGTTTCGACTGAATCTTTTTCAAACTACAAACCTCACACCTTCCCCTATTTTCTACGAAAGTTGGCCAATGGATGCCTCTATTACCCAAGCGAACGTCTTTTATAGTAGAGTACTTAGATTTGCGTCTTTTGGAAGGGCCAGCTTTCGCAGTATTATCAGTAGAAGTCTTTCTTTTCTGACTAACATCTTTCATTGTCATCAAGCCTTGAGTAACAGAGCGTCGAAAATCTTTTACAGTGGTTTGTTTCATTATGAGTCCATGAATGACATATGAATTGACAAATGCGATGTCCAGAAGACCCCAAAACAACCTGTGCCACCATTTCGGAGATTTGCGATCTATACAGTAAAGGGCTCTCAAGCGATCAGCTGTATCTACGCCGCCCATATAGCTATTATAATCTTTGACAGCCACAGGACATGTAATGGCAGACTTGGATCCATTTTTTTCTTTACGTAACACAGTTGCCGATTCATTACCATGAAAATTTGATACTAAATGAACCACTTTGTTATCCTTCCATTTCCAATATCCAATTAAATTTGAAAATCGATGATCACTGTCGCCCCTTTTCATTTGAGAATCAGCGATCATATTTCCGGCTAGTCCTTTTCTATTACTTCGGATAGTTCCACAGGCGTAGGTGTTCTCAGTTTTCAGTTTCTCAAGCAAAGCAACAGACGAGAAAAAATTATCAAAGTAAACTATCTTCCCTTTACCCCAATCTTGTTCCGTCAGCTCCAAAACCACTTTCTCTCCCAAGCCATAGCCGGTAAATTTAGAGTTCAGTTCTTCGTCCTTTCCTTGGTAAATTTGAAACTTCTTTATATAGCCTCTCTGGTCAGCTAGACACCACAACTTGTATCCCCTTTTTATGGGCTTCATAGGAAGATATTGTTTCAAGACAGACCTACCTTTAAATTTAATCATAGATTCATCTACACTCAGTTCGCGAGTACCATTATAAACCTCTTGAAATTTTTTATTGAGTGCATCAATCATCAATCTAATTTTATACAACTTATCTTTGCAGTCTCTAGGCTTTTGGGAGTTATCATTGCAATGCAGATGAGATAAAATAATAGCAAATCTGTCTCTGGGCATTGTTTTGCAGAGAAGTGCATTGTTGAGATCAGATGCCGAAGAGTAATGGTCTCTCCACGCCGGACGAGTATTGTAACCCATAAAAAAGTTCATACCTATAAATGTTAGAAGTTCCTCCTTTTTTAGGTTCAATACTTTGCCTCTCTGAGTAGCATAAAGGTTGCTTTGGTACACAATATTATCAATAATATCTTCAATCAATACTAAAAATATATCAGTCGGGGTGTTACAGTGAGCAAAGTAGTCTTCTATTACTCCAGTATCTAGAACGTATTCCGGTAAAATTGTATCTAGGTCCTTCTTTTTCCATTTACGGTTTGGTTCAGGTAATCGCTGATTAGTTCTGTGTGAGGACGTATTTGCAGACGGTAGATCAGTCTGAACACTAGATCCAGGTATTGGTGATGGTGGTACCTGATTTACAGGGCACTCCAGTTCAACTTGTTTTGAAGGCGATGATGGCGGATCTTCGGCTAAAGTATTTTCTAGAGCTCTTTCAAAAATCTCATCGAAGCCTATTGGTGAGGGTAGTTGAATATTTTCCACTTCATCATCGGACACACCTGCATCAGACTCTTCGTTACAGTCCGGAATCTCTTCTAATAGCAGGGCTTCAATTAGAGCAGTATTCTTAGTAATATCCATCTCAATGGCTAAAACAATAAAAAAATAGCTCAGAAAAAATAATAAAAAGAAAAAACAATAATGTTTGATAAACCAAAATACCTACTTCATCGAGTATGTGTATTATCAAAGTTCATGATTTTTTAGACTAAAATCACCTGACGGTACTTTTAAGTCCTCATCAGTTTTTATCAAATATTCTTATAAAATAGAGTGATAATATGTTATACCAGCTTTTATAAATGTACTCCGTGATATAAACAACGTAATTAGTAAAAAAAATAGTACTTACCTATGATATTCTATTTATAAACATTTTACAATTACACCGCACAGTAAAGTGAAAAAATGTCCGACCAGTTGTAACTCGCTGTTCAAATTTCTCGACAATGTCGCGCGGTAATACAAATAACGCGCTGTGATTGGCTTACGGAAACGGTACTCTAAAGGAACGTCAGTTGTTGTTAACATAAAGTTATTTCGTACTTAAGTTATTAGACGAAAAATGTGGAGGTACTTCTAAGTACCGTAAGGAGGGAAAGGGTTAATACATACATAGCTTCACACTGTATCCCGCATATAGCAGGGTAGGCAGAAGGAACCTAGTGTTAAGACACTCCATTCCCCACTTTCCACCGAATTGAGGTATTGCGTGCTTATTGGCGAAACTCAACGCCGCGCTTTGCCTTGTTACCAAACCCAGGAAATGAAAATACTAAACTTCCATTTCCTGGAGTGGGAATCGAACCCACAACCTGTCGCGCTTACAGTCTCCAGCCTCTGCGCCACGACTAGCCTTTAATAATAAATATATGGGAGAAAAAAAAACAACATTTGTTCAATATTCATTTAATATTTATTCATTTAACATTGATTATTTAAATTAAATTAAACATACATATATTTTATAGATTTATTAATAAGAATGGAGAAGGGAATCATTGAGTTGAAACAGTGAAACAACAGAGGTGGTATGCAGTTCGAATTCGAATAACGTAGTAACTAGCGTTGTCCAGAACGGTGAATATAACTGATTATCTATATAAATATAACAATATACAATTTTAATATGAAAATCGTCAATAAATAATATTTTATTAATTTTATTCTCTCTCTCTTCGTCTCTATCATTTGCGATGAAACTAAAAATAGTTATTTTGAGCTGAGTGGCAATTCTTTTATATATATATTTAGTTTTTTCATTCAACTGTAGGGCAAGCACGAAAACTTGCGACAAAGTATACGTATCGTTATCGAAAGCATTTTGTATGGGAAAACTTTAGTTCCTCTTACGCACGGTAGGGGCGCTTTTCAATTGTCATACAAATTCTTTCGATAACGATACGAACACTTTGTCGCAAGTTTTCGTGCTTGCCCTACTGAGCTCACAGTGAAGAAAGTTCAACTTTTTATTTAGTGACGATTAAAACACAAAAATTACAATAAACATATATGTTGTAAATATAAATATCGCATTTTTCTATAATAATCATATAAATATATTAAATATATATATATAAATATAATATACATACAGACAACGCTTCAAAACTTTATATACATATAACTTAACCCATCCTTAATACCGAATCTAAGAAACGCACTTCACCTTTATTGCTATCAATAAAAAATAATTGAATATATATGTATATGTAACATATGGATAGGAAACAGCCAAAACATGAACATAATCAAAATCTATCCCAAAATCATCTGCTGAGACGATTTTGATGGATTTTCAAACGTTTTTCCTGTAAAATATCCATTTACCTCGAACAACTGCGAGACATTACATAATCATCCAAAATTAATTGAATATTAAAAATAAAAGATAAAAAAATATATAATTGATTCTAAATATTTTAATGTTTATGAACGTATTTAACATTCAAGGAGAAACATTAAAAATAGGTTCACACAACCAACCAACGAACTAACCACCTAGTGCGGGGTCCCTAAGAATATACCAAAATAAACAGGGGGGGAAAGAGGGCCCCTTCAAATATCTCTTACAAATAAAAAGTAAAAAAAAACAATAACATCCCATAATACCAGTGTTCAAAATAATGCGTCTTCATCAAAATATGAAGAACAAGAATTTTTTACTGATTTTCGATAATATTTATGATAATTTCAATTAATTCTGAAATAATTTATATATTTTACAATGAAAAATGAAATAAGATTTATTTCGATTTTATTTTCACGTTTATATTTGAACATTGTATAACACTAAATTTTCATAACAAAACAAAACTGTATAACACAAAAAAAATACTGCTTTTAGTGATAAAAAGTGTGTATTAGAGATAAAATAATAAGATTCTCAGTAAAAAATTGAAAAATTAAATATAGGTCAATAATTTTATATATGCATATAATTTTGTTGTATTTATTATAATATTCAATATATATATATTGATAAATATATAAAATAATATTAGACTATTTATGTGTAGGCTAGTTGCAATTTTACCTTGGATTAATATTGTCTGAACCGATTTCGGTAAGGCGTTTGATATTCAAGCCACTAAAATCCAACGCCCTACCCAGTAGGCTTAAACTCGGGCCGAGCGAAAACAAAGTCCCCCACTACAAGCAGTGTTCGCAAGCCGAGGTTCAGCCTCACAGGAGGCGCCCTTGTGACACTGCAGTTCTAAGTTTCGATTTCGGTAAGGCGTTTGATAGCGAATATTTTCAGGAAAGCTACAGAAATGTGTTGTTTGATCAAAAATTAAAATATAACTTAAATTTTAATTCAAACAGAAGAAAAGCAATACTAACTATAATTAATAATAAGCCTTTCCCTTTGAAAATACATGAGGTGTCCCTCAAGGATTGCATTTGAGCCTTATTTTGTTCCATAACTATATTAAGGGCAAATATTAGTATTAATTTAGTTTTTGTTTGCAAATAAACTGTATGATTTAAAATTTTAGATATAGAAGAAAGTTAAAAGTGAATAGAGTATCTTAACACAAGGATATATCTTGTTATTTGCGGAATACAGCATGAAGCTAAAAAAAAAGTAATTAGGACTGGCTCATTATTTGCTGTGGCAATAATATGGTATACTGTATTTCTTTCGATGAAATCATATAAAAAATATCAAATTATACTGCACTATCGCTAAAACAAATTAAAAAAAAAAAAAAAAAAAAAAACAGTTAAATAATTGACACATTATTATCACCATAAAAAAAATATTGGAATTTCTCAATAATCATTCCCATAATTAGAATATTTTAAAACATTAACGCGATTTATTTGTACTTAATTATATTTACTGATAGACGGATAACTTCACGCCGTATGCCATAAGGCAGCGTGAACCTGAGAACCTAGTGTTAAGACTCTCCGTTCACTTTCGATTTCTATAAAGGTGTTTGTTAATTTCAATTAAAAACTTCTTGGTTAACTCTGTTATTACATATATATCACACTTAATATTTGCTATTTTTCTTATACTAATATTGTTCAGGGTGATTTCTTATTGCCATACTTGAATTATATTTAATTTGATGTATTTTTTTGTGTAATAAATATAATAATTAACGTATAAACAATTTAACATGATATTACCATTTTATAATTAGTTTTATTTTCACATAAAACAGAAAAAAGTAACAAAACTGCAAACAAAATTATTATTACAAATTAAATTAATATTTCTTTTGACGATCAGTTCGTTGTTTGTATGCCCGTTGATAATACACTTGTCTAACACTTTATCTCAAAAAAAAAGATTTAATTATAGTTCCATCAAATTTGTTAAGGTAAATACGAAAATAGCACATCCAACTAACTATTCAAATTGGGTACCACACTTTCGTATGGGTATAGATACCATATTCGTTCAAAAATATGTCTACCATTTAAAAATATCCTCTGAAGTTATTTCATCACATATATACCGGCTAGTTTGCTTATACCTAAAATTTGTCATATGATAAAATCACAGAATTGGAAAACAAAATGTGGAAATGCTATAAATGAAAAATCTTTAGGACACTACACGCGAGAGAAGAGAAAGTTTAGCTAAACAACTGCTCGGTGGCCATTTCGATTTCCCAATCGTACGTGGACAAGGCAACCCTGGACTCGTGCTCATCGATGCCCATATCTCTAAGACGTTGGACCTTTTCGTTAAACTCCCAGACAGGGAAAGGACCACCTGCGTAGACATTCGTCCAGTGTCGGGCGGTCATGGCGAATAGGACGGGATTTTCCCTATATTGTTTGGCGACAACTGCGTCCTGTGGGTCGTTGGGTTCCGCGGCGGAGAGCAAAGCCTGAATAGAGAGAAGGGCTGTACGCAAAGTTAGGGCCGCTGCCCATTGGTCCTTTAAAATGTCCAAGCATATGGCACCTGTGACAGATGAAACGTTCGGATGCCAGATTTTCGTCATGAAGCGAATCTGTACGGAAAGAAATGTCTTTTAGCAGAAATACAATTTTATATGTTAATATTTTTTTTAGCTTCTCGCTGTACCCCGCACATAGCAGGATGGCAGAAGGAACATGAACCAAGGGTTAAGACACTCCGTTCTATTATGATTCGTTCCACACTTGCCGCCAAAGTGAGGCATTGTGTGCTGAGTGGCAGAACTAAACGCCGCGCTTTGCCTTATTGTAGCGAGGAAATGAAAATATTATACAAAATATTATTTATAAACATTGGGAATCGAATCAAAAATGAGGAAAGAATTTACATACATTTTCTAAAAATATATGATTTTATTTATTTATATCGGCGTTGAGTTCCGCCACTCAGCGCGCAATGCCTCAATTCGGCGGAAAGTGGGGAACGGAGTTACTTAACACTAGGTTCCCTGTTCCTGCCTGCTATATGCGGGATACAGCGTGAAGCTATGTATGTATGTATATATTTATTTATATTTGTTTAAGAATGTTATTATTCTGATTCACTAAATACGAAGTTAGCAGTTTCACACACTAACCCGATACACTTATTGAATTACAAAACCGACATGATGGCACTTTTAGAATATGCACGAAGTCATATTTCACACGTGGGAATGTTTATTTTTAAGCTAGCTGCGCCCGCGACTTCGTCCGCATGGAAGCACAATATAACAAAAAAGTTATATTATACTAGGGTTATGATATTAGAAGAATTGTTCTGAAATAAAAGTAGCTAAGTTACTCCTTACTACATCAGCTACCTGCCAGTGTAAGTCCCGTCAAAATCGGTTCAGCCATTTCATAGATTAGCCGGAATAAGCAGACAGACAAAAATTGTAAAAAAAAGTGGGAAACGGAAATGTTAAATGAGAACGGAGTGTCCTAACACTAGGTTATCTGGCTCCTTCGTACCCTGCTATGTGCGGGATACAGCGTGAAGCTAAAAGAAAAATAAAGAAATTATATTCTTTATGAGTGATAATATATAATTATCACTTTCAAGACGTCTACCACAATAGAATGTATGAAATTTATTACTAGGTTTTTCACCTTTGGTGGATTGAATGGGTAGGTTTCCGGCACTTTAATTTCCAGTAGGAAAGTCCCGCCTTCGTACGCAGTGTCAGGAGGACCAGCGATCTCGCCTTGCAATTCTGTCCAGCATTCGTTAACCAGTTCCAACTTGATTGCACCACCCGCGACCTGTAAAAAACCATGCATTTGAACATTATGCATAAAATAAAAAAAAAATAATAATACAAATAAAATATATAAAACACTTGATCGATTATTGAGTGATGTATAGACAAAAGTGAAATGCTGAAATTTGGCATTGACATATGAGGGTTTCTCTAAATACCTACGAAATCAACAAAAAACCGCATTTAAACAGTCCACGAAAACGATGTTACGGGATACAGCTACTAAAATATAAACCAAGGGATTATATTTTTTTAACGCCTGTTGTGGCGCAGAGGCACAAGCGTACGACTGTAAACGCGATAGGTTGTGGGTTCGATTCCCACTCCAGGATATGGATTTTTTTATTTCCTGGGTTTGGTAACAAGGCAAAGCGCCACTCAGCACGGAATGCCTCAATTCAGCGGAAAGTGTTATATGGACATCTCGCCACTGCAGGCTTAGTCAGAGACATCCTAGTGTCGAAACACTCCGATTTCCAGCCGAACTAGAGTTATGTGTTGAGAGGCGAACTAAACGCCACGCTTTGCTTACCAAGACCCAATTTATTTTTAAAGTGTTAATCACACACTTAGGAAACGAAAAACATATTTAGAAAACGTATAAAAATTTTTGAACGCAGCAGGACTCGAACCCGCGTCTCCTGCTTGGACGGTTTCCAAGAGGTGCAGGTTCGAGTCCCGCTGCGTTCAAAAATTTTATACGTTACTAAACATGTTTTTAATTTCAATTTAGTCATCCTCCGAGAGGAAATCGAACATAATCGCATATACAACCAGACCCTGACCTACTGAGATACGAGACCATCTCATAAAAATAAAAATACATTTCTAAGAAATGCAACATAAATTCAATGTAGTTTTAAAAAATAACACTGGCATTTGAAATGAAAAGCATTTTATGTTATTTATTTTCAAAGCCACTTCGCGATTTACCTCCAATAAGGAGCAAATAATAGAACTTTTCACTGTCCAATTTAAAAGATCTCTACGAGCATTAGAAAGTAAAGTGGAGACAGGTCAAAGTGTTTGGACGCGATGCATCGCAAAGGGCAACTATTAAATGGTTTACAAGTTCAGAGTACACAACATTTTATTCTTCTTGAAATAATATTTTATTTCTAAGAATAATTGCGGACTAAACGTTTAGTAATGATTATTCGTATCTCTTTCAAAAAAGTTAGATAAGGGGAAATTAAATTTAAGTGTCTTTTTCAAGCGCAGCGTTTAATTACGTCATCTAACACTCTCACATCTTTGAAATTAGGGAACGGAGTGTAATAACACTAGATTCCCTCTGACTATCCTGCTATATGCGGGAGACAGCGTGAAGCTATGTATGTCGGTGTATATATCTGTGGCTGCAGCGTAAAGAGTTTTAAAAAGTCGTGATTTCAGGGAATCACAATTATAAGTTTGTCATATTTTACAAAATCGACTCTTTAGATCTACGATAAATCCAATCTGAGACCAGTCGTGGCGCAGAAGCTCAAGCGTGCTATTGTAATGGCGACGGATTGTGAATTCGGTTCAAATTCGAAAAATGAAAATATTAAATATTTATAATAATTAATATTTAGTATTTTAATTTCGTCGCTCTGTTAATTTATTTTCCTTATCATAGGGGGATTGCCTTAATACACCACGCTTGACAGGCGTCTTGGTGATCGCAGTAGATGGCGATGCAACTCACGGAAAAAAAAATGGAAGAAAGGTTCTACAACCTATTCTGTCATCCATATATATTGACTTTCCTAAATATACGGGTTCCCTAAGTATATGCCGGCTTCCCTAAATATATGCTGGCTTCCCTAAATATATACCGGTTTCCCGAAATACATACCAGTTACCTTAAATATACACCGGCTTTTCTAAATATATACCGGTTTCCTTAAATATATGCCGGCTTCCTTACCTTTTTTAAAATATGAATTAAAAAATGTTTTCACTAGTTGGACTTAACACTGTTTACGCTGCAGCCACGGAATTCATTACAAAATAGTTTCACATGAAATTTGAATACGATGAAATGATATGCGCTTATGTGCTTTATTTAAACGAGGTAATTATACACGTTACGTTAATTAAATAATTTTAATTATCATTTGCTAATTATATGAATAACCGATTATTGTAAAATATTATATTAAATTTAGATTTAACGCCTGTCGTGTCGCAGTGGGACAGCGCCTGTCAGCGGTTGGTTGTGGATTCGATTCCCGCTCGGAGAATGGGAATATATTTACATTATTTTCATATCTCCGCTCTGGTGAAATAAAGCGCGGCGTTGAGTTCCGCCACTTAACAAACAACGTGTCGAAATCGGATGGAGAGCAACGAATGGAGTCTCTTGACATAAAGTCCTGTGTCCTACCCTATGCGATATAAAGCGTGAATCGTTTGAATTTACTTGTCAATTAAAATTCGATAGTATTTATTCGCTTATTTTAAAGCGTCATCGTAAATGGGGAACGGAAACCTTAAGAGAACGAGGTGTCTCAGGTTCCCTCTACCTACCCTGCAGTAGCAAGGCGTCCATATAACACGGCTTCCACCGGCTTACCTTTTCTAAATGACTTTTTTTTTTTAACTTCACGATGTATCCCGCATCTAGCGGGGTAGGCAGAGGGAACCAGAGATCTAGTGTTAAGACACTCCATTCTCTTTCAATTCCGTTTCGATGACAATAAATAATAAAAAAAAATGGGAGTGAATCCAAAAAGAACGGAGTGTCCAACACTAGGTTCTCAGTTTCCCTCTGCCTACCCTGATATATACGGGGTACAGCGTGAAGCTAAAAAAAAAAGTAAAATATGAAAAATGGCGTGTCGGCAGTTTCTACCGATGTGGTACTAATCTCTCACTTCTGCAGATTTGCCGAGCGCCCGCCACTAATCCCTTGCACTTTTTGTTAGCATTCCACGCTCGTTGGTATTCTAACTAGGGATGTAACAAACTCTTTTTAAATTTATTTATTGCAGTCGGAATTTTAGTCGGAATCTTAGTCGGTATCGTACTTGATTGAGGGTAGGCAAAGGGTACCAGAGAACCTAATCTTAAACTCCATTCTAACGCCGCACTTTGCCTTGTTACCAGAGCGAAGAAATGAAAATACTAAATATTAATTATAAATATTTAATATTTTCATGTCCTGGAGTAGGAATTAAACCCACAACCTGTCGCGTTTACACGCACGCTTGTGCCTCTGCTCCACGACAGGCCTCGGATGTAAGGACAAATAAAAACATTATCGAGTAAACTTTTTCAATTTTAATAAGAAAGTAATAATTTGGTTACATAAATGTAGGAACAGTGAAGGTTAATGCGCAATTTAAAGGGCCCCTTAAAATTACACGATGTGTCGTAAGTCGTAGACACTCTATAGGGTGCTAAGGGGTTTCTTCAATTTACAGACGAAAAAATGCCATGTTTACCTCCGACATCCGATTAATTTTTTCTGAGGCGAAGTCGAAATTTTCGACTTAGTCGACTTTCGATCGTAGTCGAAGTAACATCCCTGTTTCAAACGTATGAAATAAAAAAAAATCAACTGAGGGTGGTTTTTCAATACTATTTTCGATGGACTTTTAAATCCGAACTAGCTTCACGCTATGCGGCTTTATATTTAAACGGCCAAAGGAATGTTTTCAACGAGCTTATGTTCGCGGATATGTTTTGAAAACAAATAAATTCTTTTTAAATTGTAGTTTTTTAAAAGTGATATTTAAATTTGTTCAGTAGTTTTTGTGTGACAGAGTAACAAACATTAAGTTTTCGCGTTAACAGTATAATAGGACGATTTTTTCTTTTAGCTTCGCTTCGCTTATCTCATTATATTTTATATAGCGCGGTAAGAATCTAGTATTAAAACACTACGCTCTCCGTCGAAGAGGGGGGTAATAAAAATAATTTTATTCACTTCCCCAAGTAGGAAGTAAACCTACAACAATTGTTTACTGACAGAATTTCCCACTGTGTCGTAATGGTGTTAACGTAATTACTATATTTATTGGTTATTAATAAAAAAAAGAGGCCCGTTGGTCGTAGGTTCTATTCCCACTCGAGAGATTTAATAAGTAGTAAGTAAGACAAAACGCGGCGTTAAGTTCCACCACTTAACACACAGTTCGGTGGACCGAGTTTTAATAGTAAATTGTAATATATATACATGATTTAATACTAAATACGATCACAACGTGAATTGCTACTGACCGTTTGATGTAGTTGATCTTTGTATCTCGTTTGTGTCTTGTGTAACGTAAATCTATCTATAGGAACAATCAGTGGAGTTACTTCATTAATAATATTGACATGTAGTATATAATAAATTTGAAATATAATATTTTTTTTTATGTTGTTACCACATAACTCTTTACTGGGTTAACCATTTTTAATGATTCTTTTTACTCTTATGATCGTAAAAAAATGGTTAGGTAAAGAATGGAGGTGAAGGTTAATGCGCATTTTAAAGGGCCCCTTAAGGCTACACGTTGTGTCGTAAGTAGCAGACACTCTTCAAACTACTCTCTCTACAACATGATGGGCACCCGTATGGTGAATACATGGAATGCTAAGGAATTTCTTATAATACGTGCGTTTAGATGACGAAAAATCATACGAGCTTTACCTTTTTTGTTAGTAAACATATATATTTGTTTTTCTGAGGGCGAAACATTATATTTTTGTAATTTCATGCATATTTTTTCGTAAATTCTTTGTAAGGCAGAATAATTTTGGATCTTTGCCAAACTTTGGGAGATAGTGACTTGGATTTTTAAATGCATCACAGATTAAAATAACTATGAACAAAGGAATTGAGTTTTCATTTCTTCTTAAATAAACATATGAGAGATAATAATATATTTATATACATATATATATAAAATATAAATTAATATATATTAATTTATATTTTATTGTGACATTTATATTTGTCTAGAATGTTTCTTAGACATTGATTAAGAGTGCATCCTCAAGATGTCATGTTTCTATTAAGTGTTTGGTGTTGATAGCGTTGTCTGTCAGTATATATAATATTATTCTAGAATAGAATAGAACTACAATTTGTTATCAATTTCTTTATAATTAAATCTTATAATTATATAATAATTAATGTATTATAATATATAGTAAATAATGTGTAAAAAAGGCACTGTTTAGGTAAAATTTTCTTATTTAAATTATATTTGAAGAATCATTGTTTAAAATACATTTTAATAAAAAAAAACTAATATTATTTTAAAAACTATATGTAGGTTATAAAGATTTGTTAGGACTTTTAATTATATCAAAAATATAGTAACACTAGTAATAATATTCAACTACTTATTCTTATTAATTCTTATTGGTATTAATTGTCATTCAATTAAATGGGTCACATTTAAAAAATTGTATAATACGTTGTTATAACAAATAATAAATACTTTCACATTAGCTTTTCTAAAAAAATATACATTCGCCTATAATAAACATTAAACATTATCAAAAACAGCAAATCCACACAAAGCAAGCTAATTTAATTTAATTAACAACAAATGAATAATTCGTCTTTGCATGAGGAAATCTTATCTAGCCAATATAATGTTAAGGTTACATTTTTTATATCAACCAACAAACATAAAAGATTAGTTTAAGAATAAACACGTTATGGTTAACCATAATAAACATGCATATTACGAATAACTCATAAATAAATAAACAAAACGTATATATTATAAGTTAATCGCATTAAGCAAACTTAATCGGTGTCAGTTTAAAACTGTGACATTGCGATACAAAAGTGCAAGTAACAACAAGAAGTTGCATGTACGTCAAATATTTATAATAAATCATATAGAATCTCACCTCCTCGCTTTTCATGACTTCTTTGAATTCACGCTTAATACGTTTAGCTGCGATGTTGGCCATTGTTTGAAATTTACAGGTTAATAAGTTGTTTGTAAGAATGCGAAATGTTTGTCTTGTGTTAGTGTTGCGAACTGAACGACACTTGTGACTTGACTGAACGCTGAGCGAGTCGGAAGTGAAACGTCGTATGTGGTTTAGGCTTATTATTTTGTATGGCAACACATTTGTGTGTCTGTTTGTTACAGATTAATAAAATTAGTGGTTTTTTTTTAAATTTAAATTTGGTTTTTTTTAGCTGGTTGTGAATAATTTTTGGTGTAAATGTTTTAGGTGATGATATTAAATTTTTTCGTAGCTGGATTGTTATCTGAGAATTTATTAAGAATAAGTATTGTTTTTTGCACATTTTTTATAATTTAAGAATTTTTTTGAGGTGTTACTGATACGGTTAAGTTAAAAAATATATATTTTTAATAACGAATATAAATATAAGTTTGCCTTTTTATACATTTTAATAAAATGATTGAGAATGATTTAACATGTGTCGTTATTTTTCATAATTACAATAGTTCCTTAAGTTTTAATGTGAAGCAGTATTTTCGATATTTTAAATAAGTACGTATTCAACACGGACAGAGCATACAATACCCTGAATAACATTGAAAAATATGTTGTACTTCAATCAATCGAAAATTAAAGCCATAAATTTTTACACACTCTCTGTCTGTTCCATGGCGTACTTTGTCTTTCCGAATCAATTTTAAAAAAAAAATTGTTACTATTTAGTTTAGCGAGTAATATAAACAAAAATAAAATATATATAATAACGACCAAAATGTGATCAGTTTCAAATAAATAACATTCAAAGTTTAATTGTTCATATCAGCTGATTATTGCATGCAACGTAAATATTGTATCTTAAAATATTTATAATATTTCGTCTTCCATAATATACATAAGCCATGTACATCTTTTAAGAAATTTTCATACGTAATATTTATTTTACTACGCGGCAAAGTTAATACATATATTTAAAAAAATTGCGTATATCCTTTTCCTTGCACGTATTGTACGCTAACTACCAAAAATGCATAGAACATATGTATATTATATTGTATGAAAAAGATACAGTATATCATTACATGCTAGAGTAAAGAGGATAGCAGTATGTGTACGCCGCTGTCATTTTCATCGTAGATGGCTCTGGCGTTGTG
Organism: Philaethria dido; assembly: GCA_033558755.1. Classification (NCBI taxonomy): domain Eukaryota; kingdom Metazoa; phylum Arthropoda; class Insecta; order Lepidoptera; family Nymphalidae; genus Philaethria; species Philaethria dido. The sequence goes on along the minus strand of JAKGSA010000013.1, from coordinate 367,241 downwards.
CTTGACATGACATGTGACAAATAAAAATTGACATATAACATTATGTTGCAAGGCATATCCTTGTTGCGAGAAATATTTACAATATATAAATCATCTATTTTATTTATTATTGAATTACACAATTTACAACAATACATAATTTTACAACAAAATATAGAAGGCAAAATAATGCAATACATCTATATATACTTTGACTATTTTTTTATTTTGACTTACATCAATAGTACTATAACTATTAAACTTTTTACATCTAATTTAAGTAATTTACATATAATAATAATAACAACAATTATTACAACGAAATATTATAGTTATGAAATATTATTTTGAATCTGTTATTATAACGCAGACAAATTTAGTGTCATTCAAAATATTTAGGAATGCTTTCATTCAAAGGTGAATCATTCATATTTTCAATTTGATAGGGTTATATAATTTTAGTGATACCCACATAACACGAAATTATTTTCCACAGTTTGTTCCTAATTCTTTTAAATGTTCAGTGTTGTTCTACACAATTCAATTCATAATGTAATTATGAAATATAATAATCCAATTGAATTAACCATTGGTTGTAATTATATATTTAAAAAAATAAATATTTGTTTAGTAAGTATTTCTCTACTTTTCAACGGAAATCAAGTCATGTGTCTTGAGTGGTGAAATTCAACGTCGATTTTTATCAATTCACTTCAGTTCTTTAATTATAGCGAATTTTTGTCTCACTAGAGCAAAGAAATGACAAAAATTATTTCCTTCGTTTACAGATCGAGCCCACATATCGCGTTTATAGTCATATCTTCAAATGTTACTTACTTATGTATGATAACTTAAATTAAACATTTTTCCCTATTCTAATTATTTTGTAACAAATGTTAATTTAATATTCACGATGATATATTTTATAATACATATTTTTACTTTTAATTCTATAACTAAACCCTACTCTATAATTTATAATAAGTAATTAACAAATTTATTGTAGTAAGAGTTAAAAATTATAAATGAGTATTATAATAACAAATAAAGGTTTTTATCATACATATTTATTAATATGAAATATCTAGCAGCACCACAAACAAGTGTTCTTAAAATTTTCTTATATAATTATTATATATGAAAATTTTAAGAACATTAATATTTTAACTAATATACTAAAAAAAAATTTGAAATAGGGAAACTAATTTTAAAAAGTGGTAGCTCAAATATTACACACTCATATCCACTATATCCATAGATAATGTATCGCTGTCTCATTTCGCATTCACAAAACATATATCTTTTTACTCTGTAGCCACTATTTATCATTCACTTAGTCGTTCATTCCATTCATTCATTCTTTCTTAAGAGCAATAGACAACTTAGATACAACACTACTTGCGACCTGCTTAGTTGCTTACTTCAGACCGTACTGTACGTGCACCAGCTTCATAATATGGTTGGATGGACTTAAATACAAATTAATATTATTTTGAATCACTTTCACTAACAATTATAACTGAACATTACCGTAAAATGTTCATATGTGGACGGTAGCGTGTGTAACTAAACGCCGTGTAACATTATATAGTTATGGCTGGTGATTTTAGAAGTGTAAGAACATTATGCTAATTTATTTCCCATGTTACCGGGTTTCACCTATCTACCTGGCTTCAATAGGTAAGTTTATATTTTATATTTTAATAATATATTATTGTTTTGATTGCCAAGCGAATGGTTTAAATTTTGGGCGCGATGTTCTCTTTGTTTGATTCAAACGTAAATAAATTGTAAGCATCGAGCCCCTTTTCTTATCGATGATGGATATAATGCGTTTATTTATGTCTTTCTGTTTCTGTTCTGTTTGTGAAATTTCAATAAATTAAACGTTTTTCCTCTTTTATTTACTATAGTTTGTTTTCGTAAACATTTGATGGCGTGGTGAAAGTTTTGATGTTTACAATAGTTTTAGTATTATTATTTTTGAATTTATTTTTAGTTTTTTTTTATATAGTAATATTTATTTATTATCTGTTATATTCTTTTTGTCTTTTAGGTTGTTTAAAAAATAAAGGATATTTTTTTCATATAAGGAATTTTAAAAATATATTTTTTTTTATTATAAAAAAAATATTTACTAGATTTCTTATAAAAAAAAAACAATATATTATTTAAAATATTCTGAAAATAGAAAAGTTCATAACTAATACATTTCTTTAGGAATAATATTCTATTCTGTTCATTGTTAACTGATATCTATGCAATAATTAAAAAAAAAATCTCTTGGTTTCACTTTGTAAACACATTGTAACATTTTTCTATATTTTAGAAAATATTTTAATTTAATATTTTTTTTTATTTAATTAATTTTTCAATATGGTTGTAGCCTTTATTCTCTGTTTCAAACCTTTTTATCAATAAAAAAAACAATCATACTATTTAGTTTAGTTTATTATTTAGTTGTAGATTCCTAAATAAATGATATGTAACAGATATATTTATTTATATATATTTATTTATTTACTATAAATAAATATAACATATTATTAATTATATTACTGTAATTTGTTAAAATTTTTTTTTTACATATTTTTAATTTATTTAAAAAAAAAGCCTGTATAGTAAAATAATCCTGTGGCAAAAAAAAAGAATCTTATTAAAATGAATGTCTTATTATGTCCAAGTCCATTGTGGCTGAGTGCAATCTAACTGTAAACATGGTTGTGGATTCTGTTCCCATTCAAGAGATTGCTTATGTTTAATCTATTATCCATTTGTACGCTTTTGTAGATAAATAATGGCAAAGAGTGGTGAGTTCTGCCACTCATCATGTCTTTTTCGAGAGGGCGGTGGAGAATGAAATGTCAAGACATTAGGTTCTTTTTTACTAATCCTCTAAGCGACTAGATTATCTGTCATCAACATTGATTGTATATCAATACCTATAGACCATACTTAACATACAAAACAGCCTCACTTCTATTTAAAGTACTAAAATTAAATTCTTCCTTTGTGTAGTATAAATAACTAGTTGTTGCCCGCGGCTTTGCATGTGAAAAAGAATGGCAGTACACATATTCATTTGAAGGTATTAAAGTTAGATTTTCAAATTTTTTTACTAGTAATCATGTTTGTCAAAGTATATAATTTTTTAATATAAACTATCCTATGTCTTTTTTAATACCTCTCAGAATATGTGCATATAATTTCATGATAATCAATTGAGTAGTTTTGATGTGAAAGTGTAACAAACACACATACATTCACATTTATAATATTAATAATATAAAAATGTTATATAGTATAGACAACAACAATGACAACTTCGTAGATTCCCCGTTCTATTGCATGAGTTTTGATCATTTGGCAAAAATATATGATAAAATAGTATTGAATATATGAATAGGTATTTATGTTGATTTAAATATAAAAGTTATTTAAACTAGCTGTCATAATAATGAGTAAAATACATGTTTCCTTGGCAACATACATGTCACTTTATACAAAAGTGTCTTTATCTTATTTTATTAATTTATTTATATTAAGGCCTGTTGTGGCGTAGAGGCACAAGCGTGTGACTGAACGCGACAGGTTGTGGGTTCGATTCCACTCCAGGAAATGTTATTTCCTGGGTTTTTACTTTTCATTTCCTGGGTTTGGTAACAAGGCAAAGTGCGGCGTTAAGTTCCGCCACGCAGCGCGCAATGCCTCAATTCGGCGGAGTATCTGTGTCTTAACACTAGGTTCTCAGGTTCTCTGCTTACCCTGCTATATGCGGGATACATCGTGAAGGTAAAAAAAAAATATTTTGCATTTTCATTACCTCGATCTGGTAAGAAGGCAATGCGCGGCGTTGAGTTCAACTACTCGACATGCAATGCCTCTATTCGGCAGAAAGTGGGGGACGGAAATCGTAAGAGAAAGGAGTGTCTTAACACTAGGTTATCAAGTTCCCTCTGCCTACCCTGTTATGTGCGGGATACAGCGAGAAGGTAAAAAAATGTGTACATATTGGATTTGTAAACTTATTCACGCCCTAAATAAAACTATTTCTAACTCTCTTACGCAACGACATTTAGTTAAATACGTTATCATTTATTTAATTGGAAGAATTGAGGACATTGGACTGATTTAAATCAATTATATATAGATATGATTATGATGAATCATGTTTAAATTATTTTAACATCTACGTCTACCAGAGTCCTAGCAGGGAACAAAACGCGGCGTTTAGTTCCGATACTCAATGCGCTTTGTCAAAATTCTTGATGGAAAGCGGAAAACGAAGTGTCTTGACATTTTACAGACACTTTACATTTGAAAGATTATTTTAAATTATTTTCATGTCCCCGCTTTGATAAGACACATTACGGCGTTAAGCTCCGACATTCAACACTCAATGTTTCGAGTTTGAGAACTTAGTATTTTGACGCTAGGTTTCCTCTGTCTACCCTGCTTTTCGGGAGAAAACGTAAAAATATAAATAATAATAGATTTTCCTTCTATTTGCAAAGTTGGTAAAAGAATTAGGTCTAACTTAGAACAAAATATGGCTTGCAATGCTTCATCTAGGTCACAGATTCATTAAATGGTCACTTAGGTACAACTTAAACATGGAGACTGACGTTTTAGTATATACTAGTGTCCCCGTTGACGCGTTAACAATGCGTTGCCTAGCAACGTATATGTCACTTTATATAAACTAGCATTTCAAATCATGGGAGTGTGTGTAAAATTTATTTTATATATTTAAAATCTAATATTTTATAAATAAAACTCCTCCGTCCGCGTAATTTTCGTTAAAAGGGATACAAAGTTTTTGCTTCACGTATTGGTATATAGATATACAGTTTCATGTATTTTCCCGCATTATAAGTATGGTAGGCAGGGAGAACCTAACACTCGTCACTGTGAGGCGGAACTCAACGCTGTACTATGTATTATCATAAGCGAAATTAAGATAATTTTTATATTAAGTTAATAGCAATATCAATGCAGTGATCCAAGCTTTCGATTGTAAAGGAGATTGGTTGTGGGTTCGATTTCCAGTGGGGGAATTCATATACGTTTATATATGAATTATCATTTCTTTCCTCTGGTAAGATTACGATCACAAGATCACTCTAAAAAGAAGTGTAAAAGTTTAGTATTTTCATTTCCTGGGTTTGGTATGTAACAAGGCAAAGCGCAGCGTTGAGTTCCGCCACTTAGCACGCAATGCCTCAATTCGGCGGAAAGTAGGGAACGGAGTGTCTTAACACTAGGTTCTCATGGTCCCTCTGCCTACCCTGTTATAAGCGGGATACAGCGTGAAGCTAAAAAAAAATATTTTTTTTGCTCAGGATACACAAAACTCGGCGTTGAGTTCCGCCACTCAGTACGCTATACCTTAATTCGGTGGAAAATGAGAAACGGAAATGGTAAAACAGAACGGAGTGTCTTAACATTAGGTTCTCTGCCTACCCTGCTATATGCGAGAAGCTACAAAAAAGAAAAAGCAATATTTAGTTTGAATCAGTCGCATCCGATATCCTCACGCTCTTGACAAAGTTCCGATGGCCCGATTTAAACTTTTGCATACACTATTATAAAGAAATAAATATACCAGTTAGGTATTTCTACGACTTTATAACTCACTTTCCGCCTAACAATTCTTAAGCTGGTCCACTTTTGCTAGTTTACGTTTTAACTTGTGAATGTATGGAAAAGTATGTTGGAATTTGTTGGAATTATAAAAAGAAGTGAATAGTTTTCTTGGCGGTAGTGTATTTGATTCCTGTTTTGGGGTATTTTTGTATACTATTGATGCGTAAAATACATGTAACGTTAGCAACGTATATGTCGCTTTTTTCAAGTGTATGACAAACATATGGTAGTGTGAGTACATACATACATACATAGCTTCACGATGTATGCCGCATATAGCAGAGTAGGCAGAGGGAACCTAGTGTTAAGACACTCCGTTCCCCACTTTCCGCCGAATTGAGGCATTGTGTGCTGAGTGGCGGAACTCAACTCCGCGCTTTGCCTTGTTACCAAACCCCGGAAATGAAAAATTCCATTTCCTGGAGTGGGAATCGAACCCACAATCTGTCGCGTTTATAGTCGCTTGTGCCTCTGCGCCACGACAGGTAATGTGTTACAGTGTGAGTAATATTTATTTTATTAAATTCCGTCACTGTGTCACCGTTTTCGTTTCGAATTCATGAAGAGTGTCTGGACACTAGATTTTTCTGACTGTCCGCTATGGGAGGAAATGAGTAAACCGGATTATTTATACCATATCTTTTGAAAAAAAAATATAAATTAATAACAATAATTTCTTCAATTTTTGTATACGATAAAAACAAAGGAAATAGGAGAAGAAGTGCAGAAAATTAATATTTTTAATAATAAAGCTTCTTATCCCGCACATAGCAGGGAAGGAAAATTTCCGTTCCTCACTTTCTACTGAATTGAGGCATTGTGTGCTGAGGGAACTCAACGCCTTTGCCTTGTTACCAGAGCGAGGAAATGAAAATACAAAATATTAATTATTATAAATATTTAATGGAGTGGGAATCGAACCCACAACCTGTGCGCCACGACAGGCTAATAATACAGTCAGAATGATATCTCGAGCTAATAGAAAGAACAAAATGCCAACTACTAGAGCTGCAGTCCCCAGCGCTCGTAATCTTGTAGTAAGATTATAATTTCAGGTCAACAGGTATTTGAGTGCGGCGTTGCGTTGACAATGGACTGTACTACTGTGAAATATGACTGACTTTGTTATATCTAGAACAATTCTATACTTGCTAACCGATTTGGGAAAAAGAGGTTCTTGATAAGAATGACTGTATGGTACTTATGTATTTAGAAAACGTATAATTTTTTTTAACGCAGCGAGACTCGAACCCGCGCCTCTTGGATACCGTCCAAGCGCTTTGACCACTAAGCCATGTGTTCAATATTCAGCTGCGTCGAATTATACGCTTGTTACAAATTGTTTCTATTGTTGGCATCTCTGTATAAAGGTTTTTACAAATTTGTACTACCGAAGCATAATTTCTAAGAACAATCGTTCGGCAACAGAGAATGTTTATTAAATATTTTTGAAGTTTTAAAGTGTTAATCACACACATAGGAATCGAAAAATATATTTAGAAAACGTATAAATACTTGAACGCAGTATTGTCTCTCTTTTTAAGGGTTAATGGGTGAACTAATTTTGATTTTTTTTTTATTTTTATGATGTCATGTTTAATTTTTTTTTAACTTCACGCTGTATCCCGCATATAGCAGGGTAGGCAGAGGAAATCTGAGAACCTGGGTTAAGACACTCCGTTCTCTTTTAACATATTCGTAAACCATTTCCCGCCGAATTCATTGTAAATTCCGGAATGCCGGAATGTAACGCTACTTTTTGTATTATTACCAGACCGAGGAAATGAAAATACTAAATATTATAAATATTTTCATTTCCTAGAGTGGGAATTGAATCCATAACATGCCGCGTTTATAGACGCACGCTTGTGCCTCTGCGCCACGATAGGCCACGATGTTTAGTGGATATACTTGAAATAAAGGCTCTTAGAGTTTTTTTTTAAACTTCACGCTGTATCCCGCATACAGCAGGGTAGGCGGAGATACCTGAGAATCTAGTGCTAAGGCACTCCATTCTCTTTCAACATTTCCGTTCCCCACTTTCCGCCAAATTGAGGCATTGCGTGTTGAGTGCCTTTTTACCAAACCCAAGAAATGAAAATACGAAATTTTACATTTCCTGGAGTGGGAATCGAACCCACAACCTGTCGCGTTTAAAGTCGCACGCTTGTGCCTCTACGTCACGACAGGCGCGACAGGCTCTCAGAGTTAAAGACATATTTTACTTAGCGTCTCGTACCGTATGAAAAATATTTTAGTCAAGCTAGCTACTTTCCTCGTGGATACGTTTTATTATCCTTTCTAATATTATAAATGTGAATGTATGTTTGTTTGTTACACTAACACGTCATAACTACTCGACCGATTATCATGAAACTTTGTACGCATATTCTTGGAGGTGTTTATAAGGCATTTTTTTGTTCAAGTTTTACTAATATAAAAAAATATTTTTGTAGACATGATTATTATATTAATTATTATTATATTTGTCAGTCAATGACAATGTTCTATATTATCTAACTCTTTCTTAACATGTCATCTCCGTTTGTTCTAATATGCGGAAAGTTTGGTCATTAATTTCTCTTGTTTTTCTTCAAAAATTACTCTTTGTTATTGTTCGGTTCGGTTCGGCGGAATGATGGTATTAAAATCATTTTCATTTCTTGTAAAGTGCAGCGTTGAGTTCCGCCACCCATCACAATCTGAATAGCATTCATTCAAAGCATCTTATTATTATTATGTTATAACGGAATCGTGTCGATTATAACCACATTTTATCCTAACAGAAAGGAACTTAAAATATTAAATATTTTTATGCGGGAATCGAACCTACATACACTGCGTCATACATAATATCTTACTGTTTAAACGTTTATCTATTTTTATCTAACTCTATACATAGCCAAAGTCAAAACTAGTTACGTTTTTATTAAAAAAAACACCTTGCATACATTCACCATTGTGTTCTTCTGAGTAGACCTTGAGAAGACGGGGGTTGTTAAAATCCTATTGTCACAACACTTGCCTTTGTTACTACAAGACAAACGTTGTACATCAAAATATAGTATGTTTAGTTTTTCTTTTATAAATAATTTTAGAAATTGTGAAGATCTTGAAGCCAGTCGTGGCACAGTTGATAAAAGTGATAGGTTGTGGGTTCGATTCCCACTCCAGAATATTAACTTCACGCTGTATCCTGAATATAGCGAGGGAGCCAGAGGACACCTGAGAATCTAGTGTTAAGACACTCCATTCTCGTTCAACATTTCCGTTTCCTACTTTCCGCCAAATTGAGGCATTGCGTGTTGAATAGCGGAACTCAACGCCGCGCTTTGCCTTGTTACCAAACCCAAGAAATGAAAAAACTAAATTTTACATTTCCTGGAGTGGGAATCGAACCCACAACCTGTAGCGTTTACAGTCGCACGCTTGTGCCTCTGCGCCACTACAGGTACGATAACTTTAATAACTTATATTATATCAAGCTAAACTTTTTTTAATTACACGTATCCCGCACATAGCAGGGTAAGCAGAGGGAACCTGAGAACCTAGTGTTATTACACTCTGTGCTTTTACGACTTCCGTTACTCACCTTTACCAGGAACTAATAATACTAAACATTAATTATATAGAAAAAAACCATATTATTATTCAATTTTCTATGATAACTTAGAAGGAGTACGTAAAATTAATTTTGCTATGCATTTGAAATACCTGAGCGAATATTTTGCAGCGATGTCGACTCAGAATGCTTTAAGAAAAGTTATTTGTGTAGGAAACTTTTGAAACGATATTCGATGCGTCCCAAGAGGAATTGAACTTAAGCTTTTATGTATTTAAGTTATAATAAATATGATTCTATGTTCGTCGGTTCCGTTCCCGGTTGTGGTAAACATTAGGAAATGTCAACATAGTGATAATTTAAATCGCATCTCTTGGAAACTAATTCTTCTAGGGTGTTTAACATAAATACGTTTTTCTAGTAATGTTTTTTCATCATAAGTGTGTATTAGCAGTTTAAAATATTTAAAAATATAACAATATATGTATCTTTTTTTTATTTTTTTATATTATTATTTACACACTAGGAAGAAGAACATAAAAATTTGAGCGTAGGATTCGAATCCGCGTCCACTTGGTAACGGTCCATACGCTCTAGCCAATTAAGCCATTCGTTCTTATCGAGTTATATCGAAATTTTTAGCAAAAATTTAGACTTACTGTCTTATCTGAATTACAGAATCTATATATAAATACGTGAAACAAAAACTTTGTACTCCTTTTTACGATAATTATGCGAACTAAGGAGCATGAAATTTGGCACACTTATAGTTTATATAGGGAACGTGTATAGAATGAGTTTATATAAAGTGACATATACATACGTTGCTAAAGACAACGCGTTGTTAACGCGTCAACGGGAGCACTACTAATGTGAAAAATGTATAAATAAGTCAGCTTATCGTTTTACCCCGTATAGCAGGATAGTTAGAAAGAACCTAGTGTTAATACACTCCGTTGTTGACTTTCAGCTCGAATTCAACACATTGTATGTTGAGAGGCAGCAATCGACCCCTTTAAATATTTTATTCTTTTAGCATCACGCTGTATCCTGCATACAGCAGGGTAGACAGCGGGAACCCCAGAACCAAGTGTTAAGACACTCCGTTCTCTAATACGTTCCCCACTACGCCGGATTAAGGTATTGCGTGCTGAGTGGCGAAACTCAACGCCACGCTTTGCCTTGTTACCAAACCTAGGAAATAAAAATAATATTTTTTTTATTTCTTGGAGTGGGAATCGAACCCAAAACCTATCGCGTATACAGTCGCATGCTTGTGCCTCTGCGCCACGATAGGCAAAATAAATATCGTTTTGCAAATGAGCATCGAACGCACAACCAGTCGCGTTTGCAGTCTAACTCTGTCCCACTGTGCTATGATGGGCTCAAATTCATATTCCTTTATTAAACACTTCACTAAATATAGACCACAAACTAAAATACTCATATTTACTTGTTACTTATCAAAGTCACATTTTGAAAACCGTCGTTTGACTATTGTTCAAACATTCGCATTAGAGAGGGTAACCTAGCGTTTCTATTTAGAAGCTGGTACATATATTTGCAGTGTATGAAATTAAATGCAGCAAATATTAACTAATATAGGGAAATGTTTAACTTAATCTATATAATGAATACGTGAAGCCAAAACTTTGTACCCCTTTTTACGAATATTCCGAGGACGGAGGAGCATGAAACTTGGCACACTTATAGTTTATATAGAGAAGGAGTGCAGAATGCATTAAAAGTAAATTAAATTAATAAAATAAATGCTACCATGGTTTGACATCCCGTTTGTATAAAGCGACATATAAATACATTGCTAAAGACAACGCGTTGTTAACGCGTCAACGGGGACACTAGTATACAAAAATATATAATAATCATTGAAATATATGTAAAAGCTAATATGGCTCAGTGAGGGTGTCTTACTGTAAACGCGGTTGGTTGTAGGTTCTATTTGCGCTCGAAGGAATGCGTTAAGTTAAATTATTTTAGATTTTCGCTCGGGTCAGGGAAAGGCGTTATGTTCCGCCACTTAAGATGTTTCGAATTTGGGGGTAAGCGGTGAACAGAGTGTTTAGACACTAGGTTCATTCTTATTACTCTGCTGTGCAGAGTGTAGCTGCTCTTTTCTCGAAATCACCGTCGCTAATAAATTTTAGCATTTTTTTATCTCTAACCGAAATTACGTAGCAAACATTGACACTTAGAAAAAAAGTTTTATTTCATTTAGATAAAACGCGGCGTTGAGTTACGCATCACACCAAGCTCAGAACGAGAAATTGAGAATGAAGTAACTTATCGCTAGAGTCTATCAGTTTACCTCCCCTTAACAGATTTTTCCACTCTAACTTAAAAAAAAATCTATTCTATTTTTCATTTCCCTAATAAAGGAAACGTATTCGTGACACTAAATCGTTTACAAATATATTACTATTTGGTACTGACGTTATTCTATCAGCCAACTAGTACATTGAAAACCTCTTTGCTAAAAAGTGAACATACTGTATAAGGTACTCGGAACTTAGACTCTAGGTTGAATTGAAATTTAAAAAAGTAACTTTAAAGTAACCATCAAGTGAGCTTAATGGATTCCGATATTGGTATTATGATTTAATAATATAATAATATAATCTTTTATATAGTTTTGTGAAAGTAGAGAAAGGAAATCTTAAGAGAATAGAGTGTCTTAACACTAGGTTCTCAGGTTCCCTCTGCCTACCCTGCTATCTTGAATATACTTTTTATGCATTATCTAAAAAAAAACCTCTATATAAACAATAAGCGTGCCAAATTTCATGCTCCTCTCTCCGCATAATTTTCTTAAAAAGGGGTACAAAATTTTTGCTTCATGTATTTATAAATAGATATTTTAACGACACTTATGACTTAGTAGAAAATATCATAAAATCAACCGCGAAAGATGTACACGGTCCAGATTTGACATGATAACGTGTAATACGTTTTAAGGCGGAAGGTAGATGACAGTGTATAAATCATATGCCTCTATCTACCCCACAATCGACGTACGCAGATTTAAATTATTGAGAAAAATGATACACAAAGTATTGTAAGGTTTATACAGTGTGATGTTTTTTATGTTTTTTTGCCGGGTGGCGTAGTGTATGCGTTTTATGAATTCGATTCCCGCTCAGGGAGATAAGCTTCACGCTATTATCCCGCAAGCATGGTAGTCGGAATAAACCTAGTGTCAAGACACTCCGTAGTCCTTTTAGGCCCGAATTCGATACATTGAGTATTAAGTGGTTGAACTCAACGCTAAGCATTGTCTTACTATGGCGGAAATAATCGTGGCGCAGAGTCACAAGCATGCGACAGTAAACGCGATAGGTTGGTTCGATTCCCACTCCAGGTAATTAAAAGTTTAGTATTTTGACTTCCTGGGTTTGGTAACAAGGCAAAACGCGGCGTTGAGTTCCGCCTTCTCAATTCGGTGGAAAATGGGGAACGCAGTGTTTTAACACTAGGTTTCCTCTGCCTACCTGCTATATATGGGATACAGCGTTTTTTTTAATAGCTTTTTAATAGCTAGACTAGAAAAAACTAGACTTAAAAAGGAATCCTCAAGAGCAAAGAACACGATAAGTCGAAGTAAAACACGTTAATTAAAACACACTCGGTTTACAGATGCCACTATATTTGAATAGCTGAGTATTGTGCATTTCATCATACCTTTGTTTCGGATACCTCCTCTACCTGATTCGCAATTTAAGTGAATTTAAAATTAACTGTTCGTCTTTGACTCTAAACAATTTTGCTAAGGAATTCTCAACAAAGCTCAGATTTTAATGTAATTCAAATAAAATTTTGTTTTTCCTAGCCACACGTTTCATGTAATTTAACAATTATTGTGTCGGTATTGAATGTAGACACCGTTGTGGTCTGAATTTAAACGCGATTGGCTGTGGATTCGATTCTCGATCGGGGGAGTTTTCCCCTTTTCCACCTATCCTTTCCCCAAAATGTGGTGGTTCCGATAGCGGACTACTATATTATCGTCCCCTTCCATCTGTATCCTCTAAGTTGGCAACGCATCTACAACATCTCTGGTGGTGTAGATGTTCATGGGCGAAGTTAACCACTTATCATCAGGTGGTCTTTCTGCTCGTTCGCCATCCGTTATTCATAAAAAAAAATAGTTTCGCTCCGGTAAGCGCGGCGTAGATTTTCGTCATGCAACACACAATGCTTAGAATCCGGACGGTAAGCGAATGGAGTGTCGCGACACTACGTTGTCTCTGACTACACTGCTATACGAGAAGCTTTTTTATTTTTTTTTAACTCATTGTACTAAGACTCTTGTTGGAATATAATCCTCTTTTTCACATGAAATACGTCGGTCCCATAATGCTTTCGTATGCGCTCGTCGCAAATATTAAAAGTATATGTTTTTCTTTATTTTCCCCTACATTAGTTTATATTCACATCTAGATGTGATGTGTGAGTGAACAGATATTTCATATTTAGAGCACGTATAGGGTAATCAGAGAGAATGGTACCAAGACACTCTGATTCATTTATTGTGCTTTAAGCGGAACTCAACTGAGCTGTGTCTTAGAGTAAATGACAATATTCATTTCTACGAGTGGAAATCGAACTCAGAACCAATCGCGTTCACGAAGTTGTCCCACTGCGCCACGATGGCTTTTAAGTTTTAAACATTGTACTAATAGTCTAGTCGTTTTGGGTTTCATTTGCAGAATAATTCTCAGTAGCCTGGATTTTTGTATACGCCTTTATTAAAACCGGATTAAATTAACGTGTACGAAAATTTGGATATTAAAACTCTTAATGTGTACAAAGAAATATTTAATAATCCTACTGATATTAAAAATGCGAAAGTTTGTCAGGGTTAGTGTTTGTTAGTCTTTCACGCAAAAACTACTGAACTGTTATAGATGAAACTTTACAGTAATATAGATTATACATTAGAATAATATATTGGCTACTATTTATAAGTTTTTATGTAATTTGGCCATAATATATATACTTATGTAAAAAAATATATGTTAGGTGAGTAAAGATAACGTAAAAGCAAAACTGGTAATAGAAGGCTGAAATTTGTTGTTGTAGAGGAGCACTAAGAGAGGATCTCTCTAAATTCGTAAGAAAACGGGATTTTATTATATTATCGGGCTTATTTTCATTTCTTGGGTTTGGTAACAAGGCAAATAGCGGCGTTGAGTTCCGTCTCAACATGCAATCCCTCAATTCGGCGGAAAGTGGGGAAAGGAATTGTTGAAAGAGAATGGAGTGTCTTAACACTAGGTTCTCTTGTTCCCTCTGCCTACCCCGCTATATGCGGGATACAGCGTAAAGTTAAAAAAAAAGCCACGACAGGCGTAATTTTTATTCTGATACATTTAATTAGTTGACATTATATCGAATTACATTTTTGTGTTTATCAAGATGCGAGCTTTCCTCTCGGGAGAGCAATGCGATAGTGAAAACCTATTATTGTTCCCCGCCTTTCTTATTTTGCGTTTTATCATTGCACTTCTCTTCTACCTGGCTGCCTTTTGAGATAAAGTCAGAAAGAAACCATTGAAAGCCCGCTCTGAGGAGTTTGTAAGAATCATTTCAATTTTGAGTTTTATTTAACTATAAGTTTATTTGTTTTGTTGCTAAGTTGATAGCTGAGGTTAACTCTTGATGAACTTTGCCGTTCTTTTTTTATCATATTTTTCAAGTGTTTTTGGATAAAGTATAGAAGTTTGGAATCGAACCTGCGCCTCTTGAGTGCCTCGCCTCTAAGCTTTTTAGCTAAAGCTATATGTTCTTAAGGTTGTATATTCTCATGCGCTTGTTGGAAATTTTTTGTTGGAAAGCGCGAACAGAGTGTCTTAACATTAGGTTCTTTAATTACCCTGCTATGCGGGATACAACGTGAAGCTGTCCGGTTTGCCACAGAAAAGACCTTACATGGCGCAGAGGCACAAGCTTGCGACTATAAACGCGACAAGTTGTGGGTTCGACTCCCACTCCATGGAATGAAAATATTAAATAATATTTTGTATTTTCATTTCCTTGCTCAAGTAACAAAGCAAAGCGCGGCGTTGAGTTCCGCGACTCAACACGCAATTCCTCAATTCGGCATGAGGAAAACGTAGGGAAAGAAAATGTTAAAGAGAACGGAGTGTCTTAAATCTAGGTTCTCTGATTCCATGTGCCTACCATGCTATATGCGGGATACAGCGTGATGCCCATTTTGTTATACAAAAGATACCCTAAAACAAGAACAACGTAAATCATAATCCACATAGGATGCACATCTTTAAGTTGCCCATCCATATTTCATATACATCCGCTTACCGTTACGCCCCGTAGTTGCCCAAACTTATAATTGGCTTTTGCATTTAACACGACAGAGCTGACCGTACCATAGACAAAGTCCTTGCACATTGAATAATCTATGCCCTGCTCTGCTCGGTAACTGAAGAAATAAGCCGATATGTTCCGTTTTATGGGGCGAATCGGCTTATTTTGGTGGGCTGGGCTTATTAATAATACAAGGTGAAATTTAAAATTTCGTTTAAATTATTAGTGCGAAAGCGCTCATAGTGCATAAACGAGAATATATATTAATACATTTTCATTCCTCCGTCGTGCTTAAAACAAAGAACGGCATTGAGTTCCAGTATTCAACACGTAATGTTTGAGACATTACGTTCGATTGGTTCGAACGGATAACGGAGTGTTTTAGCATTAAGTCTTTCCTGACAACCTTGCTTTTAGAGAGTATACCTTGCTGTAAATCGATATAAATCAATAATATTTAAACATTCGTCATAGCTCATTTGTTTTTTCTCTGACTACTCCGTTAGGGATAAAGCGCAAAGCTAAGTTAAGTTCTTTGTCTATATAACAAAAATAGAACCTACTACAACCGTAGTAATAGAGCTAAACAAGCAACAGCTTTCACTTATACATATTTATCAAATTATATATAGTTTCGTCTTTGACTACCGCTAGCTAGCCCTTCTGATAGTCGCGAAGTATATGAATAATCTATGAGAGATTTCGTGTCATTGCTCGCTTTCGGGAGTTACCTTCCGAAAGGTTGACGTTATATAGTCAAATAGCCAACCCTAATGCAAAATAATATTCTATTTATTATAGTACTAGCTGTTGCCCGCGGCTTTGCTCGTGGTCAATGGCAATCCATTCTATAGTGTATAGTGCATATATGCGTTAATGAAGTCTTTGAAATAGCTAGATTTTAATTTTTTTTTGACAAAACAGACGTAATGTCTGTCAATATATATATTTTTTTAATAAAAAGTATCCTATGTCTTTAATGATACCTCCAAGAATAAAAAAATCTATGTGAACAATATCATGATAATCGGTTGAGTACTTTTGGCATGAAAGCGAACAAACAAACTTACATTATCTCACATTTATAATATTAGTAGGGACTAGATAGGATAAATAATCCTTGTATTATGGCCAAATTACGTATTTTTTAAATAAATTGTAGCCTACGTTTTTGTTATTCTGCTGTATAACCTATATTATAGTTTTATATCCGTTCGTCTCTAGTAAGGTAAAGCGCGGTGTTGAGTTCCGCCACTCAATGTCTCGAATTCTGGCCGAAAGCTGAGAACGAAGTATTTCAACACTTTCTTCCTACGTTCTTTCTAACTAGGCTTAACATACGTCCCGGTTTAACCAGGATAGTCAATGTTTGAGATCCCTGTGCCGGCGTCCCGGTCAAACTTGAACAGCACCGACACCCCAACCAATCGTCTTTGTTTCTTTTTAATAAAAAATATATTCACATTTATTAATATGTTTTCAATTCATAATAATTTTGATTGCATTTCAAATATGAAAAACACAAATTAAGAGAAAAGCAAAATTAAAATGAGCCTCTGTCTCTTCTGCGTCCCGGTTTGGCTCTTCGTAATTATGATAAGCCTATTTCTAACTATCCTGTAAATTTGGGCTAATGCGTGAAATTTAAAAAAAATCACGCATTCACGTTCGATACGTCTAGGGATATTGGGGGCCCTTTTATCCTGCCCATTTCCCTCACCATTCCCAGTTTTGATGAAAAAATTAAAATATACTTCCTAAACGTGTGATTTTTCAATGATTCTGTTAATCATCGTGCGTGACTTATAACAGTATAATATGTAAAAATCGCCAACATATTTCAAATTATATTTTTATAATAGAAATATGCGTATTTTTAAATATTTTTTTAATTTTATTACGTAAAATAATGAGATTTTTGGATATCATCATGCCGTAGTTGGGTGTTGTATTTGATATGGTCGTGGATTCGATTCTTGTTTGGGACAATTGATTTTGCAGCCTCACATTCTTTATATTTACAACGCCTGTCGTGGCGCAGAGGCACAAGTGTGCGACTGTAAACGCGACAGGTTGTGGGTTCGATTCCCACTCCAGGAAATAAAAATATTTAATATTTATAATAATGAATATAAAATATTTTTATTTCCTCGCTCTGGCAAGGCACGGCGTTAAGTTCCGCCACTCAGTACGCAATGCCTCTATTAAGCCATAAGTGGGCCGAAAATATCCACAAACCGTAAAAAGCGCTGCGTTAAATTCCGCCTCTCAACACGCAATAACATTATCTTATCTCTGACTAACCTGCTATGACAGAAAGAGTATGAAGGTTTTTTAGTAGAAACCTGAGACTACCCCGCTAGGGATAAACGTGAAGTTAAGAAAGTTAAGTACCTGATAATCGTCAAAAGGCACGGGTTCGAGTCCGGCTGCGATCTAATTTTTATATGTTTTCTAAAAATGTTTTTTGTAACCTAAGTGCGTGATTAACACTTTAAAATAACAATAGTAGAGAAGAACATTTTTAATATACACATTTCCCTCAGTAGAATTCGAACCCAATACCATGAAATAATTAAATACGTCCCAATTGTGCCACGATGGCGTTAATTATGAATTTTCACGTTAATAATATAATAATTATAGCGTATTGATGAAATATAGGGCTATTGTATGCATCCATTAAGATTGACCTCCTGGTTTTAATTAAACTTTGCATAATGAACAGGTCAAGCTTTTTTTGTCTTTTTTTATATATATTTTTATTCGCATATCTAGAATGTATAAGTAGAAAATATTTACTGGAAATTTCGTAAATAATTAAATTTGCTAAAGTAGCAATTTTTTAGGATTTTTTCGACAATATTGCCATATTTATTATATTTATACAAATTAAAATATATATTGTGAAATATACATTTATAAACAAATACAAGCGTGCGACTGTAAATACGACAGGTTGTGGGTTCGATTCCTTCTCCAGGAAATGGAATTTTTCATTTCTGGGTTTGGTAACAAGGCAAAGCGCGGCGTTGAGTTCCGCCACTCAGCACGCAATGCCTCAATTCGACGGACAGTGGGGAACGGAGTGTCTTAACACAGGTTCCCTCTGC
Organism: Philaethria dido; assembly: GCA_033558755.1. Taxonomy (NCBI): domain Eukaryota; kingdom Metazoa; phylum Arthropoda; class Insecta; order Lepidoptera; family Nymphalidae; genus Philaethria; species Philaethria dido. The sequence goes on along the minus strand of JAKGSA010000013.1, from coordinate 348,599 downwards.
CTACCCTGCTATATTCGGGATACAGCGTGAAGCTATGTATGTATATAAATAATTTGCAGCCACAATACAAAAACACAATATTTTCAAAATAATCCATTTCCCATCGATTTATCATAAATCATTATAAAATGTCTTCCCGTAATAGAAAAGATCTCTATAAAAAATAGTCTACAAATAAAGATAGTCTAGATGCGATCTATGAAAACCGTCCAAGTGGAAATTAAAATTATTTAATAAGCATTGCTTCCCGTGCTCTGCGTCAGTACAGCGCGGCAGCTTTGCATGGTAACATCGAGATTGACGTCCTCCCAACACACTGGGAACAATCTTTTATGTACGTTTTATTATACTTTATGACTGAAAATATTATTTATATTTAAATTTATTATTAGTTTTTATTATTTTTTTATTTTTAAATGGATTATTTTTTTTATTTTTTATGTGAAAATTCGCCGGTGACACTAGTTGCTTCTGACTCGGATTGTTGAGTAAGCCGGTTTATATCGGCTTCTTTTTTAAAATTTATTTTATTATTTATTTAGAGGATTTTTTTGAAAGAATTAGTGTTTTACATTATATTTTTTTTGTAGATTCGGAGTTAAGGGAGCGATGGTGAAGTGAAGTGGCGAGATGGGGTCTTGTGTGGTAGCTCTCCTGCTTCTCGCCCGAGTACTGTGTTCCTACTCTCTAGACATATGTAAGTATTTTCCACTTGTTTTTGTATCGCGCGTAAAACTTTGACGTTATACAAGTATTATGTGACCAGTCGCTAAGGTGGATAGGATTAAAGGTATCCTATGTTTATAATCCGGGATATAGACTGACTGGAAACTAAATGTTATACAGGCCCTAAATATACCTAAGTAGAATATTACGGGAATTTCACAATTTAGCGTCTAAGGTCGTTAATTAATAGGTGAATTCTCTTGATAAATTTTGTAAGCTATACAAATAATTATCTCTAGTATCCCAAATTTCATCATCACTACATTCCGACTGTGTTTTTTGAATAGCTTTTCTTCGTTTCGACCTAGTTTCACTGCTCTTTATAATGGATCGGTAATAACGTATTCAAAAAGACTACATTTTTGAACAGAAGGAGTAAAATTTAAAATTTAACCAAAGTTCTTGATATTGTCTTCCTATTGTTAGTTGCTGAGATGATGAGTGAGTTTCGTTCGCTCGTTGACATATCTGATTCGTGTTTTGTGAGAATTTTTTCAATTTACATATGGTTATGATTCGAACTTTTCGTACTTCAACTAATGTTGTGACCGGTGCGTTATATGTGTAAAATAGTAGATTTTTTTATTATTATAATAAAAGTTTTAAATATAATATTATTATATTTACAAAGCGTAAATGTTAAATTGAGTGATTTTTTTTATGTTATTTAAATACTTAAAATGTTTGGATTGTTTGATTTTCTTTACTTAGTCATTTATTTACACTTAAAAAAATAGACTATTAATTCTTACTATTAAATCTTAAGTAATATTAAAATTGAATATATACTCATGCAATGGCTAATTACGGTGGAAAGTCGGGAACGAAATCTTAAAAAATCAGAGTGTCTTAACACTAGATTCACAGCTTCCCTCTGTCTAGCCTGCTATGTGCGGGACACAGCGTGAAGCTAAAAAAATAATATATATCGACGCAAAGTATAGATAGTTTCTAAGTATATACGGAAGTATATACTTCCGTTTAGCTCATACCTACAAGATCTGAAATTTCCTATAATCATATATTTCGATGAGCTGATTAAGAATATTATATTTAAAATTGGCCTCATTTAAAATTAGTTAAGATTTGACGAGAAGTTTTTGAGTTATTCGTAATAATTCACTTTGTAACACATTTTATATGGTATGTCAGTTTCCTTTTTTTTTAAATCTCAATTATGTTATGTGTTTTTTGTCTATGCGATTATATTTGATTATGACGGCCCAGAAAATATTATTATATATTATTAATTTTTTTTTTAAAGAAATAAATTAATTTAGTATTTTCATTTCCTCGCTCTGGTACAAGGCAAAGCGCGGCGTTAAGATTCGGCGAAAAGTGGGGAACGGAAATGTTGAAAGAGGACGGAGTATCTTAACACTAGGTTCTCAGGTTCCCTCTGAAAAAATTCTCTATAAACTATACATTTTTCAACTTCACTCTTTTTTCTTACATAGCAGGGTAGTCAGAGGTATGGGTTACTTTTCCACTATTATCTCTCTATCATATTTAAAATTGGTGCAAATTTTATTTTCTATGTCAAGTCGAAAGAAAATATTTATGAGATGTTTGTTAGCGTTTATTGCAATAAATATGAATCGTAGAGAAAAATGTCTTTTAAAAGTGATCTAGATGAGATATTTTATTATTTACACGTTTTTCATGTGGAATCGGTCATTTCGAAAACTTTTTTCCCTTCAAAATGTTTCTAATGTAATCTTTCTTTTTTTCTCCTTCCTAACTTTTCCGAGGTGACTGCGTGTGTAGATTGCTATATTGAAACTAACAGAGTTTTGGCAAAATACTCGTATCAGTGGCGAGGCTTAATGTTTAAAATACAAGTATGAGACCTAAATTACTAAATATCTTTACACTAAAGAAATTACTAAATATATTTACACCCTAAATATACCGGTTTCTCTAAAAATTACCGGCTTCCCTAAATATATTTACCGACTTCCCTAAATATATACATGCTTTTCTAAATGTACCGGTTTGCCTTATTAAAATTTTCAACCTTCGCCACTGCAAAATATATACAATTGAAATGATTGTACCGGTCAAACGTGAAACTATTAAGACACATTTATTGTCAATCGCCTCATGGTCTACAATTTTTTGTAAAACCTTTTTCTCTACGATCCATATTTATATATAAAAGTGGTGAACGGAGTATCCTAACACTAGGTTCTCAGATTCTCTCTGCCTACCCTGCAATATGCGGGATACAGCGTGAAGCTAAAAAAAAACATTTTATCGATTTAAGACAATAAAATTTTGTCAACTTTAAATATGTTATTTTTAATGCCTCAATTCGGCGGAAATTAGAAAACGGAACAGAATAGAGTGTTTTAACACTAGGTTCAGGTTCCCTCTGCCCACCCTGCTATGTGCGGGATACAGCGCCAGGCTAAAATTATGTATATACATATATATACTTAATCTACGCTAAGAAATACATGAGTATAGCAAATTTTCTATTTATCGGACGTATGGAGTGAACGGAAGTTACCCGCATCTAAAAACTTTTAATTATGGTAAAATTAAACAAAAACTTTATAATTTGTAGTCTATGTGGTAACATGTAAGCTGCAGTGTAGTCTCGCTGAGATCCGTTACATAGTTTGTGCGTGAAAGACTAACAAACCATCCGTTCTTACAAACTTTAGCTTTTATAATATCGGAAGGATTCAATTAATTTTTAGATAAACTTAGATACAATGAATATTATTATTTAGCTAGCATTATAGGGAACGGAAATGTTAAAAGAGAACAGAGTGTCTTAACACTAGGTTCTCAGGTTTCCTCTGCCTACCCTGCTATGTGCGGGATACAGCGTGAAGCTATTAAAAATCATATAGATTAGAGACCATCGTGGCGCAATACAGAGTCTGACTGATTGGTTGTAGGTTCGATTTCCATTCGGGATATGATTATTTTTATTTAAATTCATCCATTCGCTCCAATAACACAAAGCGCGGCGTTGAATTCCGCCACTCAACACGCAATATCAAATTCAAACGGCGTGCCTAAACAATAGGTTTTCAATAACTACCGGATAAAGGTTGAAGATGAAAATAATTATTTGTATACAATGCATTTTACTTAGGTGAATTTAGTAACAATACGGTTAAGTTAAACATTTTCAAAGTGAAAACAATGAAACACGGTCTGACCATCCCTTCCGAACAAAGCGGCCACTTCAATTTGCAGCGCATCTTACTAACTATTGTATATTTAATTGATATCCATACTACTTGTTTTAAGTATTATTTATTATATCTTAATATTGTCTTAGGTAGTTCTGGGTTCGAGTCTGATTTAAAATCTATATGTAAATACGTGAAGCAAAAACTTGAGATCCTTTTTTACGAAAATTGCGCGGACGGAGGGGCATGAAACTTGGCACACTTATAGTTTATATAGAGGAGTGCAGAATGCTAATATTTTTTTTAAATAATGCGTCAAAAAGTATAAAATAAATGTTACACACACTACCATGTTTTGCCATATATATATATAAAGCAATCTTAATGCCTATTAATAATTAACTTAATTTAAATGGGAGCATCATAGAAATCTATCATAAAAAAAAACATCAAAATTGGTTAAAAATGTTCCAGTCCCAGTAAAATGTTCCAGTAACATATTTAAAAAAACAGCTTGTTAACAATTGTATATGCAAGTCGACTTATCAACTTGTTCACGCTTGCTTCGAATATACCAATAACGGACTGACAATTGTAGGCATTGAGCGCAGTAAGATAGTCTCATTGTTCGCATGACAGGCAGGAATCGTCGTTTGATTGCTGTTCAGGTGTAATGGCGGCTATCTTAGTATTACTATATAAGAGAAATTATTTTTAGAGTCAGACTGTAATGCGATGGGTTGTGGGTTCGATTTCCACCTTAAACTCGATTTTTAGTCGTTTTTGTAGGAATTTAGAAAAATCCTCTCTTAGTTCTCCCCTATATTCGAGGATAATACACTTCAAATTTCTGTTCAATTTTCTATGGCCAGTCGTTTCGTCTATACGTTGTCTGTCATTCAGTAATACTTTTATTATATGTATGGACTACATACTTATCAATTATATTATGTCCAAATTACATATACTGACTTGAAAACTATATTACTACAAGTAAAGTTTCGTTTAAATACATTCGATAGTTTTGTATAAAATACTGCAACAAACATCCATCCATTGTCAAATTTTTTTTAATTTTTAATATAAAATTAATACGAATTACCTTACAAAACGCTAGTTTCAATACACTCCGTCTTATTGCTTTTTTGATGAGAGTGGAGAAATTAAAATAATTTAAACATAATCATGATTGTGGGTTCGATTCCCATTTCCTGGGTCCAAGTTCCAAGGCAAAGCGCGTTGAGTGCCGCCACTCAGCACGCAATGCCTCAATTCAGCGGAAAGTGAGGAACCGAGTGTCTTAGTGGGGAACGCTAAGTTCCCTCTGCCTACCCTGCTATATGCGGAATACAGCATGAAGCTATGTAAGTATGTATGTTAAACATAATCGTACAGACATATTGTTCCACTCACTCCAATGTTCTCAATGGCCCTTAAAGAAAAACAATCTTTTATAATCCCCAATTAATTGGTAATAAGTATGTATCATATATTTTAGGAAATATGATTGCTTATTACGTAGATAAGAGGTAGCTCGTTACGTCCCCTCTGTCTGAGCGTCTGCCACGTGAGGTATAAGCGTACAAATATGTTAAATGTTACTTATAATATTGTACTTTAGAGGCCTATCGTGGCACAGAGGCTCAAGCAACTGTAAACGCGACAGGTTGTGGGTTCATAGATACTGCTAGAAATGAAAATAATAATTAATATTTAGTATTTTCATTTCCTCGCTCTGGTAATAAGGCGCGGCGTTGAGTTCCACACAGCATGCAATGTCTCAATTCGGTGGAAAGTGGGGAATGGAGATGTTTTGAGAACCACCCTGCTATGTGCGGGATACAGCGCGAAGCTAATACTACGTATATACAATCAACGCGAAGAAATACATGAGTATAGCAAATTTTCTATCTATCGGAAGTATGAGGTGAACGGAAGTATATCCGCATCTAAAAACTTTTAATTATGGGTAAATTAAACAAAAACTTTATAATTTGTAGTCTATGTGGTAACACGTAAGCTGCAGTGTAGTCTCGCTGAGATCCGTTACATAGTTTGTGCGTGAAAGACTAACAAACCATCCGTTCTTACAAACTTTAGCATTTATAATATCGGAAGGATCAAATTAACTTTTAGATAAACTTAGATACAATAAATATTATTATTTATCTACCATTATAGGGAACGGAAATGTTAAAAGAGAACGGGGTGACCTAACACTAGGTTCTCAGGTTGACTCTGCCTAGATACAGCGTGAAGCTAAATATGCAAATATTTATTATTTGTTTTGTAATAACTTTGAGAAATTCTAGTGCTAAATACTTCGCTTATTAATCGATTTCCAAAAAAAACAGGTTCTCATGTCGATTGTTATTGGTCATATAGTAAGTTACTGGGTAAATCGATTTTGATGATTCTTTTTTTTATGCACGCGTAAACGCGACAGGTTGTGGGTTCGATTCCTACTCCAGGAAATGGAATTTTTCATTTCATGCTTGGTAACAAGGCAAAGCGCGGCGTTGAGTTCCGCCACTCAGCACGCAATACCTCAATTCGGCGGAAAGTGGGGAACGGAATGTCTTAAACCTAGGTTCCCTCTGCCTACCCTGCTATATGCAGGATACAGCGTGAAGCTACGTATGTATGTTTTTATATGATAGCTAGGTCTCTTGATGTGGTTCCATTTAAATTTTGTTAATATTTGACGAGTGGTGAGTGAGGGTTGAGTTATTAATAATAATTTTACTTTTACTCTCTAACTCGATTGTCTGTTTTTGCTTAATACCTTAATTTTTATATTTTTTTTTTAAGTTAATCGATATGGGCTCTTAACGACTTATATAATGTATCGCGTTGACTGGAAATTGGAGAACCATTGTTATAACGTATACATCGATATATATTAAATATTCTATTATGTATTCACATAAATAATTACTGAAGTAACTACCTTAATAATATACTTATCATCGAATGGAGGGTCACGTGTTCTAAATTCCCATAGAATCGTTACAGAGAATTGTCCAAATCATAATGTTTAACCGACTTTCAGAACAGGAGGTTCTATAGTCTTTTTTGTTTTTTTTTAGCTTCACGCTGTATCCGGCATATAGTAGGGTAGGCAGAGGGAACCGGAGAACCAAGTGTTAATAGTCTCCGCTCTCCTTAACATTTTCGTTTCCCGTTAAAATTTATTAGTTGACTTTGCAATAATGCATATCTTTAGAAGTCTTTTCTTTCTCTGGGATCTGAAAATAATTATTTAATTTATAAAATTTTCACCATTCTGATACCCACTGATCTGTAGTATGTTTCAACGTGTATTCCATACATTGAAGCGTCTTGAGCGCCCTGATGTCCGTAACTCGGTAACGTAATTCCGACGCCCCGTTAGCGAGTTTCACTTAGCCATACTGTTCGGACAATCAATGGTCTTACGTATGCTAACTTCAGCTGTTAGGAAATTTAACTTACTGCACCTTGAGATGTTAATTAATGTTTAATTGCTATTAAATGTGTGTGGTTGGTTTCTTTAGATATTTCTTTTGATGTTAATAGGTATAATCTACTTTTTTAACTATTACAAGGTTTGAGGATTTAGTGTTAAGACACTCCGTTATTAACTTTCCGCCGGAAGTGGAGATATTGTGTGTGAATTGACGGAAGTTAACTCCGCACATTGTCTTATCCCCGATTTGAAAATAATTTAATTTTAATCATTACTACGAATAGGGATCACTATTTTTTTATTAACTCTTTTATTTCGCTCTCTTCTCTTTATATTCCGCTATTTGAATCAACTACTAGTCAAAGATATAATAACTATGCCTTAGCATCTCTCTGTGTCACCAGAATATTTTTTTAGCTTCACGTTGTATCTAGGGAACCTAGTGTTCAGACACTCCGATCGCTTCTAAGATTTCCGTTCACTCCTTTCCGCCGAATTGAGCCATTGCGCGCTGAGCGGCAGAATTCAACGCCACGCTTTTACCTTGTTACCAGTAATGAAAATACTAAATATGATGTAATATTTTCATTTCCTGGAGTAGGAATCGAACTCACAATCTGTCGCGTTTACAGTCGCACGCTTGTATCTCTGTCCCACGACAGGCTAATAATAATATTTTATCGATAGCAATTTATAATATTTTGCCGATAACGTAGTCAGAAAGCTGTTTGCCAGACTGGTTGAGTTTTAAGTTGATTTCCTCTAGACTTGTGTAGGATACCTTTTAATAAGACCAAAATTTGCAAAGTGCACCCACATCCGTTATCAGTAATGTCATAACGAACGAAATTGACTTAAAAATACCGGTTCACAACGTTAATAATATGGTTAGGCTATTTATTGTGCTAACGGAAGTTAGGTTAGCGTTTAGTTACGCTGGTAATGTATAATTTTTTGGATTTTTAATTTTTTTTGATCATTTCTTTGATTAATATTAAACATTTTGGATTATTAATTGCTAAACGCGGCGTTGAGTTCCGCCACTCAGCAAGCAATGCCTCATTTCGGCGAAAAGTGGGCAACGGAGTGTCTTAACACTAGATTCCCTCTGCCTACCCTGCTATATCAGGATCTGACGAGGAATTTTTAATTTATTTGTTATTCTTATCACTTGGTTCTCAGGTTTTCTTTGCCTACCCTGCTGTGAGATGCCGGGATACAGAGTGAAAAAAATGTTCTAAGTAATATGGAAAAATATAATTAAATCTATTTCAATTTTTTTATTTTAATTATTTTGTGTCGCTTTTTCGTTACACCTAGTTTCAAATTGCAACTACACTAAACAACCGTGAACTTCAAGTGTGCTCAGTAAAGCCATACGTCTGAGCCAACATTTATAATGCTTAGGTATTCGATCCCTGTGAATGTGTGGAAAACGTGACATGCGACAGTTTGCACAGCGAATACCCTAGTTATGGGTGCCTAAGCCCTGTTTACTATAGATACTGTAGTTTACTATAGATACTATAGTTTGGGCTTAAACTTCTATTAAAATATATAACATTTTCATTTTCGGCAGTTTATATTGGGATTATGGAGTTTATTTTCAATTTTAGTTGGATATAAAGTTTAAGTAAACAAAGTGTTATGACACTTCCTTCTGCATAATTCCTAGGTTCACTAAGTACCTAAATTTTAATTGTCATAGTAGTAGGCGAACTTCGTATCGACTTTTTTGTCGTTAATAATGAGTTTTTTAAATATTTGCAATTTTTTTTCTCATACAAACCTTCTTCTGACAATATCGACACAAAAGATAGATTCATGCAATTTAGTACAGTCGTTTGGAAGTTATGCGTGTACAAACATTTGTGTGGTTCATTTTTGTGTAAACGCGATTGGTTGTGAGTTCGATTCCCGTTCGTGGGAATGATTGTATTTAAATTATTCGCTACTCTAATAAGGCAATACGTGTGTTTAGTCAATATAATGTTTATTGTTAATATAGTATACGAATATTGGACGGATTTAGATGAAACTTTACAATTATATAGTTTATCTACCAGAATAACACATTTATAAATATTTTTGTGTAATTTACCTATAATATTACTACAAATTTCAAATAAAATAATAAGCCAATGCACACTATATATATGTGTATCTTTTAAACCACGTTAGAAAGGCTAAAGCACCTCATAAAGGTTGAGCTGGTATTTTAGATAGGTATACAACTATTAGCCGAGCTCTTAGTGTCAACTTGGAGATAGCATTCAACATGTTCGTATTAAATAGAATAAAATTATTAGAATTCAATATATCTCAGCATTTTGTTAAAGTTTATGTAATAAAAATGACCTTTGAGTATGCGTTTTTTAATTATCAACTTATTCACGCCTGTGCTATTTATACAATTTCAGAATAAAGTTCCAATAGAGCTTTAAACATTTCTTCAATTTATATATTTAGAACGCCTGTCGTGGCGTGCGACTGTAAATGCGACAGGTTGTGGGTTCGATTCCCACTCCAGGAAATGTAAAATTTAGTATTTTCATTTCTTGGGTTTGGTAACAAGGTAAAGCGCGGCGTTGAGTTCCGCCACTCAACACGCAATGCCTCAATCTGGCGGAAAGTGGGGAACGGATTTGTTGAAAGAGAACGGAGTGTCTTAACACTAGGTTCTCAGGTTCCCTCTGCTTACCCTGCTATATGAGGCATACAGCGTGCAGTTAAAACAAAAAAGATTTTGCTTCACGTATTTATATATTAATTACTACATTAATTACGACACAATAGTCATAGATAACCTAGTGTCAAGACACATGTTGTCTCTATGCGTTCCCTAATAGAGTCCAATTTCAGTAATCATTTACCGGTCATTGTTGTCTAATCAAAATTACAACTACATACTGCGTATACAATGCATCTGAAACACAATCCTGAAAATCTACCTATATGTGAGGCATTCTGCAAGTGATCGACGCTTATGTTGACGTTGACGTTCTCTTTGATGACTATGTATATGTACGTAAGTATCAGTGGCGAAGCGTCCATACAACATGGTTCCCATCGGCTTATCTTCTATAAATGACAATACATTTTGTGGAAAAATTCGGGAGCGAAATTTTTTAAATACAAATATGAGACCTAAAAAAAATAAAAAAATGATAGCCAGGAAAATTTGCAACTTAAATTGTAATTGAGCTTGAAAAAAACAAGAGTGGAGTGAGAGCTAAACAGAAAAGGTCGCCAGAAAAATGTTGGGGGAAAAATTACAAAAAAACAAGCCCTGACATCTAAAACCCCCTAAAAAAAGGTCATCACCAAATTCGATAGTGAAATTACTAATCTTTACATACCTTACCGGTTTTCCTAAATATACCAGCAAGAAACTCCTCAGTTGCTCTTTTTAAATATAAATTTACAATAAATTCACAACAATGAGCCTCCGAAGTGAGCATCAACTGCATTTAATTCAACACATTAACATCTCTATAGTATTATTGGACAGAATAATATACCTTGTTTAATTACAAACTACATATTACTTATATAGTATTTTTTCATGGAAAATCGCAAGACAAGCCAGCGTATATCTATGTATATCTATATTATATCTGAAATACAATCCGGAAAAGCTACCTCGATATGCGATGCATTCTGCAAGTGACCGCCGCTGACGTTGACGTTGACGTTCCCTGCTAACTTTGCTCATATCGCCCCTGAGGCTAGCTACCAGCTAGTAATATTGTTTATATATTACTACAAAAGGATTATTTTATGTAAAATTCAATATCATGCAAGTATTTTGTTAAAGCCTTTGTTAATTATTATTACTTATTCTAGCTTCTTTTTTATCTTATATAAGGGGGTAGTTAATCTAGTGTCAAAGCATCCCGTTTTTTTAGCTTCACGCTGTATTCCACACGGAGCAGGGTAAGCAGAGGGAATTTGAGAACCTAGTGTTAATACACTACTTTGTCGGTCCAAATTTCGTATGATCTCTATATTTGACTTAAAAAAGTGTGGCTAAGTTTCTAGCACCTGTTCTTATTAGGTAGAGGCATTAACTTTAGTGAACCGGTGGTAAATTATTTGACGTTCAATTTTTTTTGGTTTTGGTTACAAGGCAAAGAGCGGCGTTGAGTTCCGCCACTCAGCACGCAATGCCTCAATACGGCGGAAAGTGGGGAACGGAGTATCTTAACACTAGGTTATCAGGTTCCCTCTGCCTATTCTGCATATAGCAGAATGAAGCAACGTGAAGTTAAAAAAATATATACTTTGCGTCTTTTGTGGCAGAACTCACCGCCACACTTTGTTCTACTACAGCTGTGAAATAAAAACATTTTACATACGATTATTTAATCCAATGAGAATCGAAACTACAACCAACCGTCAGATAGACTTCTCACTGCGCCACGATAACTTCTATCTGTCTAGACCTAGACTTTCTAAAACGTAAAGAACCTTGCTACAAAAATATCATAAAGAATGTATACTTTTCTTAGTTTTATTGTTTTTATTATGACGAATATTAGAGGAATTACTTTAAAGCGCCTCTGTCTGAGATAATTAACAGTTAACGTTTTTCTTCTACTCGCGCCTTTATAATATTAAATTTAAAACGTTATGTATTTCTGAATTCTTTATTTTACTACCTTGAACGGTTAATCTTAGTTCGCTCTTTGTGATGGTATCCCGTTTTCTAAGAATAAATTAGTTTTTAGTAGTTACAAAGAGAATATAGTGATCGCTTTTATCCAACTGTTAGAGGAGGGTTATGTTTTTCGCGCGTATCATGTATGTTTGTAATATTTTTTATTACCTCATATCTTCCAAACCCCTGGACCGATTTATATAATTAAGGTGACGTTAGATAGGTATTGATTGATACTTCAAGTATTCTTAGATATGTGACGTTACTTTTAATTCATGGCGCCCTCTAGAGGTAATTACGTCATGAATAAAAACAAAAATCGTTGATGGGTACCGTGTGGGGTGACAAATAAAAGGACGTAATTAGCACATTTCAAACATATAACACATAACTAGCTTTTATAGCGTACTTTATTTGTATTTGTTTCCTAAATTTGAAGAATTGGTTCAGTCGGGTTTTTTGTTTTTTTATAATTATGTGTTATTCATTTTTCAATTAGAGGCGCGTTGTGTCAAATGCAATGCCGCGCTTTGTCTTACTAGAGCGCGGAAATGGAAATGATTTAATTGTAATCGTTTATCCGAATGGGAATCGAACTCACAACTATTGCGTTCGTTCAGTCTCTGTCCCACTGCCCCTTTTTTTGAACTCAGGTTCAAAAAAAGGGGCAGAGACGCCGAGCTTTGCTTTACGAGCGAGGAAATGAACATAATAAATATATAACATTGTCTATATTTCAGCCTGTCGTGGTGCAGTGGTACAGTCGACAGTGCAAATCTGACTATAAACACAAGGATTGTGCTTTTAATTCGCACCCGGAAAAATGGTTATATTCTTTTTATTTTTTAACTTCACGCTGTTTCCCACATATAGCAGGGTAGGCAGAGGGAACCTGAGAACCTAGTGTTAAGACACTCCGTTCTCTTTCAACAATTCCGTTCCCCATTTTTTTCAAAATATTTAGATGTACTAACCTAGCAACACACATAAATAAGGATGTATTTATAAAAACGAATTATAAAGAACGAAAACCCGCCTGAACCAATTCTTCAAATTTAAGAAGCAAATACAAATAAAGTAGGCTATAAAAGCTAGTCATGTGTTATATATTTGAAATGTGCTAATTAAGTACTTTCATTTGGTACCCCACACGGTACCTATCAACAATTTTTTTGTTTTTAATCATGACGTAATTGCCTTTAGAGGGTGTCATATTGCTCTAAGTGTGAAATCACATATCTAAGAACACTTGGAGTATCAATACCTGTCTGACGACATCTTCATTATATAAATCGGTTTGGAAGATATGAGGTGCATACATACATATAGCTTCCCGCCGCATATAGCAGGGTAGGCAGAGGGAACCTAGTGTTAAGACACTCCGTTCCCCACTTTCCGATTTGAGATATTGCGTACTGAGTGGCGGAACTCAACGCCGCGTTTGCCTTGTTACCAAACATATGGAAATGAAAAATTCCATTTCCTAGAATGGGAATCGAACCCACAACCTGTCGCATTTACAGTTGCACGCTTGTGCCTCAGCGCCACGACAGGCGTTATGAGGTAATAAAGAATATTACAAATATACATGATACGCGCGAAAAACATAACCCTCCTGTGACAGTCGATTAAAAAATACTCCTTTGATCGGTTCAATATATTTAAATGTACCAACCAAGCTACTAATGACTGAGCAAACAAAGAAAGGGCGACAAGTTATTGGAAGGCGATCGTGATCACGATTCACGATGTCGACGGGAGAAAAAATGTAAAAAGTTCATTGCAGTAAGATGAAGCAAGGAAAGTTTCTTTGAGATGTTTAATTTTTAGTGCTTTTTTAAATTGCCAAGTGAATACTAAGTACACGCCTTCTAATGATAGTCACGCCTTGTCTACGCGATTTCTTTTTTTTTTGTATTATTTGAAAATGTTGTTTTGATATATTTTTTTTGATATTTGAGTGTGAATAATATTTTTTTTCTAGCTCTATTTTTAAAAATATAGAATATAGTGTTAAGACACTACGTTTTCCTTCAGTCTAATTGTAATTGTGATTGATTGTAGGTTCGATTTCCATTTCCAAAAAAATATTTTCATTTTACCGCTTTCATAAAACAGAAACAAAGAAGGAACTTTAATACCAATTTATGATATGTCCCTCAGAAACTAAAGCAGTTTCATGCTTTAACACGTATAGTATAGTCAGGCAGAACCTAGTGTCCATACACTCTGTTTGCGGTATCCGTCCGAAGCAAAATATCTGGTTTTATCTAGAGCGGAGAAATTTAAATATAATCATTCCCTAATGTAAAAATTTAGTATTTTCATTTCTTGGGTTTGGTAACAAGGCAAAGCGCGACGTTGAGTTCAGCCACTCAACATACAATGCCTCAATTTGGCGGAAAGTGGGGAACGGAAATGTTGAAAAAGGTCTTAACACTAGATTCTCTGGTTCCCTCTGCCTACCCCGCTATATGCGGGATACAGCGTGAAATTAAAAAAAAAAGAAAAGTTATTCCCTCGAGTGGATATCAAACCCACAATCATTCGCGCTTACAGTCAGACGCTGTTCTACTGCGCCATGGTGGCTTTCATTAGATATCTTACATACAAAGTAGGAAACAAAGAAAGAATAAAGAAATAAAAGAAAATCAATAAAAGAACTTCTCTTTGACTACCTAAAAAATCGAGAAGCTGCAAAATATAAGTTTAGCAAATTTCTACCACTTAAGTCACCCAAGTAGAGCAATTATTTACCCCAAATGAGATTTGAACTCAACACATTTCCACTGAGTCACGATGGCGTCATAATTAACAATATAGATGTGCAATAGTAATAGTACATCATTTGGTTAGCTTAGTGCGTTTATTAATTTAGTTGGCGGCCCCCAGAGAAGTGTGACTCATTCGTCTACAGAATACCATGCTCAGCTTAAATGCAGTTTACCTTATAATTATACGTAGGAATTAAATACAGAAAACCTTTGTATAATTTTTTTTGAGGCATGTCGTGGCGCAGAGGCACAAGCGTGCGACTGTAAACACGACAGGTTGTGGGTTCGATATCCACTCCATTAACTGAAAATATTGAATATTTATAATTATTAAGATTTGGTAGTTTCATCTCTTTGCTCTGGTAATAAGGCAAAGTGCGGCGTAGAGTTCCGCACGTAATGCCTCAATCCGGTGGAAAGTGGGGAACGGAAATGTTGAAAGAAAATAGGGTGTCTTAACACTAGGCTCTCTGGTTCCCTCTGCTTACCCTTCTATGTGCGGGGTACAACGGGAAGTTTTTACCAACATCCAAGACGATGTTCCCACTGCGGTACAATGGCTTTACACTCTCCTTAATAATATAGACTTTTTTTAATAATATTGGAATATGCCATTTTTTTATTATAGTTATATTTTTAAAATAATTTGGTTCATTTAATATATTTGGTAAATCGTAATACTATACATGTGTACTTAAACTTTTGGCCTGTAGTGAATGTATTGTTATCAGTTACCTTATCATTATGATGTACCCACTGAATCTTCTGACTAACCTGAATAGGATAGTGTGACAGTATTTGATATTTTAAATTTATCTAAAATAAAACCTGATTTTTTTTAAAAGCTGTACCAAAATCAATTTATCCATTTCTTGTATATTTTTACATTTTGTTACTTGAAAATCTATATTTTTTTATTATACCGGTATAATTTAGACAAATGTTATGAAGACCATCATGGCGCAGTAAGACATCGCCTGACTGTAAACGCCAATGATTGTGGGTTTGATTCCCATTGGAGGGAATGATTACATTTATATTATTTCCATTCCTCTATTCTAAGACAAAACGAAACATTTCACTCAACACGCAATATCTCTTGACACTAGGTTCTGTTTGACTATACTATGCGCGTTAAAGCATGAAGCAGCTATTAGTTTCCAAGTGATGTATAATAAATTGGTGTTAAATAGAAAGCTCCCAGTGGCACCCTGAGAGGTCTCTGATTAAAGCCCTAGACTACAGTAGTTCTCATTACACCTGCATAGTAATACAACGTTGTAGCTGCCCCCAGTTGCCCTCAACCTCTGATTAACGTGAACACATATCTATAATGATTGATTTGTACATTTGTGATGCCTTGATGGTTAGATAGAGGTAAATTTATCTACACATGGTTTATTACTGGTTTTGGTTGGCTTTTTGTTAGTAAAATCCTTTTTTTAGATAAGATTAGTAGTATACTGCAACTTTGCTTGGACTAAACATAATGCTATTTCCTGATTTTGTAGGAATTTTGAGATATTCTCTCTTAGCTCTTTCCTACACTCCTTAAAAAGCTGACATGTCAAATTTCAGCTTGCTGGGGTCAGTAGTTTTGCCTGTACGTTGTTAGTTGCTTAATGTTTTCCAGTACAAATACAACTTTTGTTATCTTCGTGAGAAAATCTGATAACTAGACGTTTCTCAACTATAAAAAAAATCTTTTGTCTTTTTAATTTTGCTAAGTAATAGTTCTTTTTAATTTCATGCCGTATTCGGCACGTAGGCAGGGTAGGCAGAGGGAACAAGAGAACCTTGTGTTAAGACACTCCGTTCTCTTAAGATTTCCGTTCTCAACTTTCCGCCGAATTGAGACATTGAGTGAATGTCGGAACTCGACGCCGCGCTTTACCAGAGCGCATAAAAAAAATCGAGATATTAATTATATACATATGTATCTATAAGCTATTTTCTGATTTAGATGCTTAAAAGTTGCTTTTATTTGTTACTTTATGTCATGGTGTACGTGCCCTGTCATTCTCAATTTCGTTTTTGCGGTCCACAAGAAGAATATTAAGTTGACTTGTGTGGATAACGCGACGCTGCTGGCCACTCAGTGGGAATAAACTTTGCGAATTATAATTATTTTTTTATAACCGACTTAAACAAAGGAGGAGTTTATCTATTGAGCATACATATATGTAGGGATCGTAGCGTTTGGCACTCCGTTCTCTCTGATTACCTCGCTAGGTATAGGTAGGTTATCTATTGAGAGGTGTAATAACAAAGGTGGCAAAGTCCAGTTAATGTAATTTTACAATATTTACAAGAAACTGATAGTAATTTTTTTTTTACTTCACGCTGTATTCCGCGTATAGCAGGGTAGGCAGAGGGCACCTATTGTTAAGACACTCCGTTCCCCACTTGCCGCCGAATTGTGGCGTTGCGTGTTGAGTGGCGGAACACAACGCCGCGCTTTGCCTTGTTATCAAACCCAAGAAATGAAAATACTAAATTTTACATTTCCTGGGACGAGTGGAGTTACCTCATAAGTTATTACTGCGTAAAGCAATTTTGCTAACGCTTCTGTTGTGGTTCCATTTAAGTTTTTAAATTAATAATAATAATAAATATATTTATTTCTATCACAAAGCTTGGTATTAATAAATAAAATAAAAATAATATAAAAAAAAAATTGAACAGGAGAAAGCTGTTGTGAAAGACTGGTGTCCATACTGGGAGTAATACCCATAATATATTGGACATTTTATTTTGGCAGGTATTTTTAAACTTCAGTTTTAACAGTATTGTTTTTACGTTATTTAAATTTTTCCTTAGCTAATTGATTTTCTTGTTTTTTTTTATTAAATCTTTTTAACTTATATTGATAAAAAAAATGTACATGCCACTCAACTTATCAACATATTCACGCCTGGACCTATACATTTCCATGGAATTAATTAGTAAGCTTTTCCGCTTTAACCTTTGACACTTGTGTGTACGTAGTTTGCATGCATGTCGATGTGGACACTATATCCGTCATATAGGACCCTGACGATCAAAGCGATGCGATCAGGTGCCTTTGAAATGAAGCTAATACTGACTATGTATGAGATTTTTGGCCCTTTTTCATTGTTTTTTTTTAAAACATTTGTTCAATCTGGTAAGATGTAGTGCGGTGTTGAACTCCGCCAGTTAAAATGTAATTGAATTCGGGCGGAGAGCAGTAAATGGATTGGACATTAGGTTCACAGTGTTTGTGCTACGCGCAATAAAGTGGAAAGTTGTTATTTTTTTAACTGCAGGCTTTTTTTAATTTAGCGGGTTGGGTAGAGAGAATCTAGTGTCAGAACACACATTTTCCTAAAATCGAGTTGTTGGGGAACGGAGTGTCTTAACACTAGGTTCTCAGGTTTCCTCTGCCTAACCTGCTATATGCGGGATACAGCGTGAAGCTAAAAAAAATAATTTATCATTACAATATAGTAAAGTATCATCAAATTCCGTTCAGTTTCCGCGTGAAAGAGTACCAAACTACCTTAAATACCTTTGCTTATAAATTTACTAGCTATTATACGTGGCTGCTTATAATGGTTAATATAGATTTATACATTTAAGTTATTTGAAAAGAAATAATATATTTTTTATAATATTTTAATATATATTCTTATTTTAATCAAAATCGATAAACATCGTTGTCTTAAGTCGTTTCGGGGCAAAAAATCAAAATCATGATTTTTTAATTGGGTCCCTGTAATTCTAAAGATGCGGTATTATATCTGCCAAAATATATTTTTTTTAAATAAAATGTATGTCGTTTTTAATATCTCTAAGAATATGTGTACAAAGTTTTATCGAAATCGGTTAAGGATACTATAAATTACGCGTATTATAATATATTTTTGTTAGTACCTAAGTAGGTGTAAAGTACAAACGTTCTAGACTTTGTACTGGCTTCTCGTTTCCATAGCTATTAGTGGGCTGAACATTTTATAATGACGCTCTTCTTATATGTGCTCACATGATATTACGGAGGCACACTGCTTTTTGAGCGACTAACGATGGTAATATTTGTTCCAATATACATATAATTGGTATTTTTGTTATGTTATTGAATTGAAATTAGTTTGGAATGGTTGTGATTTGTAACGAAAATGCGTTACGGTATATATATACCGTATATATATACGAGTATATCTACATAGATATAGTCACAGCGAAGAGGTGAGAGAATGACACAGTAAACATTTATATAGTGTTTATTTGTTCATAGTGAAATAATTACAGATATTAGCGAGAATGCTATAGTAAGAATGAAGAAGAACGTGCTCAGGTGGTTTAGGCACGTCGAGAGGATGAGTGATGAAAGAATGGTGAGAAAGATATATGAAGCAGAGGTGAGCGGCAAGAGAGGTAGGGGGAGACCTCGGTTGACCTTCGAGAACAACAGTAACAATGATACTGGAGGAAGGTCACGTAAAAAGCATGAATATCTCCCGGAGGGCATGTTTGAAGAGGTTAATGACTGGACGAGGCGAAAGAGGTGTGCACGGACCGTAGCGTTTGGCGCTCCGTTTTATCTGACTACCCCGCTAGGGACAAAACGTGAAGCTAAGTAAGTGAAATAATGGGAACTGAATATTATGCAATTTGTTATTACAATATAAAACAATATTTAAATTTGGTATATGATAAAAATAATACGCCTTATACTCCTGATATTCTATATTCGTTTAATTCTATTACTACTTATTTGAAGTTACTTCTGCAGTGTGAATTGCAGATATTTTAGTTCCTTGTTCTTGATCTTTCGCAATTAGTGTCGTGGGTAAAAAAAATGTAATGTTAAAACACTCCACTCCCCGTTTTTTGCTCGAAAACGAGACATTGCGTGTTAACCTAACTTCACGCTTTATCCCTAGCGGTGTAGTCAGGGAGACATTGCGTGTTAGGTGGCGGAATTCAACGCTGCACTCTTATGTTACCAAAGTGGAGTAAAACTAGTTTATGATGTGTTCCGGTTCGATGATAAGCCAAGATTTCCCTATTCTCACCCATCTTTCCCCAGATGGTGGATGGATGTGGGTCCATTACATTATTCCCTCCCCTTCCCATCTGAACACTAGGTTGGCAACGCATTTAAAACTCTTGTGGTGTTTTAGTTGTCCATGGGTGAAGGACCACTTACCATCAGGTGGCCCTACTGCTCGTTTGTCATCTTTCATCAAAACAAAAAAAAAGAAGTTACTTTCTAACAAACGAATCCCGCTGCGTTCAAATTTTTATACGTTTTCTAAATATGTTTTTTGTTTCCTAAGTGTGGGATTAACACTAAAACTTCAAAAAAGAAGTTAATTATTTCCTCGAGTGCATATCGAACCCACAACCTTTCATTACAGCCAAACGCTGTCCCACTGCGCCACGATGGCCTCCAATAGTGTAGTGATTACGATATATTTTATTATACCAATTGTAATAATTTGCCAATTCGGTCAGATCACTAGTTATCGAGAGAATTGAAAGTGAATTGCCTTAGTATTATTATGAAATTAAAATTACGTACATCTCAGATGAGCTGAATTTGAATCGAGTGCGATGGGTATTGGTTCGAATCTTACTGGTGAATATGAGTTAGAACTAGCTGTGCCAGCGTCTTTCTCCGCATGAAATTTAACAAAAAAATTACACTGTGTTGAAGTCATCAGATTATACATTTTTTTTCTAATGCAAAAGTAGCTTAAGTTACTCCTTATTATGTCAGCTATCTGCCAGTAAAAGTTTCGTCAATATCGGTCCAGCCATTTCAGAGATTAGTCGAAACAGACAGATATTAGTAAATTACAATATTCATGTATTTCACTATCGCACAACAAACATGACAATTTCGTCATACGAAATTTGATCAGGAGAGAGAGTTTAACATTTTTTACCCATCATAAAAAGTACAAAAGGCTGCTAAAGAAGTTTTCACTTCAAAAATCTATAACAAATATAATATAATAATATTATATTTGTTATAGATTTTTGAAGTGATTTTGAATTTGATTGAAGTTTCAAACTTCAATCTAATCTTCAATCCTAGTAATAAGTAGGTTTCAATATATACGTGTTTTCCGTAGCCGTAAAAAACAGTATGAAATTTTAATACTTTACCAAGCCGACCTTTAACGTGGTGTTTCCCAAAGATAGCCAAATTAAAGTTGAACGAGGGAATTACCGGCTGGATTGATTTTCTTGGAATGATTTTTTATTTAGTTTTCTATGTAGCATTAGCAGAGTAGTCAGAGAGTTTCAAGACACTATGTTCTCTACACTCCACCTAAATTCTAAACGTTGTAAGCAAGTAAGAGTGTTAAGACGTCCATATAACACGGTTTACACCGGCTTACCTTTTGTAAGTGACAATAAATTTTCTGAGATAATTTGGAAAAACACAAGGTAAACAAAAGTTTGAAACCTAAAAGAAAAGGTCATCAGGAAATTGTGGAGCTTAAATTGTAATTGCGTTGTCAAAAAAAAAGTTAAGAAAGGTGTGAGGGCTAAAAAAAATGAAGGTCGCCAGGAAAATTTTGGACGTAAAATTCCAAAAAAAAAACCATGCTCTGGCGTCTAAAACCCAAAAAATATGTACCGGTTTGAGTGTAACATTTATTTTATTAATTTAATATATTTTTATCCATTATTATAAAAAGATATTACCATTGTGCACTTCGCTATATTATAAACTGTAAGTGTATCAAGTTTCATTCTCCTCCGACAATTAATTTTCGTAAAAAGGGATCCAAAGTTTTTGCTTCACGTGTAGTTTAGAGCCCATATCATATTGGAACAGCCTCGGACTGTAAAATGAAATGAGGGAATTTGGGAATATCTGCTTGACGACATAGCGTGGCGTTAAATTTCGTCACTTAACACGTGAACGGATGAGGAGTGTCTTTACACTAGATTTTCTCTGATTATATAGGATAGAGCATGAATCTGGATACACAAAGACAATTAAACATTTTTTTCTTTTAAGAGTTAATTTAAGTACCTTAAACTGAGTGGCATTATAATTGTTTACGTATCCTACCAATAATATACATACACTAGCTGTACTCGGCGCACGAAATTTTTGAATTCATCGATGACATAAAGACAAACATTCATTTTTATATATTTCTCTGTGTAAAAATACATGGTCATACTGATTTTCATGACAATCGGTTGAACGGGGCGGAAGTTGCTACTCTGCAGCTCCACCTGCTAGTGGCATCAATGAGCATATTATACAAACCTTCTCCATGGAAAAATACATATATATATACAAATTTTCATAATAATCGGTACAGTAGTTTTTGAGTTCATCGATGACATACAGACAAATATTCATTTTTATATATAAATATATGCGAAAGTTTTTAACTATAGATGTTAGTTACTCTTTCACGCAAAAACTACTGCACGTATCGATATAAAACTTTAAAATTAGTTTATACATACATACATAACTTCACGCTGTATCCCGCATATAGCAGGGTAGGCAGAGGGAACCTAGTGTTAAGACAATCTGTTCCCCATTTTCCGCCGAATTGAGGCATTGCGTGCGGAGTGGCGGAACTAAACGCGGCGCTTTGCCTTGTTACCAAACCCAGGAAATGAAAATTTCCATTTCCTGGAGTGGGAATCGAACCCACAACCTGTCGCGTTTACAGTCGCACGCTTGTTCCTCTGTGCCACGATAGGTGTTATTTTATAGGATTATTAAAGTAACTTTAATATAGTTTATATATCAGAATCATACATAGTCTATTATTTATAAAGATTTTATGTAATTTAGCCGTAATATAACGTAAAGTACCTGGAAACGGGTACTACCAATCACACCTTAGTGCTGTAACTCCATTACTCTTCGATAAAGTTTGCCCATCTGGGGCACTCTGTTGACATGCTCTATAAATTTATACGGTATTTACTTTATTTTTAACTATTTTCTAATGTAAGTAAGAACTTCGTAAAAGTTATTAGTTATGTATCAATTTTAAATCTATGATATAGTGTGCTTAATGGCGGAGCACAACGCTGTACTCTTGGATTATTAAAGTTGGAACGTTTGTTATAGATTGTCTAGCCAATTTATTTATCGCTACTCGAGAACAACAATGACGTAACTAAATTTTGCGAAATGGACTTAAGAGCATAGAGAAAATGAAATAAAATTTTTGATACCCTCTATTTCCATGTAATACGTTCAATATCAAAGTTATTCGCAATCAAGAATTATTGAACTGTAAAGGTGATTACATTTTTGGTTTTTACGCCTCCTAAACAATTTCAATATATGCAGTTA